>JAZKJV010002386.1:0-600000 GCA_037367405.1 Ottelia alismoides | reverse complement strand
ACATTCTCGCCAGTAGCCCGTCATTCCACCCTACGGATCCTGGTGTTCGTCGCGGTCATTCGAGAGTGGCCGTTATATCAGTTGGATGTGAAGAACGCGTTCTTATATGGAGACCTACAGGAGGAAGTCTATATGCAACAGCCACCCGGTTTTGCTGTTGAGGGGGAGTGTTCCAAGGTGTGCAAACTTCATAAGGCTATCTATGGCCTTAAGCAGAGTCCCAAAGCATGGTTTCAGAAGCTCTCAGACCTCTTTGAAAAACAGGGATACAAACGCTCCAATGCTGATCATTCCTTGTTTGTACAGAAGACTCCAAGAGGTATTATTGTAATTATGGTTTACGTAGATGATATCTTGATTACAGGAGATGATGAGCAAGGCATAAAGTAGGCAAAAGAGAAGCTGGGGAGCGAATTTGTCACTAAGGATCTTGGAGTCCTTAGATATTTTCTGGGGCTGGAATTCGCTAGAAATCCGTATGGGTTAGTAATGACGCAGAGGAAATATGTTACGGACCTGTTGAGTGAAACAGGTATGCTTGGGTGTCGACCTGCTACGACACCAATGGACCCCAGCATGAAGCTATATGATGATGATACAGAGGAGGTGGACAGGAGGAGATACAGAGAACTGGTAGGCAAACTGTTGTATGTCACAATCACTAGGCCCGATACAGCCTTTGCAGTGAATCGTGTGAGCCAGTTCATGGAGCAACCACGTCAGGTTCATATGGATGCCATACATATGATACTTAGATATCTCAAATCATCTCCAGGTGCAGGTTTGCTATTCAAGAAAGGAAAGGGGATTTCTATCTCAGCATGTGCCGATGCAGACTATGCAGGTTGTCCTAAGGACAGTAAGTCCACCTCGGGGTTTGCAATCTATGTTGGAGATTCTCTAATCTCATGGAGGAGCAAGAAACAGACAGTGGTAGCCAGATCTAGTGTTGAATCTGAATATAGGGCTATGGCCCAGGCTAGCACAGAGATGATGTGGGTAAAGGCTGTACTTACAGATCTATGTCTAGATGTACCACTTCCTATGAACTTAGAATGTGATAATCAAGCAACCTTGTTCATTGCAAACAATCCAGCATTCCATGAGCGGACCAAGCATATTGAGGTTGACTGTCACTTCATACGTGACATGATTCAGAAGGGGTTCATTGCGACATCTCATGTTACCTCAGAAGATCAAACTGTCGATATATTCACCAAGGCATTACTACGAGGCCCATTCCAGAAGTGTGCGTCCAAGCTGAGCATGATTGATATCTATGCTCCATCTTGAGGGGGAGTGTTAACGTATATGTTAGTTGTTTGTGTATCTCTCTGTTATTTTTATTTTCAGCTGTATGCTCTATGTAATTTACCCTTTGGCTACTGTCCTATATAAGAGATCCTAGGGCTTATGGAATAAACATCTCGTTCATTTTTCCCAACAGTTACCATGTTTGCTTGGTGGCAGCAGACGTTGGCAATTGCTTGCTACAGTAGGAAATCACCTATAGTGGTTGTTGTGAGCTGGCTTGACGGCGCTTGTGACATTTTTGTGGCGGTAGGGTTAGTGTTTCAAGAGGGGTACAAAAAAATCACGATACATTGTTGAAAGGGATTATATTTCCACGGTAAGAATAGGGGCCATGTAAACTCTTATATAGTGGAGACCAATAGAACAAACACATAGAAAACCAAGAAACAAAAAAAGGTCTACAAAGAGGTCCAAAACTAATAAACTATCAACAGATATAATGAAAAAAAAGGAACATGCCTTTATTATATAATTTGATATGCCTATATGTTTGCCTTTCTGATGAAGGAAAGAGATAGTATGCATACCTCCATACATATTAATTAAAAATCATAACAATTATTTGTGATGACAAGTACATATATTATGATTAGAATATTCACGGCTGAAAGGATTGCAATATCACCTTTTTCCTGACCGTGTCGACAACCTTGGGTAAGAATTTTAAGCTCTCTTCATCACATTCCTCCTCTAGAATTGCTTTTGCATTTTGTGTTATTTTATCCAATGCCTCTCCTCTGTCAAACTATAAAATTAACGCATTGAATAGATCGATAAAGAAGGAATGAGTAACATGCACATGAGAGGACTGAAATTCCAGGGAGAAAAACTTCAATCAAAAATAAAAGCTTATGCAGAATGAACCTTGCCATATTTTGGATCAGTGAAAACATCTTCAATAGGGCCTCCTGTCAAGCCTTCAACTTTCTCCAATGTTCTCTGTGTAAACATAGACAATGTGTAGTCCTTTTTACGCTTGCCAGCCCTCTCGGCCAACCTGATTTGAGGCTCGATATATCTTGCAGCCTGAAGAAAGCAGTCATAATTTACAAGTTTTCCCAGAAATGGTTTTTATATGTTTCGAAGATCGAAGCGACAATCAGCAGAATTCTATTCAAACCTCTAAATGGGCCACATGAAGACCTGCAGTCAAATCATTTTCAGTGATCTCTCGGGCTTGTCCATCAATCATTAACGTTCTATCTCGTGTGCATGCATATACCAGATTCAGGTCGCTCTGGCTAAGCTGCAGCATATAGCAGTTGAGCAAGTACCAAACAAAATTAGAAAAACCAACAAGCAGATAGTAATACAAAAGAAATCCAGGCAATGATTGGATAATTTTATAGCAGAAGCAGACTTACCAAAGCTACAGTAAACTTGGGAAACTTGTTCCATCTAGCAATAAAAAGCATGATTCGTCACATCAAAAACTCCAGATAGCCATCTTATCACGTTAGGGCCATGTGTTCGTTTTTTGGAAGGTGGTGAATTGGTTCTTTTCATGGTGTTTTATTTCATTTGAGCACTCATGAATCGTGTCTATTCTAAAGCCATATTCGTACTCTTAACATGGTACTGTTGATCTCGCTCTGCTCCAGCATGGTTCCCTTTCCCTTTGGTGACCTTAAGTGTCAGGCATCTGACTCTGAAAATGTACATGCCACTCGATTAGTGCTCAGAATTGATGGAGTCTCAGATATTAATTCGAGATTAAAGCCAATCTCAAATAGTGGATTCATGGATGTTGTGAAGGGTGAAATGGAGAAAGAAGAATATTCGTGAAGTCTCCTGCAATAGAAGGTGAACGACTCGGAGCGTACAAAGGCTCAACTTGGATGTAGACTTCTAGAATAGTCATCTAGAGAACACTTTAGTGAAGATACCAGTCGTATGCTCATCTGAACTACAAGAGAAGTAGATATGAAACTTTTCTAGATCATGTCTCTCGTGTAATAACAGTCGACCTCAATGTGCTTCATTCATTCGTGAAATGGTGGATTGTTGGCAATGAACAAAGTTGCCTCATGTCACATAAGCTGCATCAGGCAAGGAACCTCCATAGTTATGTTAGTCAAGACAGATTTAACACACATCATCTTTGATCCCGCACTCGATCTAGCAACTACCATCCGTTTCTTGCTTTTCCACGTGACTAGAGAACCACTAATGTAAACATCAAAATATGCGGTGGACATATGTCCTTTGAACAGCCAAGAACCACTAATGCAAACATCAAAATAAGTAATGGACATATGTCCTTTGGACAGCCAACATAGACAACGTCAGCACAACTTGTTATGGCAAGAGATGTCCCTTTGCTGAAGAGCAGTCCAGTACATGATGAGGAGTTCATGTACCTAAGAATCATAGTAACCGCATTCATATAAGCATGTCGGGGTTGCTCCATGAACTCTCGAACTTTGCACATGACAAAATAATCATAACATAAAAGATCTTCCCATCCAGCTCTCAATACCTCTTTTTGTCAACTTCATCAATAAGTTGCATACTAGGGTCCATATGAAGAGTTGGAGGCCTCCAAACTGCCTTTCTAATCTTTGAAATATGATTGATCCCATACTTTCTTTGACACACCAGGAGTCCTCTTTGATTTCCGACAAATTCTAGGACAAGGAAACAGTGAAGCTCCCCAAGAATCCTCGACGGCAAACTACTTTCCAAGGAATTATTTTGTAACAACCATGCCCTTTATGTCATGTCGTGTAACAATGAATCATCTACATACAATAGAACAGTGTTGCAGAACTCGATATTCAATGATCAGCCGGAAGGGTCACGGAATAAAGAATAAATGACATTCGGGAGATAAATCGGAGATTCGAAAATATAAGTATATGCATGGCCTCAAATTTCAGCGAAATTCGGTCGAATTTCTGTCGAATATCGATATCCAGTCGAAATCGAAATTCGACCGAAATGACCGAAATGGCCGAAATATGGGGGTCCTAGTACAAAAAATGACCGAAATGACCAAAATTTCGATCGAAATTCCACCGAAATTCCATCGAAATTCTGTTTTGGTCGATACCGAAATGGTGACCGAAACCGACATTTAGGGCCTTGAGTATATGTATTTTTAACTATCTTATATATATAGCAAGAATCCATGCAGCCGACCCTACTTATAGTGGGATAAGGTTTAGTACATTCATATATATATATATATATATTTATATATATATGTCAAATACATATAATCATATACATTTATACATGCGTAGTTATAAATTAACAAGATTAAATTACCATTTGAATTACAATCAAGTTATACTCATCTAACTCTTACTCCAAAGAACATAATGAAAAACAAAAATAACAACAACAATAATAATAATAATTTCATTAATCATACGACTAACTCAGCCATGGTCAGTCCCAAGCCAGGTTGATGCAACCTACTTAGAGAGCAACTAGGTAAACAATTCTAAAAGATGTGAAACTAAGGGGTTTGACGCAGGGACAACTAAATGAGATGCGACGCGCAAAAATCAGCAACTAAAGAAGACAGATTATTCTAGTTCAGCACCGATTTCCTCCACAAACTTAGGGCAATCAAGTAGATAAAGATTACAGGAATTAAATAGCGATGTTGTAGTCTAGGAACCTCAATAAATCACCAAACTAAACAAGCAATATCGCAGGCCACAATGATAACTTTATATGGTGGAATAAACGGTGGAAAAATACGCTCATACCACAACCGACAAGGGTTGGTAAGCTCGCTCCAGATCTGGTCGGCTTTGTTCACAGCACTTGGAGGGTTGTTGGCGGTCCTGGAGGCCCCATAGTAGGCTACACGGTCGGCGGATGCCCAGAGCTGGGTTGGCGAACGTGAGGGGCTTCACGGGAAGGCACAAGGCCACCGATGCAGGAATGGCAGCGGCTGGTTTGGGAGTTCCGGGCTGAAGACGCGCGTGGGTGAAACACGTCTGTGGGAGGTTGCGGGGAGAGGGTTGCTGTGGCGAGGCGGCGCTGGGAGGGGCCTGAGGCGGTGCGGAGAAGAACCTGGAGGGGAGGAGGGATGCTGGACGAGGCGGCGCGAGGGAGAGGAGAGGGTTGCGGTGGCGGGGCGGCGCGGGGAGGGGCCTGAGGCGGCGTGGAGAAGAACCTGGAGGGGAGGAGGGATGCTGGGCGAGGCGGCGTGAGGGAGAGGAGAGGGTTGCGGGGAGGGGCGGTGCGGTGGGGAGGGTGAGGCGAGATGGGGAGAGAAGGCGGCGGGTTTACGATGGGAAGAAGAGGAACAGGAGGCGGCGGGGGGGACTTAGGTTACGGGGAAAAGAGATTAGCGGGGAAGAGGGGAGAGAGGGCGCGGATCCGAGAGGAGAGAGAGGGAGAGAGATTCGAGAGAGAGAGAATTAGGGGTGGGAGAAAATTTAACTCAATTCAACTTAAAAAAACCCTAATACAAAGGGAGCCCTTTATAGAGGCTACTCCCCCTCAAAAGAAGCAACAAATCCCTAAAATTAGGGAAAGAAGAAATAAAAGGGAAAGGATAAAAAGAGGCCTTTTATAATGAGCTTTTTACATGGGAATTGAATAAGTAAAATAAACAAGACAAATGATAAATAAAATAAATTAAATAAATGTGCACAAAAGATGTTATCATGCTGCATCAACTCCCCCTGCTGAAAAGAATCTCGCTCCGTCGAGATGGCATCGTGAAAATTCTGAAGTATATCGGGGCGGAGTTGGTGGAGTTCATCCTCGTCAATCCAGGTGCAATCGGTAAAAGTTCGTCCCTTCCATTTGACTAGATATCGTCGGAAGAGACCACGTCTAGTCGTCATATCTCGGATGTCTGCAATATCTTCAATCTGATCAGCATCGGTTGCGGCTGGTGGTTGGCGCGTACCATCATTGGCGGGAACTGCTACTGGGGTGCCATCGGCATGTTCATCTCCATGATATAAGAAGAGATCTGATACATTGAAGACCGGTGATGTCTGAACGTCTGGCGGCAGGTCGAGTAAATATGCATTGGGTCCAATCCTCTTGAGGACTCGAATTGGACCAATTTTCCGTTCACTCAATTTTTGGTGGACTCTCAAAGGAAACCTCTCTTTTTTAAGGTGGACCATCACTAATTCTCCAACTCTGAACTCGCTCTCTCTTCGGTGTAGGTTGGCTTGGGTTTGGTATTTCTGGATCATGGATTGGAGTTTGGCTCGGATTTCAGTATGGATGTGGGTTAGGTGTTCGACCAGATGCTCGGCAGCTGCACTACTTCTCCCTTGCATGGTTGTGGGTTTTAGGTCAAGAAATTGGGTAAGTGGAAAGCCGTACACACTCTCAAAAGGGGATTTTCCGGTGGACCTATTAGTGGAGCTGTTATATGCGAATTCAGCTTGGGGAAGAATTAGATCCCATTTGGACGGAGAGTCCCCTGCAAGACATCGCAACAAATTTCCTAATGATCTGTTAACTACTTCAGTTTGCTCATCTGTTTGTGGATGATAAGCGGTGCTATACTGCAAACGAGTACCAAGACAGGACCAAAGCGTGCGCCAAAAATGACTCAAAAACCGAGTATCACGATCCAAGGTAAAAGAACGAGGGACACCATGCAAACGGACGACATCACGAAAAAACAAATCAGCGACATGAGATGCATCTGAGGTTTTCCTACATGCAATGAAATGTGCCATTTTAGAAAATCGATCCACAACCACAAAAATAGAGTCAACTTTTCGCACAGTGAGGGGTAAGCCTAGCACAAAATCCATGGTGATATCTTCCCAGGGTCGCAGAGGAATGGGCAGAGGTGTGTACAGTCCAGTGTTCTGCCGGTGGCCTTTAAATCTTTGACATGTTTGACATTTCTGTACGAATTTTGTTACATCCTTTCTCAACTGCGGCCAATAAAAACGCTCTTGGAGAAGGTTCAAGGTTTTGCCTCTTCCAAAGTGTCCAGCTAAACCTCCGTTGTGTAGTTCTGAAATTAAGCTCTCACGAAGGGACGTGGCAGGGATGCATAGTTGGTGGCCTTTGAATAGGAAACCCTCATGAAGAACAAAAGTGGTTGTTGGGTCCTGCCCAGTACCAACACAGTCGGCATGAACTTGACCGAAGTCAGGGTCAGTGGGGTAGAGGTCCTTGAGAGTTTCAAATCCTGTTGTGCTGACGGTCATTGTGGTCAGGGCATGTGCTCGCCGGCTCAACGCGTCGGCCACACGGTTCAGGGTTCCGGCTTTGTGTTTGAGATGGAAGTTGTATTCTTGGAGGAAATTAACCCATTTGGCATGACGCTTGTTAAGAGTTTTCTGGGAGTTCAAATATCTCAGGGCTTCATGATCAGAGTTAAGGATAAATTCACGCTGGATCAGGTAATGCTTCCAATGCTTGAGAGCTTGGACCACGGCATAAAATTCGACATCGTAAGTGGAGTACTGTGATCTGGCTTCGTTCAATTTTTCACTGTAGAATGCTACAGGTCGTCCTTCTTGGCTCAGAACGGCACCAATCCCGACATGTGAGGCGTCGCAATCGACAACAAAAATCTTGGTGAAGTCAGGGAGTGCCAAAACAGGGGCATGTGTCAATTGGTGTTTTAAGTTTTGAAAGCTGGTTTCTGCTTCAAGAGTCCAAGCGGGCGCACCTTTCCGCGTACAATCTACCAACGGAGCTGCACAAGTGCTGAAGTTCCGTATGAAGCGTCGGTAGAAAGAAGCTAATCCCAGAAAGCTGCGAATTTCAGTGAGGGTTTGTGTACGGGCCAGCTCTGAATGGCCTGAATTTTGGAGGGATCAACCTTAAGTCCATCAGCGGTGACAATGTACCCCAGGAAGAGGACTGTGTCAGACATGAAGGAGCATTTCTTAAGGTGAACATACAGTTTTTGGGCTCTCAGTGTTTCCAGGACTTGTCGAAGATGAGACAAATGATCTTCTTTAGTCAAGCTGTAGATTAGGATATCATCGAAATACACAACCACAAACTTGCCAATGAAGGGTCGCAAAACATGATTCATTGTTCGCATGAAGGTGCTTGGGGCATTAGACAAGCCGAAGGGCATGACCGTCCATTCATACAGGCCCTCTTTGGTTTTAAAAGCAGTCTTCCACTCGTCTCCAGGTCGGAGGCGAATCTGATGGTAGCCGCTACGGAGATCCATTTTGGAGAACAATTTGGCACCTGATAACATATCAAGCATATCATCGAGGCGTGGAATGGGAAAACGATATTTGATCGTTATCTTGTTGATAGCACGACTGTCCACGCACATTCTCCATGTGCCATCTTTCTTCGGGGTAAGCAGAGCAGGAACCGCCACGGGGCTCATACTTTCTCGAACATACCCACGTCGCAACAGATCAGTAACCTGCCGGTTCATCTCTTCATGCTCGCTTGGGCTCATTCGGTAATGGGGTAAGGGGGGTAGGCTGGCTCCAGGGACTAGATCAATGTGATGTTGAATGTCTCGCAACGGGGGTAGTCCTTCAGGCAATTCTTCAGGCATTGTCAGCGAACTCTTGGAAGATGGGCTTTATCTCAGGCGGGACTTCAGGTGGAGTTGTCTCTTGGTTGTCCACTTCACGTCCCATTAATGCATAGATGGTGGAGCTTTCCTGAATTTCACGTTGGAATGTTTGGGCTTCCATCAACAACACGGAGCCCGTGGTCACAGTCTTTGATGGTGTAGCCTTATTACCAGTTTGGGCGGTCGCAGCTCGAAGTGTAGCCACTTGGCGAGGGCTAAGGGCTTCACGTTGTGGTCTGAGGGTTACACGAACTTTGTCTATGAGAAAGGTGTAAGTGTTCAGTTTTCCTCGGTGTTCAGTGTCTCGGTCGAATTGCCACGGTCTCCCTAGAAGTATGTGACAGACATCCATAGGGGCTACATGACACCACACCTCGTCCTTATATGAGGGACCAATGGAGAAGCTAACGAGGCTTTGACGGTGGATCGGGATTTGGGTACCACCTCAAAACCATGCCACGCTGTACGGTTTCTCGAGTGGTTGCGTTGGCAGACCCAACTTATCTACCATTTCTTGTGAAACGAAGTTCTCAACGCTTCCTCCATCAATGATCAGTAAACAGCGTCGTCCTCCGGAGGTGCAGGTGGTTCGGAAGATGCTGCGTCGCAGCCAGCTATCAGCATTGTGGACAGCGGGGGTGAGCAGAATGTTTGTGGGTGCCCTGTCGGGAGCGATAAAGTTTTCGTGTTCAATTACTAGGAACAGACCGGACTCGTCTCCATCCACTCCTAAAGGCTCGTAGTCGTCGGCTCCCATGGTGTCAGCAGTCAACGCAGTCGGATCCTCTTCAGGGGATTTCTGCTGGTCAGGGTCGGGGTATTCAGGGTCGTCGGTGGTGCATAGATGGACGGGTCTAGCCTTAGGGTTTGGGCACTCTGCTGCTCGATGTCCCTTTTGATAGCATCGGAAGCAAGTATCAGGTCCTACAATAGGTCGGCTTCCCAAGATGCCTTGGCCGGGGTTTCCAGTGGGTGGTCGGGCGATGGCAGGAGTTGATGGTTTGGCTTGGGTTTTACCCGCAACGACTGATGAGGAACCCATCGATTTGGAGTATGTCATTGAGGTACTGGTGCGAGGAGCGGAGTTCACAGAAAAAGGCATCTTCCTCGTCTGGGCTTTAGCAAGCTTGATCTCAGCCCGTTCAGCCTGCTTGTAGGCTTCGTCGACATCACGGCAGTTGTGGAGGTAGAGTTCATCCTGGATGACTTGGCGGAGGCCTTGCATGTAGCGGGTGACTTCCTGAATAGGAGTCTCCTGCAAGCGATTGCGATGGACTAGGGATTGGAACCCTTCGGTGTATTCCTTCACGCTCATGGTACCTTGCCTCCATGATTGCAGTCGCGCGTACAGATCGCGTCGGTAATCTTCAGGCACGAATTTGGTCTTCAATTTAGCTTTCATTTTGCTCCAGCTGCGGATTTTACTTTTTCCCTTTCGTTTGCGTTCAGACTGCAAACGGTCCCACCATAGCAGAGCATGTCCTTTTAATTTGATAGTGACGAATCGGACCTTACGTTCGCTAGGCATGGACTTCCACACAAAGAAGTGTTCGACGGCTTGGAGCCAGTCCAAAAAGACGTCAGGATCTCGTCCTCCATCAAATTCTGGGACATCGAGACGGATACCTCGATCCCATCCATCGTCGGACTTGGTTCCATTTCGTGGTTGGAATTGATGTTCACCATTAGTTTATGGAGTATAGCCAAAGGTGCATGGATCTGGAGTCTTGGGGATGAAAGGGGTGTATTCTCTGGGTCCTTCTTCCTCACTTTCCTGTGAATGATACTCGCTAACATGTCCGTCCGAAGTAGAAGAACTAGAGTCACGGGAAGTGCTATTCGGGAGTGTGATTTCCGGCTAGTGCGTCGACCTTTGTTGGGAGTTTCATCAGTAAGGTCTTTGCCTATCATACGACTATTCAAGGTAGCAATTTGTCCACTCATCTGTTCAAACATCCTTTGCATGTGTTGCATTTGAGCAGCTAGGGATTCTAGCGATAGTTCAGGGTGTGTGGTGTAGGTGGTTTTAGAGCCACTAGGTTTGTCGGCCATGGATATCCTAGGGTTTTGCTTACTTTGTTTGGGATTTTTTTGTGGTTTTGTTTTGTGGATTTTTTTTGTGGTTTTGTTTTGTGGGGTTTTTTTGTTTTTTTTATATGCAATGAATAATGGGATGCAGACGAAATGCAGAATCGTGATGCTCTGATACCAAATTGATGCAACCTACTTAGAGAGCAACTAGGTAAACAATTCTAAAAGATGTGAAACTAAGGGGTTTGACGCAGGGACAACTAAATGACATGCGACGCGCAAAAATCAGCAACTAAAGAAGACAGATTATTCGAGTTCAGCACCGATTTCTTCCACAAACTTAGGGCAATCAAGTAGATAAAGATTACAGGAATTAAATAGCGATGTTGTAGTCTAGGAACCTCAATTAATCACCAAACTAAACAAGCAATATCGCAGGCCACAATGATAACTTTATATGGTGGAATAAACGGTGGAAAAATACGCTCATACCACAACCGACAAGGGTTGGTAAGCTCGCTCCAGATCTGGTCGGCTTTGTTCACGGCACTTGGAGGGTTGTTGGCGGTCCTGGAGGAACCACAGTAGGCTACACGGTCGGCGAATGCCCAGAGCTGGGTTGGCGAACGTGAGGGGCTTCACGGGAAGGCACAAGGCCACCGATGCAGGAATGGCAGCGGCTGGTTTGGGAGTTCCGGGCTGAAGACGCGTGTAGGTGAAATACATCTGTGGGAGGTTGCGGGGAGAGGGTTGTTGTGGCGAGGCGGCGCTGGGAGGGGCCTGAGGCGGTGCGGAGAAGAACCTGGAGGGGAGGAGGGATGCTGGGCGAGGCGGCGCGAGGGAGAGGAGAGGGTTGCGGTGGCGGGGCGGCGCGGGGAGGGGCCTGAGGCGGCGTGGAGAAGAACCTGGAGGGGAGGAGGGATGCTGGGCGAGGCGGCGCGAGGGAGAGGAGAGGGTTGCGGGGAGGGGCGGTGCGGTGGGGAGGGTGAGGCGAGATGGGGAGAGAAGGCGGCGGGTTTGCGATGGGAAGAAGAGGAACAGGAGGCGGCGGGGGGGGACTTAGGTTATGGGGAAAAGAGATTAGCGGGGGAGAGGGGAGAGAGGGCGCGGATCCGAGAGGAGAGAGAGGGAGAGAGATTCGAGAGAGAGAGAGAGAGAGAATTAGGGGTGGGAGAAAATTTAACTCAATTCAACTTAAAAAAACCCTAATACAAAGGGAGCCCTTTATAGAGGCTACTCCCCCTCAAAAGAAGCAACAAATCCCTAAAATTAGGGAAAGAAGAAATCAAAGGGAAAAGATAAAAAGAGGCCTTTTATAATGAGCCTTTTACATGAGAATTAAATAAGTAAAATAAACAAGACAAATGATAAATAAAATAAATTAAATAAATGTGCACAAAAGATGTTATCATGCTGCATCACAGGTAAATTGAGGAGGACTACGTGTTAGGTAGCCGCCAACAAGTGCAAGAGAGACAAATTCCTAAATAATGTTCTTTTTAAGAAACCTATTTAGGAATTTGTTTTAAAACAATTCGGATCTTTTCAACCTAGATTTAAGCAAATATTTAGATTTCGTTGGGGTGTTTCCCACTAGTGACACATTGCATCATCTGAATGCAATGAGAAGTTGGCAGTCATTGCTACATCACTGTCTGCGTGTAGTTCAAATTTGCAAGGTCCATCGCATGAGGAATGCATGTGAGTAAACAAGCTAGCTCCTGCATTGTCACCCGGATAAAGTCCAAATTTTGCAAGGGACCCGACCTCGCATGGATGCATGCGAGTAAAAAAATTAGTCCAAAAGAGATCGCAAAGGAAGTTGTGGATGGGTAGCTAGAATATTGGTAATTTGACTGGCAAATTGATGGAGATTATGGATACGATGGAAAGAAGGAAGATTTAGATATTATGTCTCCAAGAGACAAAATGGGTTGGAGAGAAAGCAAGGGAAATCGAGAAGACGAGCTTTAAACTTTGGTATCCAGGTAAAGATAAGGGCAGAAATGGTGTTGGAGTGGTTGTTCATAAGGATTTGAATGATTAATTGCTAAAATTGATGCTCGAAGAAGAAACTTTGAATATCATATCAGTTTATGCACCACAAATTGGATTAGGTAAAAGGATTAAACAATCTTTTTAGGAGGATTTGGATAAGATTACGCAAGGAATCCCACAAAGACAGGTGATTTTCCTAGGTGGAGATCTTAGTGGACATATGGGAAAGGATGCTACAGGGTATGCTAGTTTTCATGGAGGCCATGACTTCGGAGATAGAAATGAAGAGGGAAAGTCATTCTGGATTTTGTAATGACTTGTGATCTTTCCATAGTAAACACTCTCTTCAAGAAGAGGGAAGAGCATTACTTATAAGAGTGGCCCAACTAGAACACAGATAGATTATCTTGCATTGAGGAGAAAACATCGGTTGTGTTGCAAAGACTGCAAAGTAACCCAAAGAGAGAGATAGACAACCCAACATGGCTTGTTAGTCATGGATGTGCAAATAAAAGGGTCGGTAAAGAAAAGGAGGGTTTTCAAGATCACTAGAACTAGATGGTGGAATATTCAATTGAAGCAATCAAGATTCAGGAATACTTATCTTGGGAATGTATCAGAAGTGCAAACAAGATGTAGAAAAATAGAATACGGAAGCGGAATCGGAAATAAAGATAGAACAATAAGAACAAAGATTTTAACGTGGAACCCTACTCCAGAAGGAGCGAGATGAAACCACGGGAGAAGCCCTTGAATTGGGAATTTCTTCTATTGAAGTTCTCAATGAGTACGGGGGGTGTGGGGCTCCTTATATAGCCCCACGGACAGACCCAATAGTGACCGCTCCCCCATGTGGTACTAAACACATGGGGGGCTCTTTTCTTTTCCAACACTCCCCCTCAAGTTGGTAGCTGGGACAGCTACAACTTGCAACAATAAAGAAAAATATACATCATTACATCTTCACTTGAAATCACCACAATAAATGTATGTATCCGCAACTGGTAGATAAACCCGCTTGCTAACGGGTATATCAGGTCACCGGAACGTATCTCTGTCGTGCCTGAAAGGTCACCGGACTGTCTCTGTCGTGCCTGCATGGTCACCGGATCTCTGTCTCAGTCGTGCCTGCGGGTCACCGAAATTTGTCTCTGTCGTGCCTTGAAGAAAACAAATCCAGTGCGGAGTCGATGTCGAGGATAGAGACACCACGACGAAGATCGATGCACAGTGAAGATGGCTTGATATTCTTTGAAATCCGGAGTGTTTGGTCTGTCAGTCAATGATGTAGGATGCATATGGCTTTTACTCCCCCATTGTCCCAAACTTGTGAGAATAATGAAAATAAAGACAAGTTGGGAGAAGCAAACATGAATCACATTTTTTTATGCGTATGACTTTTTCCTTGTACCACTTTTTTTTCGATTTTTTTTGTTAACATATGCGTACGGCTTTTTCTTGTACGTGCCTCTTTCTCTTTCTCTTTTTTCTTTTTTTTTTTGTTTTTTTTTTTTGCAATAAGCCGTTCAACATTTTTTCCTTCGGCTTTTCATCTTTTTTTAACACCTTTTTTTAGTATTTTTTTTTGTTACAGAATTGAGCCTAGTGAGCTAGATATGAAGCAGGACAATAAACATGAATAAAGTACAATGCAACCCATCCACGAAGGGCAGGAGCACCCCTTCTCTTCTTCAATGCAGCAGGCTCTTTTTTTTTCTTTCAAAATCAGATCTTCCGTTTTTTTTAAGTGGGCTTCTTTCTGCTCTCTCCCTTCTTGAAGATACGGCCCAATTGGTGGGCCGAAATGTTGCAACTCTGTTTTTTTTTTTGACTCAGCAACTGTCCACCATTGGCATTGGGCATCTTTTGGCAGAAAGCTGTAGCAACCTTAAGCCTTTTTTTTGGACTAAAATATATCAGTTCCCCTTTTTGTCCAGGCCGTAGCCTCACTTGGGTCATACAAAAGTGGCATTATTTTTTAAAAAAAAAACTTCACGGGCCCCGGTCGAAAATCCAGCCGATAATAAATCCTTCTTCTTTTTTTTAACGTGGCCCGCAACCCTAGGGTTCCCGTGTTGGGAACCCCTTTTATTCTGTCACGCCCGCCGCCCCTGATTAGGGCTCAGCAGCCGCTCCCCAATAGGACCTCGATGCCGCGCCGCCGCGCGAGGAGGGAGGGGCTCGCTTGGAGATTACGAGCTTCTGGAGGGGCGCAAGGGCTGGTGCTTCGTGGCAAGGGCTGGTGGACTGCGCGCAGGAAGAGCGGCGAATGGGGTGCCGCCTGGAGGCGTCGATGGAACTTGCGCCGATGGAGAATCCAGGAAACTTGCGCCGAAGTGCGCGCGAGGTAGTTAGGGGCCGCCTGGGAGGAGGGGGACGAGGGCGCCTGGAGTGCGCGCCTGGGCGCGCCTGTGCGAGAGGGTCTGCGCCGCTCCGCTTGCAGCCATATGCGGCCAGCGGGGCCTGAACAGGAACCACTGGAGGATCGAGGAAGAAGCGGTCCCGCTGATTCGACCATGGGGGTTCTCCGCCTGGGTGGGTTCTCCTCCTCATCATGCGTAGCCGCCGCCAAAGGACCTTACAGAGGAGCCCATGCTCCTCTTTGGATATCTGAAGGAAGCCGCGATCCGGCTGCTGCGGCTGATTGCCTCCTGGACATGGAGATCGCCATAGACGTGCGCCTTCGAAACAAGATTGGGGTTCAGTCCAGAACCCTAGATGGCGCCAGGAGCAGGGACCCTAGAAATTAGGGTTTTCACAAAATCGTTGAACTCAAACTAATCAACTCTTCGTAACAATGATCTTCAAGAACTTCAGATAATCAAAAACTCAAATCTCGAGACAAGTAAATCATAAAAAAAACCACGAGAATCGACCCGCTCTGATACCATGTAGAAAAATAGAATACGGAAGCGGAATCGGAAATAAAGATAGAACAATAAGAACAAAGATTTTAACGTGGAACCCTACTCCAGAAGGAGCGAGATGAAACCACGGGAGAAGCCCTTGAATTGGGAATTTCTTCTATTGAAGTTCTCAATGAGTACAGGGGGTGTGGGGCTCCTTATATAGCCCCACGGACAGACCCAATAGTGACCGCTCCCCCATGTGGTACTAAACACATGGGGGGCTCTTTTCTTTTCCAACACAAGATGTAGAAGACGGTGGCATCTCGTATTTGACGGGTAGCCAAAGAGATGTTAGGCGAGTCGAAGGGAGGTGATCCACGGTAAAAGGGGCTTAGTGGTGGAGTGGAGGGGTACAAGAGAAGCTCAACATTAAAAGAGCATGTTTTAAAGTTATACCTACGGATAGAACGTTGGAAGTCGTCACAAACTACAAAATAGCAACGAAGGTTGTATGCGAAGCTAAGTCAAAAGCTTATGAAGTATTGTACAAAAATATTGATTCTAAGGAGGATCAGAAGTATATAATCAGGTGGATCAAAGCAAGAGAAAGAAAGATCAAAGACTTTTCTCAAGTGAAATGTAACATCCAGAATCCGCCAAACCCGAACTCGACCCGAAGAAGGTCCGAATAACCCAATTAAGTTATCTGACAATATTAGATAACCTAAAACGATCAACTGATCGTGATTCAAAAGTCGTTTGGGCAAAATCGACCGAAAATCGGTCGCATCGTAATGCGTGCCGTGAAAAAGCCGCGACGTAAAAATCAGAATCCACGAAACGAACCGAGACCGCCTAAAAATCCGATTTAACGAAACAAGACCAACGGAATCGACCGTTCGTCAATCGGAGGTCAATTGATATTTTTAAATCACAAAATTTAATCTTAAACCAAAACCGTATCTCGAAATGTTCGGTCATCCAAACCCGAACGAAAATATATCAATATTATACTCATATTGATCGCCGTTTCGAGACGATCAAGTCAGGATTTTATGCGTCAAATTCCGACATCCGAGTCGTAAATACGGACGACTTTTGTATCTTCAAACAAAAAAAAACAAAACAAAACAAATTATTTAAAAACAAAAGCATTCTGCTGCTGCTGGAAATTCCAAGCAGCCTCCACTTGCCTTCTTCTTTTACTTCCACGGTGTAAAATCTTCTACCACTTGGCATCATAAGAATCCTCTCTACTTCCTATAAATTCTAATGCGGGGACCCCTCTTCCTATTCTCCCAACGAAACCCACTCCTTTGCCCTAATTAATCCCCCAAAATCCACTCCAGTCATATGAACCCGTAACTCTCCTCCTGCGGATCTTCTTCCTCCAACAGTTGCTGCAGCTACTGCATACGTCTGAAGGAGCTACTGCTGCATGCAGTCCAAGAGCAGCCCCCTGTTCTAAACTTGTTATCTAAGGTACCATTCCTATGCCCTCTTATCTTCAAAAAAAAATCCAACGAGAGCCCTTTCCCTTTCTCAAATTCCAGCCGTATTCTCCTTTCATTCCCATTGCTGGGTTGCTTCATACAAACAAGATCATCTCCAGCCTTTGGACTGCTGCATGCTGCTATTGCTTCTCCAAATTGAAGCAAGTAAAAGGTACACTTCCCTCCCCTCCTACTTGCTGCCATGCATGCCTATTAGACTCAATCTTGTGTACATTCTCACATCTCTTGCTGCAATACATGAGGAATTTGACTGACTGATATCATGATTGACAATTATCACCTGCCCTTGTAAAACTTATCATTTGAAATTGACATCTGGAAACAGAAATTTGGAACTTTATCTTGGATCTTTTCTCTTGAATGAATATAGGTTCAAATTAAATTCCAGAGATTTGAATCATGAATTTGTGCATGCTGTATATGAAGAATGTTCTGGGATTTGCTTGACAGATCTAGTATATACATTTAGTTTATAAGTTAGCCAGGAAACCTTTAAGATTGTCTTGTAAATTGAGTATATAAAAAGGGGGATATATGTTACACTTGAAATACTTCTGCATGTATATCTCAGAAATTGTTATTAAATTTTGATAAATTTAGCTACTGGGTATGAAATCTGTTGCTTAAAGTTATAAGCTTGCTCCCTTTGATCTTGTTTAACACCTATATATATAGATACAGAGAGATATGAAATGATTTTCTTTCCATTCAGATACTGTATAAAATATATGTGTGTATGTATGGAAAGGTATATATATACACAAATTATACTGAAGAGTTCATGTAAGCATATCTCTGCTACTACTGTATATGTAAAAAAAAGATTCGTTGGTTTTATTTTCTGGTTGAAATTAGATTTTATAATGTATATATAACCCTTACTGTTTTGGGGTTCCGGCTGCTTTAGATAATATTAAATAAGTCACATGTTTCTCACCACAAGTTGACCAATGCAGCAAATTCAAAAAATTTTAAATCCAGATACTAAACTTTGGTATAAGAAATTGTGTAAATTATATCAACTATACACTTTCTATCCATTAGTTGGGGGAAAGAAATCTATTTTTAGTAAATAAATCTCAATAAAGATTTCCGAATACATGCCATGAAAAGCTCGAGAACCTTTTGATAGACTTTTGAACTGTTTCCAGTTACATATTGTCTCATTTATTTGACTGATTTTGATTATATGAATAGTAAAATAATGTTATGCATTTCTATAATCTTAAGTTAGTTTTCCTGGTGTCTATGAAGTATACAAGTCCAACTTTTGGAATGTCCTTAAATAAGTTTATGTTATGAAAAAAATATAATATATATCCATTGAGAGCCTCGTATATGCATAATCCTGATCTACATATACATCTATTAATTCTAAAGAAATATTTATAGTTTAATTTATGAATTTTGTAATTACAAACTGTATGCATATTGTTATGATGGGGCACTTTTCGGGTAATGATGAATGCAATATAGATAATATCTCGTGCAAGTTGGGATGTGAATCATGCCATTAAAACTTATATCCACATGCTTAATTAGTTCATCTTAAAAAAAAACTTGATCTATATTACCCAAAGATTGATCTTATCGGAGGTAGAGGATTCATATAGATGACTCAACCAAATGTTGTATTGGATTAAGCAGGAAGTGCACACCGAAGGTGTCAGATGTTGATGCGCGAATCACATTTTCCAACTTCTCCGATCAAAGTAAACAAAGGGGAAACCAAATCATCTATAAATTCATCTTGTACTCTAATTTTAGCAACATTGTCTTTACAAGGAAGTGATGGCAATAGTGAATGATAAGTGGAAGCTTATTGGATATTGATCATTTAAGTTGGAGCAATACACAATTTAAGTATCATTTAGAGTTAATGACTTTTAGTATTCACACAAGTCATGTTAGATCTACAAAGCAAACAACACCAGATGACGCATAGAATTAAGAATCAGTGGTGACTCATAATTAATTATGCCGGTCAGGGTGACCCTGACACCTGACCGTGCGAGGGCGCGGTGACCCTCACCTGGGCGGGAGATAGGAAGCCCAGTTCGGGCAGCGGCCGCCAAGTGCGCGGGTCTAGGATCCCAGTCCTCTTTCGGTTTTTACGCGAGCTCGCAGTGTTTTTACGCCTCGTTGGGATCCCGACTTTAGACCGGTTCCGCTGACCCTGTTTAGGATACCCAGGCGGGGGATCCTGGTTTTTCAGTTTTACGTACGAGCTCGGTTGCCCGTTACCGGTCGGGCTGTTTTCTAGAGTGACTTTTTCCGGGAAGTCCCTCTCACCCGTCTCAGTGGCGTAGTTTGGGAGTAGACCTATCCCTCTATTGGACCGTCCTTCCAATTAGGGGGCGAGACGGAAGAGCCCTTTGTTGGCTTCTTCACCGCTTGAGTTTTCTTTCGCCAACAGACTTGGCGATTCTACATCTAGATCATCCATATCTAAATCTAAAACATCGAGAGTTACATCTGAGAGTACAGTTAAGGTTTGGAGGAAATAATAATTAAGATTAAGTTGATTGGAGGTGACTTTAATCTGATTCGAAATCCCTGTAAGTTAGTGGACGTGTTGGGAACTTAGTTAGGATTCATTATACAACACCGCATGCCTACGGAGGCACCCCAACCCTAAGATACTTTTAAATACCTTAGAGTCATAGTGTGAGGTTACACACAGACCAAGACCACAGACTATCCACTAACTTAAAAGGAGTAAATAACATTAAGGATCAAATCCATCATCATCATATCAGTCCTATATCGAAAACCATGATATAATCTCAATGACAAGAAATTAGCAATTTCGTGTGCCGTCAAGTTCCACGACATGATCTCCAAGACCTAGAATCATGATCTTTAGCTACATCATCTGGAGTTATATCTGAAACAATTGAAGTTAATAATTGCAGGAGTTACTAGACTTAAGAATGAAAAATATTAATATATCTTCTCATCCCAAACTTTCCATCATCACTCATAAATATGATCTCTGGTTACTATGAGAATCAAATACACACTCAGTTACAAGAGAAATATGCTTAAGTGGGGAATGTAGGGATAATAGCTAATCATAAGAAGTGGTTACTAGAAATCTGGAAGCCTTTTTCATTGAGGGTAGAAATGAACTTTACCTTGAGTTGCTCATGCCTCTCTACTTGCTTTCTTTTGTAAATAATAAATGCCTGATTGACATACGAGGAGAAGCCGGTCCAGATACTTGACCGTGCTGTGAAGAAGCTTTGCAGCAAGGAGATTTCATTGGTCAAAGTTTTGTGGCACCGTCACGGAGTCAAAGAGGCGACATGGGAGACCGAAGCCGACATGCGGGCACGATACCCGCAGCTTTTCTGTAGTAATAATCAAAACAAGCTTTTGTAATAAGATACATGATAAATATATGGCTTGTTTTCTCTTTGAGGTTTTTATGGGTTCAAAACCCTTTGAGGTTTTTATGGACATATAAAATTCAAAAAAGACTCCAAATGACTTAACTTGAAATGCATTAAGGATGAGGAAGGCTACGTGTTTGTTACTCATAAGGATATAGAGACTAGATGGAAGCTAATTTCCATAAGCTTTTTATTGGGGAAGGAAATAGAGAGGCCACTTTGGGAGATTTAGCTAGAAGTGAAAGTTACTTGAATTGTGCAAGCTATAGACGAATACAAAGTAAGTAGAAGAGGCTTTGAAGGTTATGAGACCTAGGAAAGGTGTAGGACCTGATAATATTCCTATAAAAGTATGGAGAGTTTTAGGTGAGCGTGTTTTGACTTGGCTTAAAGATTTATTCAATGTTATTTGACGAAGCAAGAAAATACCTGAAGATTGGAGGAGAAGCATCGTGGTGCCGCTTTATCAGAATAAAGGAGACATTCAAAATTGTTTCAATTACAATGGTACAAGCGGATGAGTCACACTCACACTATGAAAATTTGGGAACGTGTTAGTGAAAGAAGCTAGGGGCAAGTTTCCAAAATAAAAGAAAACCAATTCAGATTCATAGCAGGTCACTCAACTATTGAAGATTGTGGAGAAATAATACTTGTTTATTTATTGAACCCAAACGTTCTCATATATAGAGAGAAACCCTAATTGGTAATTACATATTACAGACAAAAGAAATAAATAACTGTGAAACAGTAACATAACATAAAACTCTTCAACACTCCCTCTCAAGCTGGAGCATAGATGTCGATCAGGCTCAGCTTTGAACAGCATTTCTGAAAAGGTCTTGTGGCTAGAGCCTTCGTGAGCATGTTTGTTGTATGCTCATTAGAATTGACATGGGATGTAGAAATAAGGCCCTTTTGGATCATATCTCGAGTGTAGTAGCAGTCTACCTCGATGCGCTAGGTTCGCTTATGGAAGGCGGGATTGTTGACAATGAATAGTACGGCTTGGTTGTCATATTGGATGTGCATAGGAAGAGACATCTCAATGGCTACGTCAGTCAGAACAGATCTAACCCGCATCATCTATGTGTTGTTCTGTTGACGAACCCAGAAATTACCCTTCGCTAGTTACGTAAATTTAACGTTATGTTCGTTGTAGGCTGGCAAATTCGGATTAATCAAAAACCCTTAAATTAATCTTTCAATTAAATGCAAGCGGTCAAATTTATTTTACTTGGACAAGCCCAAGGTCGAACTCAGTGATGTCACAGTTTCCTTAGGTCAATTTTTAGATTATCTAGATACTAAGTTTTCGATGAGAATTTTTTTTGGCAATTTTTATGCAAATATTTAGAATGACCAATTTAAGGTTAAACTAGCTTATGTTGGAAATTCTAAAATAATAGCAAATCATCTCAGAAATCCAAAAGATTATTTTTCCTTAATTATTTATGCAATAAAGAAAGCGTGACATTTTCGTATTTTATAATGTAAAATGCATGCGTGAAAAATGGATACTTTTATAGTTTCTTCCCTAATTATTCACGAAAATGAAGGACAAAAATAATGAAATTTTTTCATAACAACAAAGCCTTTTCTTACAATTGAGTAGGGTCGGCTACATATATTTTCTAACTCCATTCAGATCTATCTATCTTGGGTCGATCTCGGGCATATATCCAAAAAGCTCAGATCGCTTCGTATAGTCTCTTTCCAACACTTCTTCGGTCGTCCTCACCCTATCTTAGCCGGCTCAACATCCCAAAGCTCGCATCTCCTAACTGATGCATCAGCTGACCTTTGCAAATGACTAAACAATCTTAAGAGATTTTCTTGCATTTTATCCTCGATCTGAACTACACCAACTTTCTTTCTAATTGCATTATTCGAAATCCGATATTTACGTCTGTGTGTCCACACATCCACCTAAGCATTTTCAATTCTACTACAACCATTCTATGCATTTGCCTATGGTTCCAGTGTTCACGAAATCGCTCTGTGCGGCCGCATATGCGGCCGCATATGCCTGAGCGGTCCTCCCTACGCACCGCTTTCGTGAATCGAAGTTGTATGCGCCCCAAGCGCATGAGCGGACCGCATATTCGGGCTGTGCGGCCGCATATGCGGTCCGTTCGGCCGCTCAGGGCATGATTTGTATTATCGGATCTCCTGGAAGCCCGATTAGCCCTATGCGGATATGCCTCATCCCCGACTCCGCGAATTAGGTTTTCCTAGCGTTATTCCCAACCTCGAGAGCCTCCGCCATTCCCCTGCTCTCATCCCGATTCCCCAACTATCGCCTGCGCCTGCGCCTCCTCCCGCCTCCTCCGCCTCCTCCGCCTCCTCCGGCTTCTCCCATCTCTTCCACCTCCTCACAAGTCCTTCTCCTCTTCGCCTATCTCCCATCTCGTCGCTCCTCCGCCGTCTCCAACTTCGCCGCCTCCTCACAGCAACTCCGCCAGCGCCTTCGCCTCCGTGACCAGGCTACGAGCACAACCAGCAGTGCGGCAGTGCCAACACCGCGATCAGGCTACGAGCACAGCCAGCGGCCCAGCAGTGCCTCCAAGGCATCCACTGTCCAGTTCATGTGCCTCCAAGGCATCCACTGTTAAGAGGTTATTTTCGTTTTTTTTTCAATAATTTAGATTTTGTTATTTTATTTTCATTGCAGAAAGTGTATTAAATTTTATAGTATGTTGGAGGCTACGAGCATGACCATTCGTAGGTCTAAACTAAACAGAAAACCGAGTGAAAATCCATTTTGCAAATCACACAGAGCATGACAGTTAGGCATATGAATCTGATTAACATAAATTTAGTTCTGTTGTAGTCACTTTTGTATTTATTTATTTATTTTTAAATAAAAAATTAGGAAACCGCTTAGAACCGCTTATACCCCGCATATGCCCCCGCATACCGCTTAAGCGCTATTCGGTGACCTGTCCGAACGCATACGCATACCGCTTTCCTGAACCTTGTATGGTTCACATGCCAACATTCAAATTCGTAGAGCACAGCAGGACTAACGGCTGCTTTGTAAAACTTTCCTTTGATTTTTAAAAGAATTTTCTAATCACAGAGAACATCAAAGGCTCCTCCCCACTTTCGTCGGCCTGTATTTATTTTATTAGTAACATCTCCATAACTTTCCCCATCATGTTGCAAAATAGATACCATGTATCTAAAAGAATCTCTCTTCTGAATGTTATCGTCACCAATCTTCACCTCGATTCCTTCACCATTGCTTCCATCAAAGGTGCACTCCATATATTCAGTCTTAGCCCTACTTAGACGAAATCCTTTAGTCTCCAATGCATGTCTCCAGACCTCAAGCTTCTCATTTACATCTCTAGTCTCATCAATCAACACAACATCATCAGAAAATAACATACACCAAATTATCTCATCCTGAATATGGCTTGTCAACTCGAACACAATCAAGTAAAAAGAAATTGACTCAATGTTGAACTTTGATATAAACGAAAGTTGATGTCAAAATAATCAGTTTTCCCATACTGGATCTTTACACAAGATAAAGCCATATCATAAATATCCATTATGAGGTTAATGTATAGGATATGTATTTGTCTGTTCTCCAAAACTCTCCACAATATCTCTCATGGGACAGAATCATAAGCCTTCTCCAAATCAATAAAAATCATATGAAGGTTCTTATTTTTAACTCTATAAATCTCCATCGTTATCCTCAACAAATGGTTGGCTTCAATAGTTGAGCGACCTGTCATGAATCCGAATAGATTTTATTTTACTTCGGAAACTTGCCTCAACCTTCTTTCGATCACACGCTCCCAAATTTTCATAGTGTGACTCATCAAGTCGATACCTCTGTAATTTGAACAAATTTGAATATCTACTTTGTTCGAGACGCCACGATACTCCAATCTTTAGGCATTTTCTTGCTTCGCCAAATAAAATTGAATAGATTTGTAAGCCAAGTCAAATCACACTCACCTTGTAGAGATATGTTTATTTACATTATTTATTTTCTATTTACTAATTCTCTATACTTATGGATGTCTTGTGTAATTTACCCATAGGCTACTCTCCTATATAAGAGAGCCTAGGGTTCACGGAATGAACAACTTTTTATATTATCCCAACATGGTATCAGAGTGGCACTCCTAGACCGGGGCTCCTGTACCGAAACCCTGACCCTATCCCCACAGCATGCCTCCTCCTTGTGTCGCGCCTCTTCGGTGCCTCCTACCCGCATCGCGCCACCTCACAGCGTCATGCAGCACCTCCCCGCGCTGCGCCACCTCGACACGCAGTGCCTCCCCGCGTCGCACCTCCACCTTCCTATGTCGTGCAACGCCTCACCGTGTTGTGCCTCGTACAGCGCACCCAACTACACCTTGGTTGTCGCACTGCCTAGGCTTCCTCTCGCCGAGGCCGGTGCTGCCTAGACTCCTGTGCGTGACGCCTAGACTCTCTAGGCTCTGTCGTTGCCTCATTTCTAGTCGAGTCTTCTTCTTGATGGGTTTAGTTGCTTGAGTCTACACATGCAACCGAACCCGTGAATGTCAGTGGAGACAAAAGTCTATCCAATATACAACCTTAGTCTTCTATTATCATCATGTCGGAAAATAAGGTTGATATTCCCTCCACAAGTGCCTTCAGAGGTCATGCTCCTACTGTGAAGATGGATGGGTCAAACTATGAATTGTGGCCTATGCAGTTTATGAGTATAATGAAGCCTACCGGTAAGAAACACATTCTCACCGAGGAAGAGCCTGCTGAGAAGACTGGGGTTAACACCTCATGGGAGGCGGACGATGCATACGCCAAGGTTTGGCTATCATGCACATTAGCAATTGAGATTACAAATGATATTCTCCATCAGCCCACTGCAAAAGCAATGTTGGATATTCTTGCTGCTACCTATTCACAGGCCAAGAATGAGATGAAGATTATACAACTCCAACGTGGCATCTTCACAATCAAGCAGAATGGACAGCCTCTCCACTCGTTATATACATCTTTGTGTGGAATGTTCGAGAAGCTCTATGGCTTCATGCCTCTCACATCTACCCCGGAGCAGTAGAGACCTACAGGAATGCCACTACGGTTGGTGTGTTCCTGGCAGCGCTAGATCCTGAATATGAGGTAAAGCACTCCCAGATTTTGGTTGACTCCACTATTCCTCCTACGGAGGAAGCTTTTCGCAGGCTTAGCCGGATCATTGTTCCATCAGCTACTGCAGCTCTGACATCTTCTGCGATGGCCTCCTCCTGAGGTCGAGGAGGCTCTTCTCAGTTTCGTGGACGAGGACCTCGCGGCAGAGGAGGTCGAGTTCGTCAGCCATGTACTTTTTGCCATCGTCCTGGGCATACAGAGGATACATGCTACTCCAAGCATGGATTCCCTACCTCTGCCCGAGTAGCTGAGCAAATTGAGTATTCAGATGCCTCTTCTTTGGATCAACGTTTTGAGGACCTAGTAGCACGATTGAGGGGCATTATACCTTCTTCTAGTTCTGTGACATCTGCATCGGCCCCCGGGAGTCATTAAGATGTAGTTGCTTCAGCCTCCTCCAATAGCAGTGGTAGATCTGATGCTATAGAATGGATTATGGACTCCGGCGCCACACATCACTTGTGTGACGACAAGAGTCAACTTACAGCCTACAGACAGGTTCTTCTACGACAAACTGTGATCATTGCAGATGGGACTCATTCCCTAATTACTGGACAGGGGGAGATTCGATTGACACCCTCTATGCATCTACAGAATGTGTTACATGCACCAGATTTATCTACGAATTTGTTGTCCGTTAGTCAGATTACAAAGGATTTACATTGTCATGCCATTTTTGACCCATCTCTCTTATTTTTCAGGACATCCTTACGGGCAAGGTGATTGGATGTGGCCGTGAGCAGGGTGGTATGTATCGCCTAGTCCGAACTCCCTATGCTGGAACATCCTCTCTATCTGTTGGACATGTCTCCATTTATGTGGCACATGCGCTTTGGTCATCTCCCACTTCAGAAACAATGTCATGTTCTGCCTCAGATCTCATCTCATGCGTCCTTCCAATGTGAGGCATGTCAGTTGGGAAAGCATCATCGTTCTACCTTTCCCAGTCGTCAGAGTCGGAGCAGTAGCTCCATTGTCGAGTTGTTTCATATAGATATTTGGGGTTCCAATCGTGTCCCTGATCACCAGGGGTATAGGTTTTATCTAGTCGATTTTGATGATTTTTCTCGTCTGTCTTGGGACTTTTTGTTAAAAATAAATCTGAAGCTGGAGATGTTATCAAAAATTTCTTGATCGAAATACAATATCTTTTCTGCCTCAGTAAAAATTGTTCGAACTGATAATGCCTTGGAATTTTGTACTCATTATCTCTCTCGTTATTTTTCAACCAAGGGAATGATTCGTTAAACATCATGTGCTTACACTTCACAACAAAATGGTATTGCAGAAGCATCGCCATTTGCTTAATGTTACAAGGACATTTCTCATTCAGAGTCGAGCTCCTCATTCCTTCTGGGGCGATGTTGTTCTCACGACATGTTATCTTATTAATCGCATGCCCTCGTCAATCTTAGGTAAGAAAATTCCTTTCTGTCTTGCCTTTCTTGAAAAGGAATTGTTCTCGCTCACTCCTCGAGTGTTTGGCTCAGGTGCATTCGTCCATCAAGTGTCTCTAGGTATTGACAAGCTCTCTCCTAGAGCTGTCAAGTGTGTCTTTGTTGGGTATTCCAGGACGCAGAAAGGGTACAGGTGTTATGATCCAATGCGTAAGAAGTATTACGTTAGTGCCGATGTCACCTTTTTTGAGTCTGTGATGTACTTTTCTCCTACAGGTGATCGGTTGATATCTTCTGATACAGATGATAATATATACATGCCACCACCACCACCATTACCTTCCACATCTCCACCACCACCACCTCCTTCATCGCCACCCTCACCACTTCCTATACCACCTCAACCTACTATGATGGTCCCAGTTCCACCTTTTCCTCACCATTATACATGTCGGCCTGCTTCTGCTCATGGTCACCGCTCATCATCAAGCACGTATGAGGTATGTTCTGATAATATTGTTTCTAATGATGGGTCTAATGGTCTACCGGTGCAAGATTCTTTACAAGGGACAGATGTTGAGACTGCAGACTTGGATCTGCCCATTGCACTTCGGAAGCCGAAGCGTAGTTTTATTTCATATCCTATAGCATCCATGGTATCCTTTGATTGCCTAACAGGTGCTTTTAAGGATTTGCAGTTGCCTTATCAGTCATGGATATTCCACGGAATTATAAAGATGCTTTGAAGGACGGTCGATGGCGTTTGGCCATGAAAGAAGAGATGGCTACTCTTCAGTCGAGAGGCACTTGGAGCCTTATCCCAGCTCCCATTGGAGTCTTTACAGTAAGCTGTAAATGGGTGTTTATAGTTAAGCAGAATCCTGATGGTACCATTGACAGATACAAGGCATGCATGGTTGCGCAAGGGTTTACACGGACATACGGGGTGGATTATCTCGACACATTCTCACCAGTTGCTCGTCATTCCACCTTACGGATTCTCCTCTCTGTTGATGTTATCCGAGATTGGTCTTTATTTCAATTAGAAGTCAAGAATGCATTTTTGTATGGTGATCTTCAGGAGGAAGTCTGCATGCAACAGCCACCGGGATTTGCTGTTGAGGGGAAGTGTTCACAAGTGTGTAGACTTCATAAGGCAATACATGGCCTTAAGCAGAGCCCTAGAGCTTGGTTACAGAAGCTTTCGAAGTTGTTTGAGAAGCAGGGATACAAATGCTCGAATGCAGATCATTCCCTTTTCATACAGAAAACATCCAGAGGTATGGTCTCTATTATGGTGTTTGTTAATGATATTTTTTATTAAAGGAGATGACATATAGGGAATAAAAAGGGCGAAAGAACTTGTGGGTCGTGAATTTGTCACGAAGGATCTTGGAGCTCTTAGATACTTTCTGGGATTGGAGTTTGCCAGAAATCAACAAGGGCTTGTGATGACCCAAAGGAAATATGTCACTAATTTGCTAAGCGATACGGGAATGCTTGGATGTCGACCTGCTACCACTCCCATGGATCCAAGCATGAAGCTATATGATAATGATACTGAGGAGGTGGATAGGAGGAGATACAGAGAGCTGGTAGGAAAGCTCCTTTATGTTACCATCACCATACCCGATATTTCTTTTGTTGCTAGTCGGGTAAGCCAATTCATGGAGCAACCACGTCATGTGCATATGGATGCTATACATATGATACTCATGTATCTTAAATCGTCTCCAGATACAGGTCTACTATTTAGAAAAGGCAAGGAGGCTACCATCTCAACATGTGTAGATGCAAACTATGCAGGGTGTCCGAAGGATAGGAAATCCACTACTGGATTTGTTGTATATGTTGGAGATTCACTTGTCTCGTGGAGGAGCAAAAAGCAAACTGTTGTAGCCAGATCTAGTGTTGAGTCTGAATATAGGGCTATGGCCCAAGTTAGTACAGAAATGATGTGGGTTCGGGCTGTCATTACAAATCTATGTATAGAAGTTCCCACTCCTATGGCACTGGAATTTGACAATCATGCGGCTATATTTATTGCAAATAATCCAGCATTTCATGAGCGCACCAAGCATATTGAGGTCGATTGTTACTATATACGAGATATGATTCAAACGGGCTTCATTTCCACATCTCATGTCAGCTCTGAGAATCAAACTGCAGATATCTTCACCAAGGCCTTACTCAGAGGACCCTTCCAGAAGTGCTCGTCCAAGCTGAGCATGATCGACATCTATGCTCCATCTTGAGGGGGAGTGTAGAGATATGTTTATTTACATTAGTTATTTCATGTTTCCGTACTATTTACTAATTCTCTGTACTTATGGATGTCTTATGTAATTTACATATAGGCTACTCTCCTATATAAGAGAGTCTATGGTTCACGGAATAAACAACTTTTTCTATTTTCTCAACACACCTAAAACTCTCCATACTTCTACATGGATGGCATCTGGTCCTACACCTTTCCCAAGTTTCATAACCTTCAAAACCTCCTCTACTTCCTTTCTTTGTATTCGTCTATGGCTTGCACGATTCAAGTAACTTTCACTACTAGCTAGATCACCTAAAGTGATTTCTCTATTTCCTTCCCTAATGAAAAGTTTATGGAAATACTGCTCACATCCAAGGTTTTAAAAAACGCACCTCGAGGCGCTGAGGCATACGCCTCGAGGTTTTTTTCACCAAAAACCGCCTCGAGGCGCAAGAAGTGTATGTGAAATCGGCAACTTACGCCTCGAGATTATGAGGCGTTCATCAAGGCGTTGAGGCACCGAGGCACTTGTGAGGCATGCGCCTCATCTGGAATATATTTAAACCCTAAAAAGGCCCAAAATAATTTGAACCTAAAACACTAAATGTCAACGGCGGTGGTCTTGGGCTTCTGAAACTCGAAATTCTTTCCTCTTCTTCCCCAAGTAGTATATTCTAGCCTCGCTCTTATATACTTCAGCAAATGCTCTTCTCCCTGAGCAATGGTGTTGCAGCCATTGAAGGTCTTGGGTTTTCTTCTGGAATTCGTAGCTTTCTTTTCCTGTTCGCAATCTTAAGACCTATTTAAAATACAACATTAGATCACCAATGATCAAAATTTACTCAAAATCTCCGTTGTTGTGTATTCTTATTTCATAGACAGAGAAAAACAAACTAAGTCCATTCCATGTTACTATTGGTTTAGAAGCAAAATTTGCTCAAAATCTGTTGTTGTGTATCCTTCTTCCTCCTTCATGTCTTGATTAAAGTCTCTATTATTTGTACTTATTTAAAGTTTCAAAATCTGCTATTGTTTGTGCTTGCTTAAAGTCTCAAAATATGCTACTGTTTATACTGTAGGAACCTCATTAGAGGACTTTAATGCTACTATTTGTACTGGACACTATATACTTTCTTATTTCATTGATCAATATTGTAACTTTCATGCTAGGGACTATAATGCATTCTTATTTCTAACATTTTTCTACAAAATTGTAGATTTGTATAGTTTTTAACCTAAAAAATGAGGCTTACACTTCGACTACCTCGAGGCTTACGCCTCGCCTCATTTTCAGGAAACTGCCTCGATCCGCATCACGTTTTTTAAAACCATGCTCCCATCTAGTCTTTATATCCTTCTAAGTAACAAGCACGTGATCGTCCTCATCCTTAGTGCATCTCACTTCAGAAAGGTCTTTGGTCTTTCTTTCTTTTGCTCTGGCCAACCTGAATATATTCTTCTGGCCCTCCTTAGAGTCGAGATTTTTGTACAAATCTTCATAAGTTGTTGACTTATCTTCGTTGCAGTCTTCTTTGCATCCTTCTTCACAATTTTGTAATTTGTGACAATTTCCTCTGTTATATCCTTAGACATAGCGTTAAAGCATGAACTTTTAATTTTTATCTTCTCCATCACCCCTTCACTCCACCACCAAGCCTCCTTTTGACCTGTTGCTCCTCCCTTTGACTCGCCAAGCATCTCTTTGTCTACCTTTCGGATACAAGATGCTACTGCCTCCCACATCTCGTTTGCACTTCCGCTACAATCCCAAGATAAATCTTCTAAAACCTTCTCCTGAAGCTCGATTGCTTCAGTTGAAGATTCCACCATCCAGTTCTAGTGATCTCGGGAACCCTCTTTTTCTTTACCAACCCTTTTATTTGTACATCAATGACTAACAAGCGATGTTGGGTTGTCAAATTCTCTTGTGATTGCTTTGCAGTCCTACCAACACAATCGATCTCTTCTCCTCAACGTAAAGTAAACTATATGTGTTCTAGTTGGGCCACTCTTATTAGTAATTAAATGCTCCTCCCTCTTCGTAAAGAGAGTGTTCGCTATGAAAAGATCATATGTCATTATAAAATCCAGAATGACATTTCCCTCTTCATTTCTATCTCTGAAACCATGGCCTCCATGAACACTAGCATACCTTGAAGCATCATCTCTGACATGTACATTAAGATCTCCACCTATGCAAACTATCTCTCTTTGTGGGATTCCTTGTAAAATATTATTCAGATCCTCCCTAAAAGAATGTTTAGCCCTTTCATCTAAACTAATTTGTGGTGCATAAACTACGATGATATTCATAATTTCTTCTTCAAGCACCAATTTTAGCAAAATATTCCGATCCCTGAATCTTTACACCTCAACCACACAATCCTTCAAATTCTTATTAACAATCACTCCAACACCATTTATTACCTTATCTTTACATGGATACCAAAGTTTAAATTATGTCTTCTCGATCTCCTTACTTTTTCTCCAAACCATTTAGTCTTTTGAAGACATAGTATATGAATCTTCCATATTTCTTTCCACCACATCCACTATCTTCATCAATTTTTCAGTTAAAGTGCCAATATTCCAACTACCAATCCGCAACTTCCTTAGCAACCTCTTTTGGACTAACTTCTTTACTTGCATGCGTCCATCGTACGAGAATCCTTGCAACTTTTGGACTGCATCCGCGCGGTGATGCAGCAGAACTAGCTTATTTACTCGTATGTGTTCCTCATGCGAGAACTCTTGCAAATTTTGAACTACATCAAGGTTGCGATGTACCGGTCCTTGCAATTTCTCATTGCATTCGAGCGACGCAACGTGTCACATGTAGGGAATGCTGCAACGAAATATAAAGTTCTCTTGAATCCACGTTGAAAAGATCCGATTGTCATGAGGCAACTTCCTAAATTGTATATTTAAAAAAATACTATTTAGGAAGTTGTCTGATTGCTTTACATTGATTGTCGGCTACCTAACGCAACCCTCCTCATTTACATGGGCTTGGGACCGACCATGGCTAGAATTTTTCTGATGGAAAAAGAATTTATGACAAACTAAATATACAAACTGTGTGATTTTTAGTCAATTGATTTTAATAAATAGTAAACTCAGCAGAGATAAATATCCTAGATGTGCCAAATGAAATTTTTTCGATTCTACTTTAAGTGGAAAAAGGCTTTGTTGTCGTTATGTCTAAGGAAGATGTATCCAGGAAAATCGATAAGTCCTAAAAATATTGGGTTTACAGAGTACTAAAAACTAATTACCAAAATCACAACTTAATTTATTTTAAGAGAAAAAATGTGTGCAATTGAGATGATTTTTGGGCATAACTTAGAACAAAATTAATTCAATCTAATGTGAATTTTTTTAGGATTATTAGAGAAATTACTGATTTATTACAAATTTACAAAGCAAACAGGGTAAAATATAGCAATTTTCTCCATAATAAATTAATCGCAGGTCATAAATTTTTATTAATTATCCATAATAATGAAGAATTAATTGTTCTACAATGTGTAACTTTTGAAATTAAAATATGATATGAAAAAGACACTAAAAATACAGTGTACACAGAGATGTAATACAAAAAAAACAAATAATAAAAAAATTATGTTGATAGGAGTACAGTGAAAGTACCCAAACCAGATGCGGGTTCTTGCAAAATCTCCACACATGCACGTGTTGCTCACATGCATCAGAGGGTGACGGAATCTTGTGCAAATTCCTGGAGGTGTGGTGGTTGCTCTGCAATCTACCTTGCATGCATGTGTGTGGTGCGTACGCTCGAGGCACGGTCGGGCGGCTGACCTTCAGGAATGCCGAAGCGGCACGTGGAGGGCAGTGAAAGGCTCGGGAAGTCAAAGGTGAGCGGGTTGAAGACGAACCTCCAAGTGGCGTCTTGGTTACCGCCCGAAGGGATCGGACGGTTGGGTCAGCTGTCGAAGGTGAGCGGCAAAGACCGAGGCAGTCGTGGCGAGGTGGTGAAGAGGCAATGCGGTGAGCGAGGCAGTGGAGCTGCGTCGGTCAATGACGGGTGAGCGGGGCCTCGTGATGGTTGTGGCTGCTATGCAAAGTCATCTGAATGTGGTGGAGCTAGAGGGGAGGCAAAGTGGAGGAGCTCGCCTAGAGCTAGAGCTTCGGTGGTCGGTGAAGCGAGGGTGGAGGCGTGGGTAAAAGGCAAGGGCAATCGATGTGTACGGGGGAGTACGCGAGAAGGTGGAGAGGAGTGAAGGTCAAAGTGGGTGGCGCTAGGGTGTGACCGGTGGTGCGGCGAGGATGGTGAACGATGAAGGTCAAAAGAAAGGAAGAAGAAGAACAGAAGGAAGAGAAGAAAGAAAGAATAACAAGATTAAAAAGTGGGAAGAAAAAGAAAGAAAAAGAGGAGTTACCCAGTGGCTTCCGTCAGGGTTCTTACAAGAGCTTGGGTTCCGACGATTCTTGCAGGTTAACTGCACTGGATCAATCAAGTCCTCCAAAACAAGGCTCAAGCGGCTTGACAGAACCTAGCCACAATCAGGTACGGCGCAATGAATAAGGCAATGTGCCAGAAATCAGCAATCATCTCCGCTCCCTCCTCCTTGGGGAGGAGGAAGAGCAGTGCCTTGTTGATCATGTCAAAACCATGGTTGGTCATCGTAAATTCACTCATTACCAATAATAAATCTTCTTGAATAACATCCTTGAATTCCTTAAAGAACACCATTAGAAAACTATTAGGGCATGACGTCCCCTCAGCATTCAGATCCCAAACTGACAATCGGACGTCATCCATACCAAAGACTCTAACCAACATGCTCCATTGGTTCGGTGAAAGGCAAGACCCCCTACCAAACTATCTCCTACCCATGCTTGGCATCCCGCGAGTCGTGTGAAGGAAGTACTCAACAATCGCCCTGTCAACCTCGCAATCTCCCTCAAAAAGGTCCCTCGACACCGAGATAGTGTGAATGAAATTACGACTATGCCTCACGTTCGCCAATGCATGAAAAAACCTCGTAGATTTTCCTCCTTAATGCAGGTCTGCCTAGATCTCCGGCATCATTCCACCTCGTGCTTCTTATCCTCCTCTAAATGATCCGTTGGCCGGTATCTCTATCCAAGATTGCTAAGGGAGATAACTCATGTGTCTCCTCCAACCTATCCAGGTCACCAGTCATACTCAGTGTCCACCGCGGCGAGCAAGACGGCTCTCGTGAATCTCCTTCTTATAATCGTACTGCCTCTTTCGTGGTGCCTCTAGCTTGGAAAAAAGCCAACGCATGTCAACCACTCACCCTCAAAAAAGGACCAAAAGTTCCTCATAACTCACAGAAACCATCCTTAACTAGCTAGGACTTCTCGAATCTGAAAAAAGATCATGGGAGAGACTCCTCCCCTAACGACCATAGAATCAGCGTATGGTCTGATCTGGACCATGGTAGTGCGGAACCCATGCCAATGAGAAGGTCGACAGGAGGTTCACGGAGCCAAGGAAGCGGTTCAATCTGGATCTGGAACGAGAGTTGCGCCATGTAAAGCCATGATCCAGTGTCCAAGACCTCAAGTTGGAGATCACTCAAAACATCAACAAACATAGCCGACCTCGAATCCCCCCACGCGACCGGGGCGGTCGGAGGACGGAAGAGTGACAATGAATTCACCCCCAATCAGCCACTTCTCCAACAGAAAGTACTGTCTGGCGGCCCTCAAGTCGGCCCAAAGTTCCCGACACAACATATGTGACTAGTCGGACCATATGTATGGGTAAAAAAACAGCAATTGAATCCGATCTCTTGTCCTTCAACAAGATCGAGATCATATGGCTACCCAAAAGCTCGGATTCACATGCAAAGTGGTCACCATTCCAAACCACAAGTAACCCTCTACACTACTAATTGTCGGCACAGTCCTATACTCCGAGAAATAGGTCCCCCTACTGAGGACCACAATTGCTCTATCCACGATTGAATCTTAGTCTCCCAAAGCATAACAACATCCCCATGCCAGTCCAACAGAAGCCTTTTCACATCTCCTCTTCTCTGGGTTGTCCCGACCCCAAACATTCCATGAGATGACCTTCATTGGTCAACAGGTCTTTTCTCGTAGTTATGGACCGCTCCCACGTCCATGGCAACTCCCTCGCATAAGAGAACATTGCTATCAGATGTGTTGATCAACAGATTTAGGGAAGGCAAATCTGTGGAGGAAGAAAGTATAGCGGCTGTTTTGAAACGCTTGTGAACGTAGTAACTCAGCATGTCCCTTCCCTCCAATAGCAACGAAGGCCTTGGGTATGTGGGCTAGCCTCCCCTTTTCTTCGACTTCTTGGGTTCAGCTCAACTTCCAGCATACAGATCCGTTAGAGATCGCTACATACCGATCAACTCCATCCAAGAGAGATGGCTACAACCCTGCCTCCACAGCATTGTTGGTGCAATAAAGTCAAGCTCTAAAAGGATAGTCGACAAGATATCCCGAGATGAAGCAGAGGACCGCAACCAGCAACAGGAGAAGGTTGCAACATCAATGTCCCCAGACTGGCTGGAAGTGCCTCCAACAAATCAAAAATAGCAGGAAACACCATGATGGGGAGCTTGAACTCAGCATTAAGTACCTCATGAACATTGTCAGCCGAGATCTGATTCAACAGTTGCTTGTGGTAGTCGGGGAGAAGAGAGATGTCATCTCGACCACCAGTTCATGTTGCACCAAAACATCTTCCTTGACCTGCTTTTGACCAAGTGTTTCATCTTCAGGTACCGGTCAAAAAATATCTTCCATGTTGACCGAAGACGACCCTGACTGCGACGAGGCGATGGTGGGGCCACTATTTCAATCTCTACGCACAAGAGGTCGGGTCCCCCGAGCGGAGAGAGGAGCCACCTGAAGGATATTGTTAGATCCTCAAGCGCATCACGGAAGCGTGATCGTCGTATCGGATACGACGAAGAACGACTAGTCGCACTAGTTGTTCTATGCAACGGAAATTAAAAAAAAATTTATGCGACGAAACCACATGATCCAAGAACACTTCTCGGATCGTTTCATGTGAACCACAAACAAGTATTAGGATTACCTCTTGAAGCGTGGTTGCGATCAAGTCTCTAAACAAAGAGACCTCCTGTCTCAAGTCCGATCCGTCGAAGGAGACGCTTGCGAGCGCGAGGATGAACCGCGTGCTTCTCGCAATCCACGTTGATGATCCAAGCGGTGGATCTCCTGATCTCGACACACGAGATCCGACATCTTCTTCACGAGCAAGGCACGCCGAAGTAGACGGAGTTCCACGAGCAAAACATCGGGCAGCATAACGACGGTGTCGCGGCGATGGAGAGCCTCTCTAGGGCATCCATGGTGGACGGCCATGAGAGGGGGAGAAAGAGAAAGAGAGAGAGATATGCTTCTCAAGCAGTATGTGTAAAGAAGAGCAATGGGGTGCCTCTCCTTTTATAGGGTTTTGGGATCCATGGATCTCAATCCATGGGACAACACAAATCTAATGGTCGACATTAATTTGTGTTTCTTTCAATGGTCATGATTTGTTGCTAAAAGCACAACAACAATTAATTTAATAAAAAATCAAATATACAATAAATATAATTTGATTTTATATCAAATCAATCTCCATTGGAGAAATAGGAAAGGAGGCAAGCCTCCTTCCATAAGGAGGGTGGACGGCTACCGCATTCCTTATGGAATTGTGGCTGTCCCCTCTCCTCATTAGGAAGGGAGCCTCCTTTTTCCTATTTCATGAGATTATATTATCTCATGATTCTCTCCAATATTTGCAACAACTTTTGTTGCAAATTATTTCACAAAAATAAATCCAATTTATTTTGTGAACATTGCAATCATGCCATTGGAAATTTGTGAATCACATTCACAGCCCAAAATAAGATGTAAATTACATTTTCAATTTAGTGTCCAATGTGAATCCAATTCACATTAACATTTAATTAACAAATGTAAATTACAAATATCTCTCTTTTATATATTATAAATCACATTTATAATATATTTGATTAATATGGATAATGCTATCCACATTAGTCATATCCATGATAATTAAATCACATTTAATCATCTTGGATCTCTATTCTCTTGTGTCCAAATAATATGAATCACATTCACATTATTTATATCTTTGATAATTAAATCACATTTAATTATCTAAGATAATTCTCTCATTATAATATGAATCAAATTCATATTACTCATGATAATTAAATCACATTTAATTATCCATTTTCTCAATACTCGGATACATATTATCAACAATGAAATTATCCCGAACCCTTTCAAGGATAATGCGCTTTCTCCGCGAATACTTGGAGATAAGGACCAGGCGATTGTATTGTTCCACGTATAGTGACTTGGATATTGAGATCATATCTCAAATCCAGATCGCGGGCCTCCCATAGATGCTTGATTAAATCAAGACCGTAAATCTAATCTTCTCATTGCATCTGAATCATATTCAGGTCAATGTCCAATAATTGGACTAAGATAAGATTACTTCTCTACTGAGAGGAGTCACTAAAATCCAGACCCGTTTCATCACTCCGTAGGAATGGAAGCGTCATGGTTATACAATCGTTTATGATCACATCACCCTCAGGTATTCCTAATACCTGTACATCCTGCATACTGGAAGACTCAGATTAAACCTGAAGTATTTGATCTACTTTATACTGTCTACTTCATGGTTTTATCAGTAAGTTTCTCATTCGATCATTGGGAGTCAGTATTGATCATATACTTTCCAAAAGCATATATCATACCTAGGTCTTGATCATATACTTTCGAAAAGTATATATCAAACCTACAAATTCAGTCAAGCTTCCAAAGCGAGACGACCGTGCGCACGGAATTTGATTCTTCCCAATATCTCATGAGTGAACTCATGTCTTCTGGTTCAGTAAATGAACCTGTATGATCCCTTTGAGAGATCGTATTACTCATATGCCCTTACATGCACACCAGCGCGCCGGTGTATAGACCTTGATTAGGTCATCAACCTATTGGTCTGCCAAATGTACATACTCAGACATATAGTAACACATCTGTCTCAGGTCAGAGGATGCGTGCCTATATCATGACAGCATACGATATAGGACTTTGGTTATCTCGATCTCGTTAAGTCAACTCTTTGACCTAACTAGTCTGACACCTCCGAATCTCTATTCCTATGCAGAGGACCTGCATCAAGAGGTCGGTCAGATATCAGCCTTTTAGAAAGGATTGCCATCTCCTTCTTAGGCTGGAGATCATCTCTTAACAATCATTTGACGGTGCTTGATGAGTCCTCAATCTAACTCATTAGATATTCACCCAAGCACCAACCTCTATGATTCAATAATTAAATCAACAGTTGTATGATCATTAAGATGGTCATGGTACATAACCCTAATTGTACTAAGGGACCTATTATGCAAATTATATATTCTTTATTTCAGATTAAGGAGTGAATTGCAATAACATTTATTGCATAATGGCTCACCGTGGGCTCGCATGTCCAACACCACCCTCCCCATCCCCTTCGCACTCGATGGCCCAGGCGCATGCGGACTCCACCGACCGGAAGGTCCATCACGTTGCCTTCAGACTTCCTTCTCACGGCATCTTTGTCCTCCAACCTTAAACCCATCTACTCGAGACATGTATCTTCAACTATAATTAAATCATAAAGGTCATGGTTTTCTATGGATTACTTGGCTTGCTTGGGTCTAAACTTGAACATGACCCATGACAAGTATGTTTAGAGGCAAAGAATCCATGTAACCAACCTCGTGAAGTGTAAGAAATTGTTAGTTTGGTGGGGTCATGACATAATGAAAATATTCCTATCTTTTTTGCACTTTGACCTAATACTTGGCCGCATATTCATTAAACCTTTAAGCTAAAACCCTACTTCCGTGGAACTTGAAGACTAGCTTATAAATGCAAATAAGCAACATGTATTATGAGAAGATATTCTTATAGGGAAAACAGAATCTAAGAAATGTAAAGATAACTGCATACACATCTAAAATAGCAACATGTTCCAGGGATAAAAGGAGCACAGTGTAATGCCAAACTGAGCTCAAGATCTAAAAATATCGTAGCATTCCATAGCCGTGAGAAAAAATCAAGTCTCATATTAAAGTTGTCAAAAATACTTCATCCATGCTGGGGTTGATAACGAATCTTCCTTCCACCCTCCCAAGACGTACTACTCCAATTGGACCATCCCAAGGAATATCGGAGAGCATGAGAGCAACAGAGGTGGCATTGACAGCCATTACATCAGGATCTTGCATCCGATCTGAAGCAAGAACATTTACCGTGACCTATCACATTGAGGGAAAGATGTAACGAATGAGAGAAATAATGGGCTATATCTGACAACACGAACCACACGAAAATTTAAAGTTCCAACCTGCACATCATGATAAAAACCTTTAGGAAATAAAGGTCGAATAGGGCGATCAATCAGACGCCCGCATAAAAGTTCACGTTCCCTTGGTGCACCCTCTCTTCGCAAGAAAGTAGTGGGAATGACACCTTGAGCATACTGCTTTTCCTGATATTCAACCTAACAAAAAATCATAACAAGCATGTATTAGATATATCATAATTGTAAAAGACCAGAGATAAATGCAGGGACCAGAAAATGGATAATTGGTCAAAAAAGCCAATATTTTTAGAGGTCATGTTTTATGTCAATTATAGAAGAATAGTAGAAAGAAGAGCATCATCAACCCACCCAAAAGAGAGATGAAAAGAAAATCTAGCAGTACAGCCGAGAGATATCTATCATCTCATATTTCAAAAAAGATATCTGTTCTCTCATTAAACATAGTGGTGTTACACAGAAAAAACATGTTTAGCAATCAGAGCAGCTAGTAGAATGCAAAAGAACTGCTTAAAGAAGAGGCCCTATTGGGGAAGATACGTCCATGTAGAGCATCAATGCATAAAGGTAAAGAATGCAGCATCATTGTGGTAGCAGATAAAACTTCCTTGGAAACTGATATCAAGATTTTGTGCCAAATTCATTCATGGTAGTTCTGATGTTCAATAACTCATCAATGGAAAATAATTCTAGATTAACGAAACGTATCTTTCAGCTAAAATTCTTGGTGTATGTATTCGTAATCTCATTGCTTTAAAAAGTCAAAACAAAGTATCCAACTTTCAAGAATGTTGAGATGCCTTGAATACTAACATGTTCGTTAAACCTAATACATGCATTGTTTGACCTCTCCATGTCGCCCATCCGCCGTCCCAAAATGGAGTACTTTTTGGATTCTATTTGCACTGAGATTTCTAGATCCATACATTTAAGAGGGATTACTCTATGCATGTATGCTATACAAACCCTCCTTAGAATTAGATAGTTTCTCTGTCCTCTATTCTACCATCACACTGGAGAAAGACCCACTGTGGTCGCTTAGGAGTAGCCCGATTAAGGGTGAACCTCGAAAACCATGTATTGTGGTTGTTCCGTGCTTGCTTGTTTGATTGTTGATATGTATTCTATTTCCACTGCATGTAACAATGGATGTAAATATTCATCTTTTTCACTCCATCATTGTAAGTTCATCCTAACAATTTCTCCAAACAAAACAAGCTTCTAAGAAGCTGCCAAACTCAGGATCCATAAGCCAACCTGCATAGATAGGATCGATGTTCTCTATTTATTTATAACCCCTTATATTAATTAATAATACGAGAGACACTGATGTTTTTCGTGGCATAAAAGCACCCCCTTCCCATGCACTCCAGGCAGAACCACTTCTTCACACAAGCAAGGAGGCAAAGGAGCCCGTCTAAAAACAGATTCCCCATCAAAAATTTAAAAAACAAACCCAATTTGAGAGACTGGCAGAAAGGAAGGAGCCATCCTAAACATATATCCCGATTAACTATAAACCGCATTATGATTTCATTGAGCATATTTCACATATTTTGATTGTAATTATTGTTTTTTACTCATAAGCTTGCAAGTAGTAATTTTCTGCCTCACGCAACTCTGACAACGTGTAAGATACGAAAACTAAAGTCGATTGATTTATCGTGATCTAGCTGTAGTACTTTCCAGAGCATAACACTAACATGTAATCATCATCAACTCACAGTGAGGGGCAAGAAGTCCTTCTGTGTGGCATCGGCCTGCCGGCAGGCCACTGCAGACAGCACGTGCGTGTCACCGACGTTGAAGACGGCCGCACCGTTGGCAAACCTCGCTAGAAGACCCGTCTCGATCCTCGTTTTCTGCGATCCGACCTCGAACTCCTCGGAAAAGAAGTCGAGGAGCTTCTCCCCGGGGACGGAGATTGTCCGGCTCGGATCAGCCGCCTTGAAGGAAGCGAGGCGGCAGCTTCGGGTGGCCGCTCGGTGCAGGAGAGGCGCCGTGGTGGGGTTGATCCTCCTGGAGAGGAGGATGGACGCCATGGATGGGGAACGAGTGAAGAAGGGAAGAGAGCAGAACGAGAGGGTTTTGGGTGGGTTTAGGCTCTTTTGGGAAGAGAGCGGACCGTAATCACTATCAGGGACTGAAATGAGAACGATTCTATCTTTCAGTAGATAGTAACATTTTATTCCTTGTACAGCGAAGAAAAAAAATTACTTGCAGTCGTCTTTTTCCCAAAGCGACTCTAATTTTAAAACAAACTTTTATCTTGTAATTCTATATGTCAAAGACTCAAAGCTGCTCGGCTTCTTTAAGATGCGGCTTTGTGTCATACGATCACAACATTTACCTAAAATTAAGTTTACCTTTTGAAAATACAATTTGTTATGGTAAATAATAAAAAAATTGTAACTCTATACAACGAATAAATTTTTACAACTATTGTAGGTACGCATTTTTCTCGGATTGAAATAAAGGAAAGAATGTATTTCGATGAAAAGATAGAATGGAATTTGGATTAATAGATAGATTGTATTCACCTTGGTCATATTCATTTGTCTAATGGAATTTCATTTCAAAAAAAAATATCGATAAATAAAGTAATTGCTTGGAGTTATATGATAATAGTGATTCATGATATCTATGTTTGTAGTATATATAAGATATAATGATGTTGTAATTCTATTTATAATACTCATTTGCGATGTTTGTATGGCTTCAAAGAATATAGTACATATGAGATTTGCATACTATTGCAAAAAACATAATTTAGCATATATCATATAGAAAATATATACTATAAAAAATATTATGACTGGCATTTGCATGCATGTTATACCAGATAAACATATGTGATGAGTAAGGATGCACATGGATCGAATTGAATCGGACTTTAATGTAATATATTTCCGATCCCCTAGCGGATTTTAGTATTTTCTCAATCCACTAAATAGATAATCCAACCCAATCCACCATATTACGAATAGGATCGAATTTGACGGGACATTACTAATATGTTGTCACTTTACTAAAATGGTGTTACTTCGTAGTAGGTGCTCAAGTTTGTACCTCACTAGACCTCAAACATTTGAATTTGAATCATGGTTCTGAAATAGAAAATGGATAAATGTAAGTATAAATAATCGTTATTTTTGATAAAAATATATTTGTAATGGATTTAGTATCATCGATGATTGTATAACTAAATAGTGTACTTATGATCTATAGAAGTATCACACTGACTTTGAATAACATATATTCCATCAACATTTTCAATGAAAACTCTAAACGGTATATAAACAAACGCCATTTTTTTCTGAATCATTGTCCAAAAATACCCATGACACAAACCTATACTATAATAGAAGCCGCTTCTCGGTATGAGTGAGCCACTTTTACATTCTATTTGTAAAACCATTGATTTGGCATTTTCACTCAAAGGTATTATGATTGACATGCCACATAATCCATCCATGCAAAGGAATCTTATTCGTAGATGTAAAAATACATCGAATTATACAATGATACCAATGACAAATTTTTCACATATTACATCTATTCCAATAGAAAGAAATACCTTCCATTTGAGACATGTTAATAATTATCGACTTCTACTTGCCTCTTTCATAGATATGTATGTCAAAGCTTTTAATACATTATAACAGATCGCCTCAATAGATGCATCCAAAATGACACAGATGAGACACAATCAGTCATCTTCCACGAAAAGGTCTACCTAAAAATCAAACTTTTTTCAACCAACAATAACAAATTCAACAAATCAAGAGCGTTAGCATATTTAACATTACAACATCACAAACTCTCATCCACTACATAAAATTGTGAAAGAAGCATGTTTTCTAACACTCAGCGTTCTATTTTAAGACATGTACTTGAATATCAAGATTACTTGATTTTTTCATGTGTGCGAAAGGGGAGATATCGAGTTACATGGAGGGGGGAGAAAGACATGGCATGGCATAAAGACGATAAGGCATAAGGTGGAGAAAACAAAGTTGATGGAATGACAAAATTATAAATTCATTGACAAAAATGACTATAGCATACAAGCCATGTTGAATAGCAATACCGAGAAGAAACATAAGAAAAATAAACGAATAATCTCAAATAATATTTTCCATAATGGGATCGTGGTGAACTATATCAAAAAGAATATCTTTGTTTTTTATCTCAAGGATGGGAATAATCTATTCTCCAACTAACCTAGCAAAGTTTATTAAGGAGTAAAAAATATTAATAGGAAAGATCAAAAGTGATAAGATACCAATGTTAACAGATACAAAAAATCCAAACGTGAAACACAAAGGTAACATGTTCCCGAAGAGCATGACAAGGAAGATGTGAATAAAGTAAACCTAAGATTTGGAACCAAGGAGTTCGTCGGGATCAGGGGTCAGATGAGGGGAGGGCGCATGTAACTATGGTAGGCCTCCTTAGATGGAATGCTCGACCATGATGCGATTTCTAGGAACATGGGTGCATATGGATCGGCTAAAATCTGTAATCCGATCCGATATGATGCTATTGGAATGGATTGGTTTGGTTTTATCATTTTAATGGATCAAATCGGATCAAATTTTTTTAAACCTGTTTAAGTATGGAATGGATTAGAGCTTTACTAAAATTGGATCTGGTTCATTCAGATAATCCATTAATACATACACATATACATATATATATACACATATACATATAGGAAAAACTTGAAATGAGGTGGAGCCTCATTGCAAACATGGTGCGACACTTAATTAGACCCGTCAGATTACCATCGACGGGCAAAGTAAAAACCACCTTTAGAGAGTCGAAACCACTACGACTATATTGATTAAATTCTATTTTTAGAAAGTTATCATATTCTATTAATGACGTCAGATATGGTGGAATTCAATTAAATTCCAGTTTTATCGTGGATTGGTTATGTTCGAATTAAATTCACTTTCTTCCCAAAATATGTTTTTTTCCTTATCTTTTCATTGTACTACTATTCAGAATCTCTCGACATATCTCCGTGAACTTCAATGGAAATCGACGAAATAGCAGATCCCGATTTTTACAGAGATAATGCACAGGTAATGTACGTTGTTCATTTCCCTTTAATAATGGTATGTATGCAAATCACGAGGAATATTTTAATTTTTTTTGAAAGACGATCTGGTTCTTGATTCGAAGTCATATTATGCGTTAATATTTTGGGCTTTTACATTTTAATATGTGACATTATTTATTCATTTTGTCCAGTTATCTGACGGAGACGGTAAAGTTAATGAAGTGGCGGCACGAACTGATGATAATTTGCATCAACCAGGTATGCTGAATTACACAGATGTCTCAAAGCACTACAGTCTTTGTTCATTTATATGCTGTTGCAAATAAAAGTTTTCATTTTACGTAAATTCTGTATATTTGATGGTATAGTTCATTATTTTACGTTTATGAACTATAATTTACAATTTTGAGTATCATTTTACATCATAGGATACAATGTAATATCGCCCAAATGATGCTAATACCAGTCCATTATCCGATAAATTACATATTCTTGCATCATTTTACATTTTCTGTCAATATTTTACATTTATAAGGCATATTTTAGATTAAATGTAACTAATTGTTGCAATTATATTTCGAATGAATTTCAGATAACTGCTCTATCAGTGACCCTGTCATTGGTATCACACCTCATATAGGCCAAATATTTCAATCTATTGAAAATGCATATAAATTCTATGAGGCATATGCCACTGAGAATGGATTTAATGTTAGGAAAGCAAGCTCTAGAGTTGGTAAAGATAAGATTTCCAAGGAGCGGATAATTATATTTAAATCTTTTTGTTTGCTGGAAAGAGGGGTATTCTAAAAACACAGATAAAACCACCTCAGTGGACAATGCAAGAAGTGATGAGAGCGATGAATGTATTTTTTATAAGGAGGAGCATCGTGTTGGCATATCAAGGACTGGGTGCAAAGCTTTCATTTCAGTCTCATATAGGCATGATCTCAATGATTGGTTTGTATCGAAATTTGAACCTGGGCACAATCACAATCTTGTTTCTCCATCTAAACGCAGATACCTCAGAACAAATAGATGTTTTTCAAAAGCCACAAAAATGCTTGTGAAGTCAATGAATGATGTAAACATACCTGTATCCAAGCAGTCAGCTTTCATAAACATGTCCAGTGGTTAAGTTGGTAGTATTGTTAGAGATATCTACAACTTGAACAGAAAGGAGAAAAAACAACGTATTGGGATGGATGTGCACCTTCTAATTGAACATTTTGAAAGTTGTAAGGCCAATCCCCCTGAATTTTACTATGCTTACACAACCATGATGATAACAGGCTTACTCAGTGTATATGGATTGATAGTGCCTCCATTGAGGATTACAAATTATTCGGAGATACAATATCGTTCGACACAACATATAGGACCAATGAATACAATCTGGTATTTGGATCTTTCTGTGTTGTTAACCATCACGGTTACACAATCTTCTTTGGAAATTCGTTCATGAGTAGGGAGACAACCGAGTCATTCTCATGGGTATTCGAGATATTTCTATAAGTAATGAGAAAACATCCAGTTTCTATAATCACATATGAAGATCCGGCAATCTCTGCTGCTGTTAGGATATGCTTTCCTCATACTGTTCATAAATTCTGCACTTGGCATATAATGGCCAAGCTTAAAAGCAAGCTTGGAAAGATTAAAGATATAAACGAAAATCTATATGCGTTTTCCACAGTTGTATGGAAAAGTATAACTATAAGTAAATTTGAGCAAAGCTGGTGCAAGATAATTGAACAGTATGATTTATCATCTAATGTATGGTTGAATGAGAAGTATAGTATCAGATTTAAATGGATTAGTTTATATCTTAAGGATTATTTTTAGGCTGGTCAGTGCAGTACTGATGAGCGCGAAATCCACCTATTTAATAATGATGAATTGTAGTATAGGAAGCGGATTTCGGTCGTCAAAATACCACAATCTTCGAATGTTGTGGAGTATTTTTACTTGGCAAGTGTACCAAGGTCGAACACAGGGAACGATGATATTTAGTTGCGTGGTTTTAAATTAAATTGAGTAATTAATTAATGCTCAGTTAATTTCTGTATTGGGAAAATATAAAGAACTAAGCAGTGATAAAGTGCAATGCAAAAATGACGGAGAATGTGTTGAAGCACAAAAGTTGTGATTATTTGCAATCCTTAATAAAATGGTAAATTAATCCTCAATTAATTAATCACGGTCCTAAAGAAATGATATATTCAAAAAAATGTTCCACAATATTGTCCCAAGATGCAGGCTACCAGACCAAAATACCCCCTGCAAATAATGTTAGAATCAACCCACAAGATAATTTTTCCTTAAAAAAACAAATATTCAATAAGAAACACTGATCAGATCAATACAAATTTAGATAGATAAAGAATAAAAATCCCTTTAAAACAACTCCATGTATGCATTTTTTTGACATAAAATGAGCAAGATATTCAAGCTAGGGACCCAAATGCAATAAAAACATAAGTTTTATCTCAGAAGACTCCAAATGAGGGACTTATCTGTTATCATATAAAATCGCCAAGCTTTCTGTGTAAATCTCTCCCAGTAGGGGTCGGTCTACGATTTAAGGAGCTTCTGGGAGCTTATTTGTAAATTCCATGTATCACGTGCTTGAGCTGACAGCTTGGATACTACTCATGTATCTTAATCATACGACCGAATGCGAGGGATGTGGCGAGTTCGAGGCTTCTTGGTGGAATGATCAATGGTTCAGGACGAAGGAAGCCTCAACGGTTCTATCTCGAACTCCCTACGATCTGATGACAACGATGACGGAGAGAAGGTTTTTGTCCTCAGCTTTTCTTTGGTGGCTGTAGTTGCTAATCAAAAAATGGTCATGTATCAATATTCTTCAGGGGGAATGGCTCTGAACTTCAATCGAGATGGGGCAGATAATCCAGATCCCTTGGCTCCAAGGATGGGTAAGGCCTGCAAATATCAGTTTTCTTTCTCGATTCGTGTGGAATCGGAAGCAAATTAGATTAATATTCAGTCCAATATCAACACATATCAACAACAAATCAATGATCAGAGCACAGACTATTGAAATTTCCAAGTTGAATGAAATTGGTGGAACTTGGGTGGTGCTCTTTTTCTGTGGATGCGTTAAAGAAATCTAATTCACACTCATCAATTGGAAGGATTCATATCTCAAATTGGATTGAAAAGATACAGATTTGTTTGCATCAGAAGGGTCCACAAAACTCTAGTTTATATAAATAAATACGTAATAAGTGGTATGCGTAATCAACTATTCCAACCAAATGAATTAGGAGGCAATGATTAGTGGTTGAAAATTGTAAACGAGTTCTCTTTCCATTCCAAATTAAGAGCATGAATTTATTGATTTGTAAAGTAACCTGGAGAAATGGGATCAATTCCGTGTCAACAAAAGGGAAACAATGTGATTTGCAAGGTTAGATTTGGGTTTAGCATGGAGTAATTGAAAGTTTATGATCTGTGATGCTTAATCAAAGAGGAAAGTGGATACAGATGGATTGGAATCGAATATCAGAATTATGTAGATCCAACAAAACCAGAAGTGGACTGAGGTCGGGTTTTTCTACAACGTTCAGGAGTTGATGTGTGTGCTCGAGATTCAGCTGTTTCCAGTCTTCAATTGTCCACCGAAATGGATCTCAAAATCTCGGGTATAATTCTTGGCTCTTCACATGAAATACAAAGAAAATGGGGAATGAGGAACTCCTGCGTAAGGTGAAGGATTAGGAGCTGATGCTTCGGTGCATTTCACCGGAGGTGGGAGGTTCTGAAGGTAGAACAGAAACGAAAAGGAACGTTGGGGGAGATGGTAGGCGAGGGCAGTTTTTGGGGGTTTTCAATTTGGGATTTCAGATCAGGGAAAGAGGGCTAGAGAGTAGGTAACAATGAAAATCGAGTAGAGAGATGAAGGAAGAAGGGGGAGAAATTAGGAGAGGGTTCAGAGGGAGATTACCTGTGTGTGTGGTCGGCCTGAGCAAGGCTCGACCGTGGGTTGTCGCCTCCAACAGTAGGGCAAATCCTCCGTGAAGCGTTGCAGGTCTTAAAGCTGCTGCAGCAAAGCTCGGAGAGCTTTGGATCTCGCCGTGAAGAAAGACTGACCGTTGTCGCCTTCGACTCGCACCTCGTACTGTCACCTTGAGGAGGAGGAAGCTGGGCTTCGTCACTCTGTAATGGCGGATGATCGTGGAAGATGAAGGTGCCGGGTTTTTATAAGGGAGAGGGTCATCCTCGTAACGGCCGGAGATGAAGACGGCGATGGCCGTTACGAGGAGGAGGTCGGCGTCGTTATGGAGGAGTGATGGGGCGGCGACGGTTACGACGGGGGGAGGAGAAACGGAAGGGGGGGTGTGGCTTGCAACGGCTGGAGGTAGGAGAAGATCACGTGCGCAGCACGTGACCTGGGGGGAGAGGGTGGCTGGAAAGAGAATGGGGTGCCACGTGGCACGCCCAGGGGCTGCCACGTGGCACACCCAAAAAATTTCAAAATTTAAGAAGAAAGAGATAGCAGGAGACCTCGGATCAAAAATTTTTTTCACAAAAGTTGTTCGTCTCGTCGAGATCTACAACTTTCATGAAGGGCCCGAGAACAAAAGAGGTCACCTGTACAAAGTGGTATTTTTGGTGGCTTTCCATGTGTACGAAAAACCGTATTTTTGAGATTTTTGTATTTTTTTGGTAGTTTTATAGAAGATAAAAAAATCTAGAAAAAATATGATAAAATATAAGAAAATTAATTACACATTAGTCTAATTTTTTTTGGATTTTTAATGGGTAAGAAATTAGGAAAATAAAATATGAGTAAGAAATACACAAATTTTGTACAGACAGACAACAGACACTTGGACTCGGTCAGTTTCTTTGAATTCAGTTTTGATTTGGATTTGTATTTTTGAGTTTCTTATTAAAACTTTCATCAAAGGACACAAATGTAGAAGAAATAAAATTAAAAGAGTTAAGTAAGCACATAAAATCTCAGGTCAAAATTAGCAAGAAGTTAAAATACGCAAAAGAGGCCCAAAACCCAACTTTCACATTTGAGCTCCGAATTTTATGAAATTGGTCTTGTTTTGAAGGTATTTGAAAATGGAGTACTTTAAAAGTGAGTAGACCAAAATCGGACACTGTATGAGGGAGATATGCTCGTTTTAGTCCGTCAGATGTGAAGTTTGACTTTGGGATTATTTGACACTTATTGGAGTCAGTAATTTTTTTTGTATTTTTTATTTAATAAGGTTAGTAATATCTACACAATGGAGGTAGTTTGGGGTCAATCGGAGTTAGGATGAATTAACTAAAAATGTGAGAAGTTAGCGGCTTTTTGGGCTAATTTACACTGGGAATTTTAAATGCAATTATGCATGATGAAATGCAGATATTATTTACACATGCATGATGGCTAATAATGCTCTATTAATGAATAATTACAGGAGGATGATGGGGGACAGAGCCTAAATGACCAATTTTAACATGATGAATACGAGATTCATCATACCCCTATACTTAGACCATGCTCGTCCCCGAGCATGAATGAATGACTTAGTTGAATACATCCCTGACTGTGTATGTGATTTTTCAAGGCTTAATTCAGAGAAGACCCTTAATTTGAGTGATCCTAAAATTCTGAGCTCACCCAAGCTTTAATCAAAAGGAATCCAACTTCTCTAATTTTCAGACTCTCTGTTTGTACATATAATATAAGAATATGATTTTAAGTGTACTGCATTTCATGAGAGTCGAGTCGGGGCATCACTCAAAGTTCCAGTCCCAAAGATCATCCTCTAGACCTAATCCTCAACACTAGAGAATAAGTCTATTCTTGCTTCAGTCAACCGTCTCATTAGTTTGTCAGACTTGAAAGTGTATATGGACGGCCAGTTGATGGAGGGCATAGGATTGTGTCTAATTTTCTCTCCCTTACATTGGAACAAGATGCCTCTCGAGTGCCTTATTACTCAACACAAGTATATTTTTATTTTGTTGATCAATGTGTCCGTCAAGAGAATTTGGAGTCGTCTGCACTTGTTTTTCTGGGAGTACACCGGGGTGTGTCTCTTTTGAGTATCTAAGATACATTCGACACCCAGACTTGTATCGCTTATGATGCAGAGCCCTTTTATGGTGTCAGCCCGACTCCTTGGTCCTAATTAGCGCTTGGTCCAAGTGGACACTTTGAAAATGTTTGGGAGCGCTCGCCATTGGTGGAAGCTCATTTGGAATTTTGACTTTGGATGATAGAGCTTTTCTTTGACATTTCTCTCTCTCTTTTTTTTTGTCGGCTAGCTCCACTGCTGTTACCAAAAGTTGGCGCACACTGATCAACAATTTTCCTTAAGTTTCATCACACCCTGGCACTTAGGTCAATATCAAAAAGATAGCATATGAATCTTGTTCACATACTGGCTAGTGTTTTGCTGACACTCAGGTTTTCTGAAGCCTTCATTAACTTTATCCCATCCTCGAATATCATCAGATTGGATCTAGACTCAAATCTATAGTCCTAGTTCCTCAAGTGATATCTCAACTCATCTCATCAATCATGCAGTTGTGGGAGTGATTGTGCTGATCATATTCTTTTTGAATGGTAGAGATGAAGAGTGCAATATAGCGCTCAAATCTTTCAAACTAGGGAAGTGTGGATTATTAAGTTCTAAAAACCATAATGACTAAGGCAGGCTAACTCAGAATCTCAAGATTTCAGAAATCAAGTGTCCTCAAAAATCCTCAAGCCTTGAGTGATAGTGAATGTGTCAGGAATATATCAACCAAGGAATGCATGAAATGCGTGATGAAATGCAAGACCATGAGTTTTTTTTAAAACAGGTATTATACTACTTATACCCATCCTCGATGTTAGATAAAAACGATTAAAGTGCGAGCTATGGATAAAGTAGATAAAATATATACCAATACACCCCCCTATACTTAGCTTGTGCTATGTGCTCATGGCACAAAGTGAAATGGTGACATAGCTCGTACTAAATATAGAAGGACTAAAAACAAAAGAAGAGAAGTGATGTATAAACAATGGATGCGGTCCCCCTATACTTAGGCTCAGGTCAGCCTAAGTATAATCGGTTAATTACAGATGTGGAACCGGGAAGAATTTCGGATGTACAAGAGAGTGTAGGTCTCGGAGAGGTGTGCTATCTGGGCAGATCAAATTTTTCATCAAAACCTATGCCCTGAGTGAAGGAGATCTGTTCAACTTGTACTAATTGCTCATTGGCTTCGACAAAATGTTTAAGCAGTTGACCGTTGACTATAGATGTTTGCGTGCTATCTGCTGTCTCTGAGATCTCAACACTCCCATTATTGTGTACCTCTCTTACAATGAAGGGTCCCGTCCATTTTGATTTCAATTTTCCTTGGAAAACTTTCAATTTTGCATTAAATAGCCAAACTTTCTGCCCTGGGACAAAGATCTTTGTTCGAATGTTCCTGTCATGCCATCTTTTTACTTTTTCTTTGTAGATGGTGCTATTTTCGTAAGCATGATTTCGGATTTCAGACAGTTCATTCAAATTCATGTCTCGGTTCTTCTTTCCTTGGTGACAGTTCCAATTAATCTTTTTGATTGCCCATTTCTGATTTATGTACGATCTCTGCGGGCAAATGACATGGTTTTCCATATACCATTCTAAACGGGGAGGTGCCCAATGGAGTCTTATAAGCCGTCCTGTAGGCCCACAGAACTTGGTCCAGGAGTTGGGACCAGTTCTTCCTGTCAGGGCGAACGAGCTTCTGTAAAATTCCTTTAACCTCCCTGTTTGACACCTCGGCCATGCCATTGGATTGTGGGTGGTAAGGAGTAGCGACACGGTGCTCGATGCCGTATTCCTTAGTCAACTTCTTCACCTCCCGGTTGACAAAGTGGCTTCCCCCATCAGATATTAAAACTTTTGGAATTCCAAACCTCGAAATAATATGATCTTTCAAAAACTTGCAAACAGTTTTGCTATCTGCAACTCGAGTAGGGATAGCCTCCACCCATCTAGATAAATAATCTACCGCGAGAAGAATATATTCAAATCCTTGACTATTAGGGAATGGGCCCATAAAGTCAATGCCCCATGCATCGAATACGTCACAGATGATCACTGGTTGCATAGGCATGGCATCTTTGGAACCAATGGTTCCTCCCATTCTCTGACAGACGGGGCACGACCTCAAAAAATTATAAGCATCCTTAAACAAGGTCGGCCAGTAAAATCCACATTGCAATATCTTATCAGCGGTCCTCTTCCCAGAGTGATGTCCTCCCGCCTCCAAGGTGTGGCATAGATTGAGGATACTTTGATATTCCTCTTGAGGAATACATCTTCGCCATATGCAATCTGGTCCTTCAAAGAAAAGGAAAGGATCTTCCCAATGATAGTGTCTCGCTTCAGATATGAGTCGATCGATTTTGTTTCTGGGCCAACCTTGAGGAACTTCATTGGTGACGAGATAATTCACTGTGTCTGCATACCAAGGGAGCGAGTCAATAGCAGAAATTGACTCGTCTGGGAAGGTTTCACGGATCGATTCAGATTCCGGAATTTTGTTATGTTCAATCCGTGATAAATGATCAGCCACGACATTCTTAACACCAGGTTTGTCCTTAATCTCCAAATCAAATTCTTGAAGTAGTAGAATCCATCTCAGAAGTCGTGCTTTTGCATCCTTTTTGGCCATTAAAAAGCGAATGGCAGAATGGTCTGTGTAAACTGTCACCTTAGATCCTAGAAGTATTGATCGAAATTTTTCCAAGGCAAAAACCACAGCAAGCATCTCTTTTTCGGTCACAGTGTAATTTTTCTGAGCAGGGTCTAAAACTTTGCTTGCGTAGTGAATAGCATACGGGATTCCATCTTTTCGTTGTCCTAATACAGACCCTACAGCGAAATCAGATGCGTCTGTCATGATCTCGAAGGGAAGAGACCAGTCGGGAGCTTGTAGGACGGGTGTCTCAATGATCCTTTTCTTGAGCAATTCGAAGGCTTCTAGACACTTATGATCTACCAGGAATTCAGTGTCTTTCCCAAGAAGGTCTGTTAACGGTCGGGCAATTTTTGAAAAGTCTTTGATAAATCTCCTGTAAAATCCGACATGCCCTAGAAAAGACCGTACTTGTTTCACATTTGTAGGTGGCTCAAGCTTTTTGATTACATCAACTTTGGCAGGGTCAACCTCCATTCCCTTCTTGGAGATGACATGCCCTAGTACAATCCCCTCTTTTACCATGAAATGGCTTTTTCCCAAGAGAGCACCAGATTCACTTCCCTGCACTTTTGGAGGACTCGATCCAGGTGCGTTAGACAATCATCGAATGAATCACCGTGGACCGAGAAGTCATCCATGAAGACTTCCAGGAAATCCCCAACCATGTCGGCAAAAATTGCAATCATGCATCGTTGAGAGGTGCCGGGGGCATTGCAAAGACCAAAGGGCATTCACTTGAATGCGTATGTGCCGAAGGGGCATGTGAAAGTAGTCTTTTCCTGGTCCTCGGGGGCGATGGCTACCTGATTGTAGCCCGAGTACCCGTCTAAGAAACAGAAGTATTCTCTCCCTGCCAATCTCTCCAGGATTTGATCAATAAAATGCAGCGGAAAGTGATCTTTCTTCGTTGCAGCATTCAGGCGCCTGTAATCCACACAGACACGCCACGACGTAGGTACCCGTGTCGTAATCTCTTCTCCCTCCTCATTGGTGATAATCTGTAGTCCTGACTTTTTCGGGACTACATGCAAAGGTGAAACCCATTTGGAGTCGGAGATGGGATATATGAACCCAGCTTTACACCATTTTTCGATCTCAGTCTTAACCACTTCCCGTAAGTTTGGATTCAATATACGTTGGCATTCACGGGAGGGTTTAGCATTATCTTCCAAGTAAATATGGTGTGAGCACAGGGCTGGGTTAATCCCTGGAAGATCAGACAATCTCCAGCCTATAGCCTTGCGGTTTTTCTCCAAAACATTAAGCAGGCGGATCTCCTGCTCTTCGGTCAGTTGTGAGCTGATAATGACCGGAAATTGTCCTTTTTGTCCTGCAAGGAAGGGATACTGTAGGGGGCAATGGTTTGAGTTCAGGTAAGTCAATGATGTTTCTCGAATCTGGTTCTGTCTGTGATGTTTGTTTTTGTGATGTGGACGCTTGTAGTGTATCAATGTTGACCACCATCATGGTTGTATCAGGGATCGGATCGCTAATGATGGAATGAGGTGTGCCAATCGCTGCATCTGATCTGTGTACCTTACTCAAGGATTGTCCATAAGGAGAATGGACTGACAGGTCTAGAATGGCCTCTGAGTCTTCAAGAGTATAGGTAGATGCATGGATGAGCTGGTAGACTAAGTCATCAACAATTTCCTCACCAGATGAGGTTGATTCTATCATAGCGGCTGGGTTTTGTCTCCAGGACCCAGCTGTTGGTTCTGTAGTTTCAGTTTCAGTTTCTGATTTTTCAGACTCGGTGCTCGACTCAGTGTCAGGTCTTTGGAACCTAGTTTGCTGCATTTTAAGTTCAACTTTTCCGAACGGGATTCTCCCGGATGTATAATCAAATATAGCTCCTGCGGTCCTAAGGAAGGGTCGCCCTAGTATCATCTGGGAATCTTTCCAATTTCTAGGGACATCCATGTCAAGAATTGTAAAATCCACTGGGTAGTTTTGTCCCTCTATGTTGATGACAATGTTTCGAATCTCGCCCCTAGGTCGCTTAGTTAAGGTGTCTGCGAATTGAAGTACGGCTGTTGATTGCTTAAGAGGACCTAGATTAAGATGCTCATATAGGGCTGTGGGCATGAGATTGATGGATGATCCATTGTCTAATAATGTTCTTGCAAACTTGATTTCGTTGATGTAGCTAGTGACGAAGTGAGCACCCATGCCTTTTTTCTTTCTTGGCATCTCATTTTTATAAGACGAGATGTGGCTACTGAGAGTATGTGTTTCTTTGTTCGGCTAGGATTTTGTTTGCTGGCCCTAGTTGGTGTGCATCTCACCTTAAGGTATTTCCGAAAAGTCGAATCTCTTTCTATCATCTCGTCCAAGGACAAAGTGACCTTAATATTTTCCTTGCAGATGCGGGCCATCTCATCATCATTTTTTTGGTTTTTTATGTTTTTCTTCTTCCCTGCCGTAAGAGCACGGGGGAAACGAACAGATTTGTTGTGATCAACATCATCACTTTTATTGAATGAAAAAGTTCGTACAGGACTCTGACTCGGACTAAAAACAGGGAAACTTGGTGGCATTTCTTTGTCTGACTCAGACTCAGACTCTCCATTATATCCGGGTGGTGTGGGTGGGACTTGTTCTTTCTCCTTCTGTCTTCCTTTGTCAATTCCCCCAGGGTTGTGTGAATTGGTGGACACTGGGGCTATGTCATCGTGTTCCTTTGCTCGATCAGGCATGGTTACGGTCCTTCCGCTCCTAAGAGAGATATGATAAGAGTCATTATTTGAGGAGGGCTTAAGCTCAGGTATGGAATAGTCAGAGATTAATACCTGATTGTGTCCAAGGCTATTTGGGTTAGCCTGGACTTGAGCTGGAATCACGGTCTGGGTGCTGTCACCTCATCTCTCCAACGAGAGAGTCGATTTATGTCGACTCTCATGTCATGAAGCTCGTCCAGCACTCGCTGGAGTTCTGGAGAAATAGCAGAAGAGGAGGAGGACCCTTGGCCCTGCCTGGCCTGAGGTCGCTGATATTGCCCTTGTTGGCTTTGGCGTTGGTTCTGCTGTGGCTGAGGTTGCGGGTTCTGATAACCCGTGCGATATTGCTGCCTCTGTTGTAGTTGAGGCTGATAGGTGGGATGGGCTTGCGGTGGACGAGGGTTTGGAGTAGAGTTTTGGCCTGAGCGATTGACTGGTTCCAAATTGTACCAGACTCCGTTTATCTCCAAGACTTGTGGAGGTTCCTCAAAATCAGTCTGAGCGGAGGTTTCATCAGTTTGAGAGGACAAGGCTTGGTCTCCACCCCAATGGCTCTGTTGCCCTACCCCTTGGCCTTGAATGTAGTGAATTTGGTGTATGGGTGCGGGGGGTGTCATCTTTGATACCCTGTCAGCCAATTCCTCCATTTGTTTCGGCAATTTAGCTAATTTCTCCATATCAGATGATTTATGGATCTCATCCACCTTTTTATAAATCTGCTCAACCATAGTTAGCTTATCAGCTATTATTCCCATGTCAGCATTGTGGTCGGTTGTCAGATTATTCACCATCTTTTTGGAGCCAGCTATGTAAGCCCGACTAGTGGTTTGTGCACGACTAGACTCAGCAAGTCTTTCGAACACCTTGTAGACGGTGTCCTCGTGGCGCCCCATGTAGCTTCCTCCGCAGGATGCACTAACCAACCCTTGAGTCTCAAGGTTCAGCCCGCTCACAAGACTTTGGACCAGCATCATTTTACTTATCCCGTGTCCTGGGCATTTCTGAACTAAGTCCGTGAATCTTTCCCAGGTTTCATGAAATGGTTCATTCGGGTGTTGGGTGAAACTCGTGAGCTTGATCCTCATTTGGTTAATTCTACTAACTGGGTAGAATTTCTTTAAAAATAGAGTCTTGAATGTGGCCCACGTAGTGACTATTTCCCCTAGATTTTTCAGCCAGTAAGCCGCCTTATCAGTCAAGGCGAAGGGGACAGCTCTCAACCTTATGTAGTCTTGGCTAACCCTAGGGTGACAGAGGTTAGCACAGACTAACTCGAAGTCTCGGAGGAAGATATATGGTTCTTCATGATTATTTCCTCCGAACTTTGGCAACAGTGCAAGGAAATGCGGTTTGTGTTCGAAAGCATCCTCAGGGGGAACAGGTCTCAACCAATTATAGTCTTCATCTAATTCTGGGAGATACGTGTCTTCCATAGCAGCCTCGCCTTGTTGTATTATTTCCAACTGCGTTCTAAGTAATTCATTGGTTTGTTCAGCAGCTGTTATCCTAGCCAAGAGTGCCGGGATAGGGTCATTGTCGTTCTCATCGTCCCCAGAGTTCTTCTTAGGAGGCATTATGATTCACCTTCAGAGAGGAAGAGTTTAGAGATAAGTGTTGTGATTAAAAAGATTTTTGCTAAGGGGAAGAGATTCCTTAGCGGAGGAGTAAAAGATGAAACTTCTAAGACAAGGAGGATAGAGAGATAGTCCTTACGAACAAGCAGACACAAGTCAAACACCAGCCAATTTTTAAGTTCACCACTCAACACAGATGAAGGCACGTCAGGGTTCGGCCGCTTATCTTTTCAATTTTAATTTAATGACAAGACAATCTTGCAAATTAAGCGGAGCTGTTAGGAGCCAAAATATTTTATAAAGACTGTCCCGAGTTCATACAACTAGTTGCACCCACTTTCAGCCAGTATAGGTGTAAGTAAGGACCGTTTAAACGGCTACCCGTGTTACTTGAGGACGGTGCCTTCCGCGGTGTCCTCTAAACCACCTACTCTGCTAAGGGAAGTCGGACCGTAAACGGCTACCCGAGACCCTCACTGAAAAGTAGCTAATTATTTTTAAAATCAGTAGTCTGAATAAAATATTTCGGTTTTTGGCTCTACCCTAAGGTGTGCGATCTTGTCCTTACACAAACAATGAGTGGGTTTCTCTCCACCAACAAAAGTTAATTTTATGTCAGTTTATTTACAGTCACCTTGATTAGCAGTCCCAATTTTAGATTAAGATTATCACTGTAGTTTATGTGAGCACAGAAATTCACGCCTAACGATCAGTCCCAATTCCGTTAATTCCTAAGTTGTAAAACTTGAGGAGGGAGAATCGAAAAAGCCAATGCAAGCGTAAGTCAATGATGCATGCTTAAGAGAAGGACTTACAGTGAATCCTCGCGTTCTTCATGCGGGATGCAGACAAGGAATTTTAAATTTACACTAAATGATATGCACAGATGAAAAACGCCCTAAGCAGATAGTTCTATTAGCGGGAAGAATTGATTTAAAATTTGGCTAATGTTGAACGATCTATAGTGCGTTTAATTAGTGAAAAAGTGTGGCCTAGAGATTACGAGCACAATCAATAATAAACAAGCAAGCGTATATGTGCCTAAGTCCTACGCCACTCAAGTCGGGTCCCAACCACACAGAAGGGGTTGAAACAGACCCGACACACCACAGGAATGTTCAGTCTTAATTATTACAAGGGTTCAAAGAGAGGGACCCTGAGAATATTGCAAAAGTTAAACCTATGCTAAGCTCTCTCCCACAAAATTAAAATTCGATCCTTCATAGCAGATCCTTGAATTAATATCGAAATCCAGCTCCCAGAAGTCTGCGAAAAGAGAATTTGCGGTTAGTAGCAGAAGTAAGAGAGAAATGCAAAATAAAATACAGAAGGAAAAAAAATGGCACAAAAATTAATTTCACAAAAATCAATTACAGAAAATGATTCAAAACCCTAAAAATTCGCCGTTCCCCGGCAACGGCGCCATTTGATGAGCGCGAAATCCACCTCTTTAATAATGATGAATTGTAGTATAGGAAGCGGATTTCGGTCGTCAAAATACCACAATCTTCGAATGTTGTGGAGTATTTTTACTTGGCAAGTGTACCAAGGTCGAACACAGGGAACGATGATATTTAGTTGCGTGGTTTTAAATTAAATTGAGTAATTAATTAATGCTCGGTTAATTTCTGTATTGGGAAAATATAAAGAACTAAGCAGTGATAAAGTGCAATGCAAAAATGACGGAGAATGTGTTGAAGCACAAAAGTTGTGATTATTTGCAATCCTTAATAAAATGGTAAATTAATCCTCAATTAATTAATCACGGTCCTAAAGAAATGATATATTCAAAAAAATGTTCCACAATATTGTCCCAAGATGCAGGCTACCAGACCAAAATACCCCCTGCAAATAATGTTAGAATCAACCCACAAGATAATTTTTCCTTAAAAAACAAATATTTAATAAGAAACACTGATCAGATCAATACAAATTTAGATAGATAAAGAATAAAAATCCCTTTAAAACAACTCCATGTTTGCATTTTTTTGACATAAAATGAGCAAGATATTCAAGCTAGGGACCCAAATGCAATAAAAACATAAGTTTTATCTCAGAAGACTCCAAATGAGGGACTTATCTGTTATCATATAAAATCGCCAAGCTTTCTGTGTAAATCTCTCCCAGTAGGGGTCGGTCTACGATTTAAGGAGCTTCTGGGAGCTTATTTGTAAATTCCATGTATCACGTGCTTGAGCTGACAGCTTGGATACTACTCATGTATCTTAATCATACGACCGAATGCGAGGGATGTGGCGAGTTCGAGGCTTCTTGGTGGAATGATCAATGGTTCAGGACGAAGGAAGCCTCAACGGTTCTATCTCGAACTCCCTACGATCTGATGACAACGATGACAGAGAGAAGGTTTTTGTCCTCAGCTTTTCTTTGGTGGCTGTAGTTGCTAATCAAAAAATGGTCATGTATCAATATTCTTCAGGGGGAATGGCTCTGAACTTCAATCGAGATGGGGCAGATAATCCAGATCCCTTGGCTCTGAGGATGGGTAAGGCCTGCAAATATCAGTTTTCTTTCTCGATTCGTGTGGAATCGGAAGCAAATTAGATTAATATTCAGTCCAATATCAGCACATATCAACAACAAATCAATGATCAGAGCACAGACTATTGAAATTTCCAAGTTGAATGAAATTGGTGGAACTTGGGTGGTGCTCTTTTTCTGTGGATGCGTTAAAGAAATCTAATTCACACTCATCAATTGGAAGGATTCATATCTCAAATTGGATTGAAAAGATACAGATTTGTTTGCATCAGAAGGGTCCACAAAACTCTAGTTTATATAAATAAATACGTAATAAGTGGTATGCGTAATCAACTATTCCAACCAAATGAATTAGGAGGCAATGATTGGTGGTTGAAAATTGTAAACGAGTTCTCTTTCCATTCCAAATTAAGAGCATGAATTTATTGATTTGTAAAGTAACCTGGAGAAATGGGATCAATTCCGTGTCAACAAAAGGGAAACAATGTGATTTGCAAGGTTAGATTTGGGTTTAGCATGGAGTAATTGAAAGTTTATGATCTGTGATGCTTAATCAAAGAGGAAAGTGGATACAGATGGATTGGAATCGAATATCAGAATTATGTAGATCCAACAAAACCAGAAGTGGACTGAGGTCGGGTTTTTCTACAACGTTCAGGAGTTGATGTGTGTGCTCGAGATTCAGCTGTTTCCAGTCTTCAATTGTCCACCGAAATGGATCTCAAAATCTCGGGTATAATTCTTGGCTCTTCACATGAAATACAAAGAAAATGGGGAATGAGGAACTCCTGCGTAAGGTGAAGGATTAGGAGCTGATGCTTCGGTGCATTTCACCGGAGGTGGGAGGTTCTGAAGGTAGAACAGAAACGAAAAGGAACGTTGGGGGAGATGGTAGGCGAGGGCAGTTTTTGGGGGTTTTCAATTTGGGATTTCAGATCAGGGAAAGAGGGCTAGAGAGTAGGTAACAATGAAAATCGAGTAGAGAGATGAAGGAAGAAGGGGGAGAAATTAGGAGAGGGTTCAGAGGGAGATTACCTGTGTGTGTGGTCGGCCTGAGCAAGGCTCGACCGTGGGTTGTCGCCTCCAACAGTAGGGCAAATCCTCCGTGAAGCGTTGCAGGTCTTAAAGCTGCTGCAGCAAAGCTCGGAGAGCTTTGGATCTCGCCGTGAAGAAAGACTGACCGTTGTCGCCTTCGACTCGCACCTCGTACTGTCACCTTGAGGAGGAGGAAGCTGGGCTTCATCACTCTGTAATGGCGGATGATCGTGGAAGATGAAGGTGCCGGGTTTTTATAAGGGAGAGGGTCATCCTCGTAACGGCCGGAGATGAAGACGGCGATGGCCGTTACGAGGAGGAGGTCGGCGTCGTTATGGAGGAGTGATGGGGCGGCGACGGTTACGACGGGGGGAGGAGAAACGGAAGGGGGGGTGTGGCTTGCAACGGCTGGAGGTAGGAGAAGATCACGTGCGCAGCACGTGACCTGGGGGGAGAGGGTGGCTGGAAAGAGAATGGGGTGCCACGTGGCACGCCCAGGGGCTGCCACGTGGCACCCCCAAAAAATTTTCAAAATTTAAGAAGAAAGAGATAGCAGGAGACCTCGGATCAAAAAATTTTCTTCACGAAAGTTGTTCGTCTCGTCGAGATCTACAACTTTTATGAAGGGCCCGGGAGCAAAAGAGGTTACCTGTACAAAGTGGTATTTTTGGTGGCTTTTCATGTGTACGAAAAACCGTATTTTTGAGATTTTTGTATTTTTTTGGTAGTTTTAGAGAAGATAAAAAAAATCTAGAAAAAATATGATAAAATATAAGAAAATTAATTACACATTAGTCTAATTTTTTTTGGATTTTTAATGGGTAAGAAATTAGGAAAATAAAATAGGAGTAAGAAATACACAAATTTTGTACAGACAGACAACGGACACTTGGACTCGGTCAGTTTCTTTGAATTCAGTTTTGATCTGGATTTGGATTTTTGAGTTTCTTATTAACACTTTCATCAAAGGACACAAATGTAGAAGAAATAAAATTAAAAGAGTTAATTAAGCACATAAAATCTCAGGTCAAAATTAGCAAGAAGTTAAAATGCGCAAAAGAGGCCCAAAACCCAACTTTCACATTTGAGCTCCGAATTTTATGAAATTGGTCTTGTTTTGAAGGTATTTGAAAATGGAGTACTTTAAAAGTGAGTAGACCAAAATCGGACACTGTATGAGGGAGATATGCTCGTTTTAGTCTGTCAGATGTGAAGTTTGACTTTGGGATTATTTGACACTTATTGGAGTCAGTAATTTTTTTGTATTTTTTATTTAATAAGGTTAGTAATATCTACACAATGGAGGTGGTTTGGGGTCAATCGGAGTTAGGATGAATTAACTAAAAATGTGAGAAGTTAGCGGCTTTTTGGGCTAATTTACACTGGGAATTTTAAATGCAATTATGCATGATGAAATGCAGATATTATTTACACATGCATGATGGCTAATAATGCTCTATTAATGAATAATTACAGGAGGATGATGGGGGACAGAGCCTAAATGACCAATTTTAGCATGATGAATACGAGATTCATCAAGTACACAGAGGAGTGAAAGTATGAATGCATTTTTGCAACACCACGTCACTAAACAGAACTCCTTGCTTGAATTTGTGTGTAGATTTCAAAGTGCAATTCAACGACGCAGGGAAAGAGAGAATGACATGGATAATATTGGTGAAGTTTACACTCCAAAATCAAACTTCAAATGGAAGATGGAAGTACAGATGGTTCGTATATACACCAAGTTCATATTTTATAAATCTCGTTTTGAATTGAACGAAGTGAAGGAACTTAATGTTCGAACTCATCTGAACTCTCTGTGTTACTGTCAATATTTTGTGTCATATATTGGGAAATCTGATGAAGAATTATGTGTTTCTTCGTCAACTGAAAGCGACTTTCTTGTTTGTGAATGCAAGAATATGCAATTCTTTGGATATCTATGTAGGCACATACGTGCAGTCTTGAAGATACAGAATGTGGAGCTTTTGAATGAGGAATATATATTGAAAAGGTGGACATTAAACATTAAAAAATCAGGAAATTATCCTATTTATGTGAAAGTTGCACACCAAGAAAGGTTGTCTCAGCTTAATCAATTGTGTTCGCATATTATTTCAGTTTCAGTTGAACAGGATGAGGATATATTCTTATTTGCTAAGGAAAATTTAAGTGATTTATGTAGCAACATTGATCGTATGATAAGTAACAAACCTTCTTCGAGCTCTACAATAGTGAACAATACAAATGTTCCAGATATAATTTCTGAACCATCTGTTAAAGAACCTAATGTTGCTAGAACGAAAGGAAGTGGTCGCCGTGGTAGGCCTAAGGGTGTTGGCAATCGCATTAGATCGGAATCTGAAATGAGAAGAAACAGAGGTCGACAATGCAAATCTTGCTTCAAATACAATGTTGGACACGATTCTAGAAATTGTCCTAATAACAAAGCTGCGAATCATGGTAAATATTTAACATTCGTTGTTTATTGATATGTTTTTTTTCTGTTCACTAATCCTTTTGTTTTATTGTGCAGTTGAAGATGAACGAAATTAAAATGAATTGATCAAATTCTTATAAAGTAAGAGTATATTTTTTATATTTTGTTGTAACATTTTATACATCTCATATAAATCATTTTAATGTTGGTTATTATATTCCTTTCATTATGGTTGTTTTTGCAGGGTGGCAATCTCTGTGAAGGATTCTTGGCTGCAATAGAGTTTTGACGTTTGGATGCTTATCAGACTTAGATTTTATTTTTTTAATGTTTTTTTTGCGTATTATTCTGTGTTCAGTTTTTGTAGAATTCAAACAATGTGTTATTTATATTGTTTCAGTTCAGATGTATCCCTATGTAGTATCATAACATAGAGTATTTCAGAGCTTTGATTATAAAGTTGACACATTTCCTTATCCCATGTCATTATTATATTATTTAGTTTTTATTACCAACAAGACGAACAATTGCAGTAAAATTCACGGTTGTAGGAATTCTCTCTGTACATATCTGCTAATAACTGCTAATAAAATCCAGTTTCTTTATTTTATACTCCAGATATATGTTTCAAATATACGCAGTAGTTTACAACTGTATTCGATATTTTACATTTCTATGTAATATTTTACACATTGTAACCATACTCTACATTAATTTTCATTATTTTACAAATATCTACTCGATCGGTAATAACGAAGAATAACAAGCAATTAGTAATCATCGTGATGTTAATCTCTAAAGTATAAGAAGATTTTCGATCATGGGAAAACTCTTATCTAACCAGAAAGTCCTTTACTTATCAAGCATTGTAATATATCCTATATTTTTTACAATTAGCTTCACTTTTTTACATACAATATTAATATTTTACAAATTGTTACCCTAATTTACATAAAGTTTCATTATTTTTCTAATAGCAATATTTTTTTATCAAAATTTTGAAGCTATATCCAAATACAAGTCTAAATCAGCATAGGTAATAACAAACAGTTAGTAATCATCGGGATGTGTATCTTTAAAGTAGAAGAAGATTTTCCAATATTAGAAAACTCTAACATAACCATAATGTCGATTAGTTATCGAGTAATATAATATATCTTATACTTTTTACAAATAGCTTGACTATTTTACATATAGTAATAATATTTTACGTATTGTTTCTAGCTTTTACAAACATTATCATTATTTTACAATTAGCTACATTATTTTTGACAATATTTTGATCCTATCTGCAATCACAAGTCTATATCAGCATTAGTAATAACAAACAATTTGTAATCATCGGAATGTCAATCTTTAAAGTAGAAGAAGTTTTTCGACCATTGGAAAACACTAACATAATGAGAATGTACTTTAGTTATCGAGTATTGATGTAACCAATGTAACATATAATCAATGCAAACATATATTACTCGTCATATTTAAACGAAATGTTTGGTTCTAAAGAAGTTTTAAACAGAGGGAACATAACACAATTTAAGATAACTCAACAGTACATAGTTCTGACTTAAAATGCAAAAACCCTAAGAGCTGTGTTTTCTATGTCTTCTATCTTTATCACTGCGTCGCCGAGTTTTCTATGTGATCACACGTTAACAACAACGAAGCTATTTCAGTTCTAAATCTGTCAATATCATCGTAGCTGAAGTCCAACGCCCTTCCTTCACATAGGTACTCCATCATCTTCATCACGTAGATCCCATAATCCAGACTTTGTGAAGGTTGCTGCGGGCAATCTTGCACGTATATTATTTCCCACCCAGCAAGGCAATCATCTGGAATGCTGTCAATGAAGTATTCCGAAATCCATCCATGCTGATATGTAAATAAAAATGATTAGTTTTAACAATGAATTAAAAAATTTAATAAAATATAAATTTTAATTATATCATACCCATTTCAATACATCCTTTTTATGAAATTTTGATCCTTTAATAGAATTGTATGAAAGGAACTTTCTTGCTTTAAAATCAGTAACAAGAAGGTGCCAATGGTTTCTTGTGTGGATAACAGTGAAGATTTTCTCCAACTCTTGCATGAATAATCCTTCATTGTATAGCTCCTCGAGCTTATCAAATTCATTTTCCGTAACATTAACCACCAGATTCACGAAATATTGCTGGAAAAAATCAGGTAAGAATACTAAATGGGACATTTGATATTAAAGATACTTGATATTATTTATATCAGTAATCATAATCTCACCATTTGAAATATTGGTGTGAATACAAATGGGACATGATCATTATTTGTGCTGTATTTATGTTGCAGCACGTCCATAAACATGTCGATTATCTACAATATCAAAAAACAATTTAGGCATAAACAAATATAAGAAGGTAAATATTATAAATAAACATACCGTATCCTCGACCATTCTTTCGTACAAAAAGTTATGCACATCTCTTCCTTTACAACTCCGATTTTCCGGAGTAAAGTATGTGGTATTAAATTTGAGGAATTTTATTTAAATAATATTATACATCTAGAGTTAAAGGTTTTTACATATAAATGCTGGAATGTCTGTTAAATTACTTACTTGTCTGTCGGATCACGAAGAAATTCTTGAATGATTTTCTTTGTCTGTTCTGATACTTTTTCAGTCAATTATAGACAATGTCAGAAATAATTAATATCATACTCATATAGAATATACAGAGTTGTGAGAGCAGTATTGAAAATATACATTATAAAACATTTGTATTCAATGATAAAAAAGAGGTTGTTTTATATTATATTGCTTACCTCACTGGCTGTCTCATCCTCTTGTTTTTTAAATTTCTTCTTTCCCTTGCTTCTCTGCTTCTTTTAAGATTTTTTTCGCTTCTCTTCTTTGTTTCAATCTTTTTATTATTGAGCTTTGTTTGACAGTGACTTTTTCCCTTTTTCTTCTCTTTGCAGTAGGCTCTGTGTGCACATTTTCTGATTTTGAATTGTCACCAATGTTCAGATCAAAAGAAGGCATGTCACTGTTGATAGGTGCTTCTTTTTTTGTTGTATCTTCAGATTGATACAGTGGATCTTCATCACAGATTGCAGAAATTAAACTCTAAAGTTTTTCACCGATATCTGAGTCACTAGGTTCCAAATCTCCTACGTTGACTTCAGATTCATTGCGTGTTGGTACATCCATGTGTTGGTCATTGTCATCAATGTTACCTTCATCTATATTTACAGATGTATTCTCCAACGTTTCTTCTGTTTGCAATGCATTATGACCAAAATTAATCATATCATGATCAGGAATCACTTTTAGTTTTTCCTTCAGCTCCGTAATCTCAGATGTCAACTTATCATTCTCTTTCTTCAATTCAGAATTTATTCTGATATGTTCTTCATCTTTTTTCATGTACATTTCACTTATTGCTTTAATTTTATCCTTCAGCTCCTCTATCTCAAGTGAAAATGCATCAAACATACGTGTTTTTTGTTTCTTTTTTTTACGACATCTGAAACTGAAACACAAGCATCTGTTTTTTGGTCATACAATTCTTTTAGCTGTTGCTTTCCTTTCTTTTCTAAAACATCCCGTGGTACTGGGATGGGGTTTATGATCAAAATTTCCGGTCTTCTCACCGCAAAACTACCGATTGTAAACTTCTTAAATGGGAAAATATACTCATCTACTCCTATCTTTACAATTTCAGTTTTTTGAAGTTGCAAAGCAGGAAATATCTATATAAACAATATCATTTATTAATGAAAAAAATGAAATTACGAGACATTCAGGATATTATTAATGATCTTAACAATGCTTACTTGATCACAACTTATTGAAATCAATGCTCTGGAAACTCCTTTGATTGGTCCAGCCCACTTCCTTATTCTTGGCCTAAGGTCTCTGCTGACCACAAGGTCTTTGAAGCAATACTCCATCATCCATACATGATACATTGGTTTTATTAATATTTATTTTTTTGATCAATTAATAAAAAATATTTTTGAAGTACTCTCATATAAGCAGGCAACACATCCTGTAAGGTAACCAAGTGTTACCCTCTATGAACCTGCTCTTCTCTTCTGAACTCTACTTACTATGTCTTCCATGTTGAATAGTATCATCCTTGCTACAGCACCAGACCAGTTAAAGTATCGTGTATCTTCAAGTGATTCTACATAGTGTAACAAATCTTTCGGAAAAGAATAAGAACTGTCTGGGAAGAGGAAAGTGGCAAACATCAAAAGTATCAAGAATGTAACGTAAATAGAGACCGAGTTGTCATCATCTCTATTGTAATAGTCCTCGAGAATGTTATTCAACTTCTTTCTATTGAAAATCATTCCTTCTTCAAACATTTTGTAAGATATAAAAGATTTCCATTGAAAGTATCTTCCTCTAACTGTTATTGAAAAACCAGAGCTTGGCAAGCCTAAAATTGCTCCAACTTCTTCATCACTGAAACTCACTACCTTATTTCCAAATCTGAAATTTCTCCCTCCTTGGTACTGTTCAACCAACCATTGAAGGTTTTTTCTTTGTATTTCAACATGGCTAATGTTAATTAGCTTCCCAAATGCCATCTTTAACAGAAATGCTTGTTGTTTAGGAGTGGGTCTATGGTTATCAATGAATTGAACAAAATGTTCAATGTAGCATCTGTATTGTACATACCCTTTGCCTGAAAGAAGAGAAAAAAAAATTTTGTGGTTGCAATGATCAATGATTTTATTCATGCAAATAAAAAACGAATTTATATTTAAATTCACATAAATTTTCATACTCCCAAAATCATCATCAAGCTTCAGAGCATCCTTCTCAACCTCAAATTCCTTTGGTTTGATAACTGTTAGTTGTGTTCCTTCTGTTCATAACATTTACTAGAGATATAATTTCTAAAAAATTGTTAGAATAGTCGTATTAATTTGAAAATGTACTTACTTCTGTTTTGTTGCTTCGGCCGATGGATCTGGAGTTCCATCATTGTACCCCCACTGTTCTGATCTGAGTCGTCATCCCGTTCCCTCATGGGTTCAAACAAGTTCGATTGCATCTCCTCCATCGTCGCCCGATGTCGTTCCTTTTTCCTTAAAAAGCGATTTCTGGAGTCGAGACTCTCTCCTCAATTGAGTCGCTAGAAGAGCACCTGCTTTGCCGTCGTCGCCGGTATGCGGTAACCCTCTTCTTGCTTAATTTCAATTTAGGTTTTTTCTAACATTATTTTATGAATATACTTCATATTTTTACTTTCTTTAAATTCGATTTCATTAATTCGTAGATCTCTAATTTTGCTTTATTGGCAACGTCGTATTGTTTGAAATTAAACAGGATATTGTTTCTGTGTTTGACTAAAAATAGAAATAATTTGAAATTTTAAATTTCAAATTGATTTAACTTAATCAAGGAGTTATCATTAATTTGGTAATTAAATAATACTCGAAAACTTCATTTCCTTTTTTTCCTTTGCTCTTCAACCATTGTTAGCTATTGTTTGCGTTGGAAATTCATTCATGCTTTATCATCTCTACGTCTAAACAGGTTAGTATTTTATCTTCATCTACATACTATGTTCAATCTTCTTCGTAGTTTCATTTGTTCCAAATTCTAGTATATGTTTTCATCAATATTTCTACCCAATATAAATTCAAAAGATTCATGTTTGCGTTTAATTTTGGATTCTTTGAATCAGAAATGCGTTTCTCTCAAGAAATTATTCATAGCATTTGCAATCTCATTCTCTACCGATTTTTTCCTGTTTTATATAAAATCAGTAATATATTTTTTTAAATCCGCAAAACAGACATTGTATATTTATCAATGCTTATGTCATTTTCTGAAAGTATTAAAAATTACAAAGAGAAAATTTTTAAAATGTTATATAATACTAATATCAACATGAGAGTAGTTACTCTGTATATGTTCTTATTTTATTTGTAGAATCGAGAATATCAGTCCAAGAGAAATATGAAATTGTAGAATAGAAGTCGAAGATGTAAATTAAAAACATGATTGTGAAAAATATATACCAGTTTAGTAAAATAGTGGCAACATTGTCAATTAGTTGATGCAAAATGTCATAATAAATCAGTAAAATACCATCAATTCTTGTAAAATAAATTGTTCCTTTGTAATATATTAATATATAATTGTAATTATATCTGTTATCAAGAATCTGAGAAATTAAATATACATTCGTATACGTAACGTACATATATTAATTGAAATATACATTAACAGAATATAGTAGCCTTTAGTAAAATATAGAATATTTACGTAAAATATGACAATTGTTGTTAAACTAGTTGTAAAGTTTGTAATAAATGTTCTCAAGTTATCATAATAGATTGTAAAATATAATTCAAATTTGTAATTTCAATCTTCTATTGTGTAAATTATAGATATATAACGTAATTCATATTCCCATTTTCTTATATCTAAATTTCTCATTTTGTATATGCGTATATGAGATTTTGCAATGTCTTGATCAATTTCGTATGTTATTACATAACCAAATGTAATTTTTTCCTTAATACGTGTAAAATTCAATTGAATAAACGCAAAATGTTACCGTAGTTAGGCCGTTTTCTGAATAAGCGGTAGATAATATGTTGTAAAATATGACAAGAAGATGTAAAATAGTACAATATTTTGTATTTTTAGAACAAATTATTTCAAAATGCGATGCTTTTATTCAACCAAATGTTTATGTAATGTTGTGATCTTAAATCTGCTTATTTGCTAAATATAGAATGTTTAGTGACGTGTAATAGTTTTATTTAGCATTAATTTAACCATCCCACATTATAGGAATGTTAGTTGGCACGAAAACCACTTAGTGATTTTAATCTCCTTCGTACACTCTTCATCCCACAGGCTAAGATGACACCTTTCCATAATCAAGGAAATGTGCCATCTCAATTCATCCTATACATATATACATACATAAATACAAACAGACAAACAAACTTACATACATGCATATAATATCTATGTACGCTCGTTTCGAATTCCTCTATGACCTTAATAAATGTCATACATCTCCTTTTTCTCGTATTAATCTTAAATAGTAGTCCTCCTGCCACCACCATTTTTCCCTCTTTAAAGCTAAATGTTAAATCTCAAAAATAATAAAGTATGACTGTAACTTGTGAAATTGTAACACTGTTCGGTTATTCTCCTCCTAGTCTCCCCACCCTCATGTCACTCATGACTTCTAATATTTCTCTCAGATCTTTCTTTGTCCATTTCGACACTACCCCATGCACAATGTTATTCCCCTCAGTACAACCCACTACCCCTCCTTCGCAATATTGCCACCCATCTCGTACAACGTCATCCACCTCTAATGCAACACCATTTATGCATAGTATGTTGCCACTCTTCAGATCTTCATTAAAAGATATACAGTTTTGGGATAGTTACCTCTTACGTTTGTTAGTTATTCTTAATACATTTGCTTCTTATTTTTTACTTGCATGAGCATGAAACCATCTAAGAACAAATAAGTATTACTTCAATTCCTTCCATTTTTAAATTGATATATGATTTTGATTCATATTTTTCGTAAAATAAAAGTATATTTGTTAGTATATGTAAAATCTTACAAATAAATTATATTTCAAGTCTAATTAAAATGAGATGTGCATTTCTCGGGTGGTGGAGCATATTTAAGTTAGTTTTATCTTGGATATTCAATCGAATGTAAATGTTATTTGATTATAATTTGTTAATGATATATTATATAGCTTTAAAGGGTGTTCTAGGAAGTGTAAATCATGGACTTCATCAATACCTGACTCTAAGGTCACGTTTTTTATTTATCTAAGTTGTTTATGTATCCTTATGTTGTAACTTGTATTATTCTTATTTGGATCATTTGTTTAAAATTAACTATAAAAAACTAATGCATCATTTATAAGAAGAAACTTAAATTTCAAATTCAATATAATCATCTAATTTTATTGTGTGGTCTTCAACTTTTTATAATGGATTAGTAGAATTCTTCAATTTTCATTTGCTTAGGTCTTTATATTTGTTACAACTTGACGAACCACTAAGTGGCATTATTAATAATATTGAATTGTAGTATGGCCACTTATAGAGACCGAGCCTGAATAATCTCCGTGAGGAGGGGCTCAATTTAATCAAATATTCTAACCTAGGAAGTCTAGGGTCAAACTTAGGGGCACGAGCTACATCGTTGATTAATCATAGTTTAATACATAAATTAGGTGATTAATTATCTACCTACGACAATAAGACACAAACAACGTGATGAAAAAAAGGATGGATAAGCAAAATGTATTTTTATAGATTTCATGCAAGTTAGATAAAAGGACCAAGTGCACCGAAATGCAATGAAAATAACAATATAAGCAATAGTATGTCCCTCAATATTCAATACAATGAGCAATACACTTATATTTCATTTCATTCGCAATTTATGCATCAAAATATCTCTATTTTTCATTTAACAGGTCTTTTAGTACATATCATTCCCTGGTCTGAAATTGTGAATATCACTTATGCAAATCAATGTTATTGCGAATATCCTTCCTTGATCTGAAATTAAGAATAACTAATTTACATAATAGATCCTTTAGTACATTTAGGGTTATGTACCATGGATATCTTCATGATCATACAATTGTTGATTCAATTACTGAATTATAGAGGTCGGTGCTTGGATGAATATCTAATGGGTTAGATTGAGGAATCATCAAGCACCGTCAAATGATTGTTAAGAGATGATCTCCAATCTTAGTAGGAGATGCAAATCCTTTTCTCATGCGGATGATATCTAACCGATCTCTCGATGTAGGTCCTCTACATATTAAGAGATATTTGGAGGTGTTAGATAAGTTAGGCAAAGAGTTGACTTAATGAGATCGAGATAACCAAAGTCCTATGTCGTATGTTGTCACGATATAGGTACGCATCATCTAACCGGAGACAGACGTGTTACTATATGTCTGAGTATGTACATTTGGTAGACCAATAGGTTGATGACCTAACCAAGGTCTATACATTGGTGTGCTAGTGTGCATGCAAGGGCATACGAGTAATACGATCTTTCAAAGGGATCATACAGATTCATTACTGAACCGGAAGACATGAGCTCACTAATGAGATATTGGGAAGAATCAAATTCCGTGCATGGTCGTCTCGCTTTGGAAGCTTGACTGAATTTGTAGGTTTGATGTATACTTTTGGAAAGTATATGATCAACACCTGAATATGATATATGCTTTTGGAAAGTATGTGATCGATACCAACTCCCAATGTTTGAACGAGAAACTTAATGATAAAACCCTGAAGGCAACAATCTAAAAGAGATCTAAAGCTTCAGGTTTAATCCGGGTCTTCCAGTATGCAGATGTACAGGTATTGAGAATTTCTAAGGGTGATGTGGTCATAAACGATTGTATAATCACGACGCTTCCATTCTGAGGGAGTGATGAAACATGTCCGGATTTTAGTGACTACTATCACAGAGAAGTGATCTAATCTTAATCCAAATGTTGGATATTGATGTGAATGTGATTAAGATGCAATGAGAATATTAGATCTACAGCTTTGATTTAATCAAACATCTGTGGGAGGTATGCAAGATATGGATTTGATATTTGATCTCGATATCCAAGTCACTATACGTGGAACGATATAATCGTCATGTCCTTATCTCCAAGTATCGCGAAGAAAGCGCATTATGTTCAAGGATAATTTCGTTGTTGATATTATATATCCAAGTATTGAGAAATTGACAAGTAAATATGATTTGATTATCATGAATAATATGAAATTGATTCATATTATAAGGAGAGTTATCTGAGATAATTAAATGTGATTTAATTATCAAAGATGTGAATAATGTGGATGTGATTCATGTTATTTGGACACATGAGGAAAGAGATCCAAGATGATTAAATACGATTTAATTGTCAAGGATGTGAATAATGTGGATAGCATTATCTATATTAATCAGGAATATTATAAATATGATTTATAATATATTGGAGAGAGCATATTGTGATTTATATTTGTTAATTAATTATTGATGTGAATTGGATTCACATTGGATAATTAATTGAAAATATACTTTACATTTTATTTTGGGATGTGAATGTGATTCACATTTTTCCAATGACATGAACGCAAATTCGCGAGATAATTATGAATTAATTTTGTAAAATAATTTACAACAATTGTTGTTGTAAATCTTGGAGATATCATGAGATAATGAGATCTCGTGAGATGATTGGTGCCCCCCCTTTTAAGGGATGTGATTAGCCTCCTCATTATCTCCAAAACTAGCCAATTGATTTAATTTGAAATTAACTTATATTGATTTATCAATATGTATTGATTTAAATTAAATTAATTGTTGTTGTACAAGATCATAGCCACTGAAAGAAATACAAATCAATCTCACCCATTGGTTGTGCCATGTCTGTGGATTGGGATCCATAGACTCCCAAAACCTTATATTAGAAGAGGCACCCCTTGCTCTTCGAGCTACATGATTATGACATATGCTCTCTCCCTCTCTCTCTCTCTACATGTCATATCTCTCCCTCCCTCTCATTGTGGCCATCCACCATGGAGCCATCGAGAGAGTCGTCATCGACATAGCATCGTCGTTATGCTGTCGGAGTATTTGCTCGTGGATCTCTGTCTCCTTAGGTGCACCTCGCTCGTGAAGAAGACGTCGGATCTTATGTGACGAGATCATGAGATTCGCCGCTTGGATCATAAACATGGATTGCGAGAAGGACGTGTCTCATCAATACACTCGCAAGCGTCTCCTCCGTTGGATCGGACTTGAGATAGGAGGTCTCTTTTGTTTAGAGACTTGATCGCAACCACGCTTCAAGAGGTAACCTTAATACCTATTGTGGTTTAGATGAAACGATTCGAGAAATGTTCTTGGATCACGTGGTTTCATCATTTTAAAATTTTTAAATTCCGCTGCCCAGAGCGACTAGTGCAACTAGTCGCTCCTGATCGCATTCGATGCGATCCTCACGCTTCCGTGATACACTTAAGGATCTTCCCCTATCCTTCAGCCTCCTCCTCTGCCTTCGCACGACGGTGATGGTGGTACTCCAGTGTCCCCTCCACATCTCCTCCTTTCTCCCTCACGTAGCATGAAGTATGGGGAGCTCCGCAAGAGGACGAAGAAGCTCCCGGGATGTTGACCGATGAAAAGCGATGCTATGATCAGGGAGCCGGTGGAGGTTCGTCAGATACCATGCTCTATAATTAGCGGCTAGCAAAGCTCATACCAATAAAGACCAGTCCTGAAAAATGTTAGCGAAGCATAGTCGAAGCACAAGGAATGTAGTAGGGGGTGAAATGGATGCCAATTGAGGTGAAAAAAGGGGATGGCCTGATGGGTTCCTCTATCATGGTTGCAAAGGAAAGTGGCGGAGCTGCTAGAGTTGTGGAAGTCAGGATGGCTTGCAAAGATGGGTGAAGTCCGATGCAGGTGTGCGTGTAGTCAACTGAAGGGGATAGTGTGTGTGTGTGCATAATGAAGAAAGGGCAAGAAAGAGAGAGAGAGAGAGAGAGAGAGAGAGAGACTCACCTGGAGATTGAAGATGGCTCGCAACGACGTGGTTTGAATGGCTTTGAGGTCTAACTGACCCCATGTCTTCGTTTGACCCTATCAGCCATGTATGGAATTTCAACGACCTAATGAATGTCATGGCATGGTTCAAAATCCATGGGTGTCACCATAGGTGGACCTCTATGATCGGACCTCGATTCATCCCCTTGTCATGGGGAGGAGGAGAAGCCTGGTGGGAGCCTCGCACAAATGGTAGACAGTCTTGAGCAACATATGGTGGTGGATATGAAGGGAAGTGACGAATCCATGATGTGACACCCCGCCCCTTCGGCTACCGAAACTGACGGGACGGGAGCGTCGGACCTACGGTCCAAATACGCCCATGATCTATAATACTCAACAAACCATCTTATGCACATTAGATTAACATTTGAAATATAAATAACAACAGGAGAATAATGTGAAATGAAAAGTAAAATACACCATCCATTCTCATTGATAATGATCATCAAGTCAATGTCCATAAAAGAGATATATCATGAAATATTAAATTTTGTAGAAAAAGCTCTCTCTATATCTTACTACAGTATCTCTCAATAATAACAGAAAAAATGCGGAAGGAAAAAAATTACTCTAACTAGGATGCACCATGTCTAGTGCAAGTATGACGTAGGAAGTTCTGATCTCCTCAAAAGACCGCTACTGTGGCGGCTACTGCTCAGGTACACCTGTTGGGTTCACACGAGGGTAACGTTATGAGCAACTGCCCAGTAACGAGACAAACACTATAATGACAATTGTAGGGGTAAGAAAAGAATGTACACTCAACTTTATCAAATGATACATGCATAAATTGTAGAAGCTGATAAACACACCAAGCTATTCTAATTCACCTTGGATCACCCAAAAATTATTTTTATTTATTTATATAATAATTATTTAAGTACCACCACCATAATCTTGATATTTCTACAAGTTGATTGGAGTCCACAACGGTATACAATCTCCGACACCCGATCAATAATCATTTCTCGTATTATTTTAGCATATGCAAGTACGCGACTCGCAGGCCTCCACTACGCGGGAATTTGATATTCATCTTGAGTAAACCCTCAAGAACCTGTGTTCAACTAGAACATGAAAAAGATCATAAGCCCAAGTTCTCCAACTTCAAACCAAATCCCGGAACACCTCTCACAATACTATTACTTGAATTAGAATTTGATGCGGCCACATTAAGTTATATTCCGAGTCCTAATATTGTGTATAAGTGTGAAACCAAGAACGCCAACCATGCCACCTGCCTACTCCGTCAAGCGACTCCGGATGCTACCGGACTGCTAGGTGCAACGTGTCATCCAACTCGTCTATTGGGGTTGTGACCTTCAAGGCATCTCTCCGAGGCCCAAGGGTGCATGCCCAATCCCTTAAGGCATCTACCACATATGCCCCATTACCGTAGATTCTCATCTATATAACATTACTCCTCGAAAGATGATACCATATCAGCTATTTATTAGAAATTTAGGATGCATGAGATGACGATTATCGTGTGTACGTGTGCGTAAAACTAGATTTCAAGCATAGATGAAGACCCTATCGACATTAAACATCGTACTAATGTTGCATGAATAGATCTGTATTGCATCTTTAAAACACCGATCTCTATTAAAAAGGTGCATTGTTTAACCAAAAAAATCCTATCAACTAATGTCCGTAACTACCTATATAATTAGCATTTATAACAATAATTTAACACATCTTCATATATGTTTCCTATTTCATTAGAGGAAGCGTGTACCAACCTTATGTTTCTCCTTTTTTTATTATCATATAAAAGAATCCACTTGTATAATAATGCTTAATGAAACCCAATATTTATCCAGAATCTAATTGACGGTTTAATATTTATTGGTATAATTAAAACTTTGAATAAGTGCTATAACCGTTACCAGCATTAGAAATCAATTCAATAATTGTGATGTTAACTTAACATAAAATCACCCATCCACGTCGATTAAAATGCCAATAATCCTCCTCATCAAGTGTATACAGAATATTAGGATACATGAAGATATATTTCAGTTATGTGCTATAAAAAAAACGCTAAGTGTAAATGTAAAGAATAGCAAAGGGTTTTCCTTTATCACTCTGTTCTCCACAGTAATTTGAATCCAATTTTTTTTTACGAAAGTCGCATTTTCGAGTCTGAACTCAGATTAACAAAAGAAGTTTCATATTTATATGAAAATGTCCTTAATCAAGAATTTAATTCATAAAAGAATACTAATGAATTATATAATCACAATGTTCACAAAATCAGACATACGTGTATTTGTTTGCTATCATAAACAAGAAATCTTACATCCAAATCAACACCATATTCATTGGCATACTCGATATTTATATAAATAAGAAGAGGCCCTTTGAAAAAGAGTTTAGTATCCAAAGCAAACGCACATTATCTGCAAAGTTGACCCACAGTTTCCAATCTTAGAGAAGTAACAGTCATTTCTATATTTTTAAAACTTTCGAGACTTGACCTATAGAAGATTAGGAATCCAACATTTTAAGTATTTGTAAAATCACATTTTTGTAGGTACGATATCCACCTGCTGTAATAAATCAACGGATCACGCAAATGAGGTTTTTTATTTTCTTTTTTTAGTATTCATTGTATATCAGCCAGTAATATCAGTCTACAATTAAAACCAATGATCAATGTAATGGCGCCGATGGAACATGATTCAGATCAACGTGACATTAATCATCGCGTAAAATCACATCCTAGCTATAAGGATCTAAGAATATTCAAGCACAAAGGATAAAAGAAAATACGTGGAATCCAACAGCAAGAGGAAGATATTTATCGTGACTAGTATATGAGTCACGTCGTAAGAAAATCAAGTTCCAAAACAGGTTCAATGCACATGGGTACAAAAGTCGTATGAAACCAACAGCAAGAGGAAGGCATAACGTCGTTACCTCCGAGGATGTTCTCTCGGGATCTCCTCTCACACGAAAATGATATTTCCGTCTCTCGATTGTAGCGCGAATGCGTGTACGAAGATGACCTCGAGCTTTCCTACGTGATGGTGGTCGCGGATCTTCGATCGGAGTTCCTTCTCCAACGTCGACGACGGTCTTCCGGCGACCAAAACCGGCCAAGGTGGTGGTGCTCCAATGAGAGGGAAGGATGGTGGTGGCTAGGGCATTGAGAGAGTAGCCTATCACCTTCTATTTATAGAAGGAGAGGTGAAAATGTGTGCAATTTCGGATATGGTTCGGATCCATATATGAGTCCCAACTATTATACTTAAAACATCGATAACTTGAGCTAGGAATATCGGAATTGGGTGTTCTTGGGCTCGTTGGAAAGATCTCGATGAGATCTACGCAATAGCTGATTACTTGAATTTTTTGGATTAAAAAATACTCCAAATTTTAGGAAAAAGAAAATAAGGGATTTCACATCATAAAAATCTTAAAGGAAGTCTCGTCCTCGAGACATAGGATTTAACATATAAGTTTCCAATGTGGTGTATATTCAGGCATAAAAATCTCAAAGAGAACGAAACCCATAAAAATATTAAAGAGGATTGAAATAGGGTCTCGTGGACACACCTTCAAAAAGATAGGGGTATTTATGTCGCATATCTGCCTCAGGCTCCTTGTGGCCTCCTCAACATTCTGACTTTACCACAATATCTTGACCAAAGGGATGTCTTTCTGTCATAACCTCTTGACTGCCTGATCTAAAATTTGCACCGGTGCCTCAGGAAAAGACAAATTCAGTTCAACCGCGAGGTCCTCATAGCTAATCACATGTCGAGGGTCTCGAATATACTTCCGGAGGTTTGACACATGGAAGACATCATGCACGCCTGCCAAATGAGGGGGGAGTGCTACTCGGTATGCTACCTTCCCAATACGAGATAAAATCTCGAAAGGGCCAACGAACCGTGGTGTCAACTTGCCCTTAACACCAAATCTTTGAATACCTCTCATTGGAGATACTTTTAAGAATACAAAGTCTCCAGCATCAAATTCAAGATCACGACGTCTCTGATCAGCATAGCTCTTCTGATGGCTCTGTGCAGTCAATAATTTCTTCCTAGCCGTTTCCACGGCTCTTGTTGTGTCGTCGATTATCTGAGTGGAATAAATACCCTTGTCAGCCACTTCCTGCCAACACAAGGGAGTAGTGCATCTTCGTCCATGCAATGCTTCGAAAGGTGCCATGCCAATACTAGCATGTTAGCTGTTGTTGTAAGTGAACTCCACTAAAGGAAGGTGATCCTTTGAAGATCCTTGCCACTCAATAGCACATGCTCTGAGCAGGTCCTCAAGAGTCTGAATTGTCCTCTCTGATTGTCCATCTGTCTGCGGATGATATGCTGAACTAAGACACAGTTCAATTTTTAGGGCCTTCATGAATTCTCCCCAATAATGTGACGTGAAATGAGAGTCCCTATCAAATACAACCTCCTTGAGAATCCCTTGCAAGCGAATGACATGTTGAATATATAGTTTGGCCAGATCCACCGGAGTGCATGTCATGTTCGCGGGAATAAAATGTACAGACTTAGTCAACATGTCCACAATAACCCAAATAGCATCATATCCACCTACTGTACGGGGTAAGGATGTCACGAAGTCCATAGAGATACTCTTCCATTTCCACAACGGAATAGGAAGTGATTGTAACAAGCCAGGAGGATGCTTGTGCTCTGCCTTCACCAATTGGCACGTAAGGCAATGACTGACATGTTCTGCAACATCTCTCTTCATCCCCTCCCACCAGAAGTGTTGACGGAGGTCTCTATACATCTTGGTGCTCCCTAGATGGATAGATAATCTAGAACAGTGAGCCTCATCTAGGATGTCTCTCCTTAACTCACCATCATCAGGGACACAGATACGGTCCCCCTTCCATAAAATGGACTTACAGACTCTGAATCCATCAAATTCCTCCTTCGGGCATCGATGGAATAAGTCTTGTAATTTCTGATCTGTTTGCTGACCATACACAATCCTATCCCATATTCCACTATACTTGGCAGGTACAGTTACAACGTCTGCAGTACTATCAAAGGGGTACCACTCACTAAGTGCTGTGAGCATATCCCAAGTTTGTAGCCATGCTGCGGTGCCCTCGGTATGTGCTCTTCTACTCAAAGCATCAGCTACTACATTTCACTTACCCAGATGGTAAGAGATAGTGCAATCATAATCCTTCAACAATTCCATCCATCGTCTTTGCCTCATATTCAACTCTCGCTGGTCAAAGATATATTTGAGACTCTTGTGATCTGTAAAAATCTCAAACGTGACCCCATATAAATAGTGACGCCATATCTTCAACGCGAAGACTATAAGTGCCAACTCCAAGTCATGAGTAGGGTAGTTCCGTTCATGGTTCTTTAGTTGTCGTGATGCATATGCTACGACATGACCACGTTGCATCAACACCGCTCCTAAAACCTCCTTTGATGCATTAGTATACCGTAAAGTCTAAGGGGCCTGAAGGAAGGGCGAGAATCGAAGCACTGGTCAATCTTTCTTTAAACGTACGAAATCTCAGCTCGCATTTGTCGCTCCAAATGAAAGGGACATCTTTCTGTGTTAGACGAGTAAGTGGTAGGGTTAGCTGCGAGAAGCCCCTAACAAAACGTCTGTAGTAGCCGGCAAAGCCTAAGAAGCTGCGTATCTCGGTAACTGTCTTGAGTTGCTCCCAGGACATGACTGCCTCTTTCTTGGCTGGATCAACTGCCACACCTGCTCTTGAAATTATATGACCGAGGAAAGCTACTTCGGTCAGCCAAAATTCACACTTGCTGTATTTTGTATACAACTTGTGTTTTTTGAGTGTCTCAAGAATAGTATGCAGATGCTGCTCATGCTCATGCTCATCACGTGAGTAGATCAAGATATCATCAATGAACACTACCACAAAAACGATCTAAGTATGGATAGAAAATTCTGTTCATCATGTCAATGAATGCGGCAGGTGAGTTCGTGAGTCCAAACGGCATAACCACAAACTCATAGTGGATGTATCTGGTGCGAAAAGCAAGTTTAAGCACATCTGTGTCCTTAATTCTCAATTGATGATAACCCGATCGTAGGTCAATCTTTGAGAATACCGCTGCAACACCATGCAACTGATCAAAAAGATCATCTATTCGTGGAAGTGGGTAACGGTTCTTTACCGTCCGTTAATTCAATTGCATGTAATCGATGCACAAGCGCATAGACCCATCCTTCTTCTTTACAAAGAGGACCGGTGCTCCCCAGGGTGATGTACTGGGACGTATAAATCCCTTTTCCAATAACTCCTGCAGTTGTACTTTGAGTTCCCTGAGTTCGGCTGATGCCATTCTGTATGGAGGAATGAAGATCGGTTGCGTGTCGGGCATCAAAGTAGTCTCGAACTCGATCTACCTTTTTGGCGGTAGTCCAGGTAATTCCTCTGGGAATACATCAGGAAAATCTCGTACAATTTTGACGTCTTCAATCATACGATCTTGGATGAGTAACTCCACAACATGGCGAGAAAACCTATGCAACCCTGATCGAGCATGTGTTAGGCCTTCAATGCCGATACATACAAGACCTCATTATCTAAGGTACGTCCATCAAACTGAAAGGTAGGTATGCCTGGGAGACAGAACACTATCGTCTTCTCAAAGAAATTAAGGCACGCGTGATATTGCTCGAGCCAGTCCATACCTAAGATGACATCAAAATCTTCTAACCGAATGAGTAAAAGATATGCGGGCAATATGTGCCCGCCGATCTGTACTGCTACATTCTCCACTGTTTGTCGCACTATGAATAATTGGCCTATTGGGCCCTTGATGTAGCAAGGAGATGGAATACAGACTGACTCTTTATCTAACTTGGGCACTAATCGATGTGCTAGAAAGGAGTGCGTAGCTCTCGAATCAAATAAAGCATGTAAGGATATACCATGCACTGAAATCATACCTCGCACTACAGCTCCTGAGGCGCGGGCCTGCTCCTGTGTGATTGCGTTCAATTGTCCCTGTGGGTGTGATGGGGCGTTAGAACCTGCATCACTGAAGGTTGGTCGTGATGGAGGACGTTGAAAGCCTCGACCTCCACGACGAGAAGCTGATCCATATGACTGTGCGGGTGAGACAGTTGGCCGTACACTTGGTTGATGACTGACTGAGCTGCCGACAAGTAAGGGACACTTGACCTTAAAATGGCCCGGTTGTTGGCAGTGGAAGCACCTACGATCTCCTGGCTGAGAAAAGGAGCCTCCCGAGACAAGGCAAGCACCTCCTGTCTTGCGACTCTTCGAGTGTGTTGAAAAACGGAAGGAAGTAGTACCGCGACCCGCCAAGCCCTGCCTGATGAACCTCCATTTCATCACCTTTATTCTATCATGTTGGCCTCAAAAACCCCAGCAAATGCATGTAAATAGCATCAAATTGTACATAATAGCATTCATGATTCATTGTATTAATTACACATTAAATAAGGTGTTTAATGACAAAATTATAGAATAAAGAGAAGAAAAGAAAAAAGGAGTAAAATATTGCAAATATTTTATGACCCTAACCCCGAGACCAAGGCCAGCATGAAATTGGTCGACAAGGAATAAAGTAGGCGGAGATAAGGGCCAGTGTACAATAAACACCTCATTTATTCATGCATTTATTTATGCATTTTTGACACCTATTTTGTACATAATTATTTATTCATAAAATAAAGAAACTTTGTTCATAAAAGTTGTAGATAATGTTGTAAATAAAATTACAAAATCAAGTTTGTGTAAAAATAATACTCAGTGTACATTTTATACCCTGAATAAAAAGCCAAAATCTCAACTTCACAGATCCATATCTTGCAAATAAAAACTCCAAATCACCCAAACTCACCTTTAATTGTATATAGCTTCCCAAGAACTATTTAATAAAATTGGTTTCATAATTTTTGGAGTTCATATGTGGAAGTTAGGTTTTTGGCCCTCCTTGTACATAATACCTGATTAAAATATTCATTTTATTCAATATTTATTATCTCTATAAATTTATATTTTTAGAATCTTGTATAATGTATATAATACATGTACATATTGAGATTAAAAGAAACCCAAAAATAAATTGAAAAATAAAATAAGTCTATGAAATACAAAGACAAAATACCTATGCTACCTATATGTATATAAATAAAAAGGGATTTTATTCTTTTATTCTTTATTCTTTAATATTTTTATATAATGTATATATTATATATAACTTATTAAAAATACAAATTCAAAATAAAAACAAATAAAATTTATTAAATAAATAAAATGTATATACTATATAGGTAAAATACCTATAAGCATACATACATATCCATATACTTATTTATTTAAACATGTTAATAAACTCATAAAAATTAAATAAAAATATATTTGTACTCATAAAAATAAGCTATAAATTTATAAAATAAGAAAATAAAATAATAAAATAAATAAAAAGTTACGTTGTAAATAAAGTGTATTATTTACAGCACGCCCCCTGTAGTTTTTATATTTGCAGTTTGGTCCCTCCGTGCCTCACGTGCAGTCCCACGTGAGGCGCGTGATTTTTGCATTTAAACCCTGGCGGGTTTTATTAATTGTAAAATGGCCCCGAAAATAAAAGTAAATGTTTATTTATGTTGTAATTTTTGCATGGATGCCCCTGAGGAATATCTTATTTGCAAAAATACCCCTGCCAGGCTGTTTTATTTTTGTATGCTTTGTCCATTTATTTCATGCCTCTTCTTAATCCGAGAAACCTTGTAAAAATGGATATAAGCTCCTGTTTGGTTGTTCTTGCACGCCATAATTTGAGTTTTTAATTTTGTTGCATTTTTGCATTTATTAAAAATCAAAAACATGTATTTTATTTACTGTCTAACTTATAAAATACTAAAAAAATATCAAACCAACTCGAATAATTCCAAAAAAATAATCTATGAACTATTTTAGCCTAAGTAAGTGTCAATCCAAAAATCCTTAAAAATCTCAAAAGAAAAACCTTAAAAATGCAAAAATACTCAAAAACTCTAAAAAAATATAAAAAATTCTAGAAAATCCTAAAAATTACAAACTCAACTCCTATAGGCCCTATATTTTATTCTCTTTCTTTTAAAAATAGTTGGGAGAATTTTTGTGGCTGTGTGATGTTTTCTAATGACCATTTTAACCCCCATCCAGTAGCTACTCCACTGTTTGCTTTATTTCAGTATTTAAAAATACCAAAAATATGTTGAAAAATGCCCAAAAATCACAAAAACATTAGAAAACTATAAAAATACCTAAAAGACTCTATCTCTGGATTTTTGACTATTTTTGTATTTTTATAAATATTATAGCGTCCCTCTATATATACACTCCCTATTGAAAAAGAAAATTAAAAAAAAATATTATCTATATATATACATTGTATGTACTATATGCTATATACCTACCCTCTATGGGTATATATATATCTTTATATATTTATATTCTATAATTTGCATATATATATAAAATATATTATTATATTTTATATAATAAAAAATATAATAAATAAAAAATTAATTAATAAAAAAATGAAAACCCACAAAAATAGGCATCAGACATGGATGACCCTGTGAAACATGCACATCTTAGGCTATTGCATTTTTGTATTGCTCTCTGTGGTTTGACCTCTACATGCTTGTTCACTATACATTTTATGGTAGAGTAATAAATATTAATTCACATTTTTGGACTTAATTCATTCATTCTTTTATTGTGGGTTAATTGCTGACTAACACCGGTAGTCTGCGAGTGGTCGCCTCAGCGACACCTTATATATCTCATTTATTGTGACTCTCGTGGACCACCGAGTTATCAGATGGCGCCGTTGCTGGGGAGCAATGAGCATAGCCTAATTTATTTTGTCATTCTTGTGTACATTTTTGATTCATCATTGATGTTGTGAGCAACTATTTCTATTGTCATTGATCACCATGCTTTATTGATTGATTTATTTATTGTGATTAATTTCTTATCTGCTCCATTTTGATTGATTAAACCTCTACTAATGCAATCTTTTTGTGACTTTGATGCGAGGGCCCGCCACGCGAGGATGGCTTCTTAGGAGGCCAAGGCAGCCGAGCTTGGAGGAGGGTGGTCTTCACCTCATGACCACTTGGAGAGAGCATCAAGGAAGCAAGGAGATGGGGATTAGATAGGTTTAGGACACTTAGGATTATTTTTGTAATTTATGGTGAAAGAGAGACAATTTTGGCATGTAATAATTAACAGGACTTTACTCTTCACAATGAGGTCCGGTGCCCGGGTGTCTGTTCACCTGGGGGCCTCATCGCTGTTTTCCGTGTTTTCTACCGCCTTCTTTTCTTTGTTTTCCGTTGTTTTGTGCTTTCTGCCTTTATTTTACTTTGTTTTGTGTGCTTGGAGCCCCTATATATAGGTTGCTTGATTCGGTAGCTATGTCCAAACATTAATAAGAATGCATGTTCCTATCGTCTACTTCATATGGATCTAGTCAAACTTAAACACTTCGGTCATTTATCTCTTAACCCATGTGCCGTGAGCGAGCCCCATCAAGTGCTACTCCTGAACTCGAGTGTGTCGAGAAGAGGAGGGGTAAGCCAAGACCGGACCTTTAGGTTAAAGATAAGTGACCAACTTGTGGTTCTTCACGTTAATAGCAGCTAATGTTTAGGGCGATTTTGTCGAATGCACACCGCCATGTAGATAGGTCTAAAAATTCTGTTTTGCATACCACATGGAGAGAGCTGGGATGCACTGTAAGTCTTCTAACTCAGCATGCATCATTCGGTTCAATGGTGAGATTTCCATCATAGAACCAACTTGCACGGCTTTTCCGCTATCTCCCTCTGATTTTTGAGCACTTAGGACTTAAATGAAAATCTACAAAAACGTTAGGCGCTGGTATGAAACAGACTCAAAAAAAAGTGAAAACCCAAAAAACTAAAACAAGGGGACTGCTAAATAAACTTTGACCTTAATTAAAATCTGTAATGGACTATCATTGTACTGGGTTTATAAAGCCCTCATTGTTTTCAGGTACCTTGGAGGGGGACCAAAACCCTACTCCCTTGAGCGAGGCACGTCCCATAAGGAATAGAGCCAAAATCCCAGTCTGCAACTGCCTTGTGTATCGCCTGGATTACCGAAGTATTGTCGCTTCTATCGTACGTGGGCGAGTAGGGCTTGGTCACCAATGATGACTCGCTGTTGTGTAGAGCATCGACCCTGTCCGAAGTATCGAGCATAGGCCACGCCTTCACGGGGGTGTCTGTCTCATCGTCTTGCGTCCGAGTAGGTTCTTGTACGCTCACGGGTGATTCCGTTGCGAGCGAGAACCGAAGTATTGGTTTCGCCTATTGGCTTCCTCTCTCTATTTCTTTGGCTGAGTAGGGATCCAGGAAGGGTTACAAGGACCTCAAAAAGTACAGACTAAAGGTTACAAAGGAGGAGGACAAGTACGGGATACTCTTCTGGCAGTACTCTCTCTCCTATAGGGGTAGCGTACTAAGGACTTGTTAAAAGATATACCTGAAACAACAACTCTAAAACTGAAAAGATAATAAGTAGCCGAACCTTTACGGCTTCACATGGCGTGAGTTGGTGAACCCGATTTTGTATTATATCTGTATGGATCTAGATTAAGGTTCAAAGATCAAGTCCCGCGCCTTTGCGCACATTTTGTTTCTCCCTTTGACCACCCCGCTCAACCGAGCCTCTCTACTGTTTTACACTCCTTTTATTCCTCGTTGACCATCGTATCTTTCATTTAACATCCGATCTTCTCTTGTACTTCGCGAAGTTGATCCATGGATGGTTTCCGTCGGGACCATGCCGACACCCACATCGATTCCATGGACTCAACTCTGCCAATAAGTTCGAGGCGATTCTCGAGAACCCAATCCGGACTTTCCGGATCGATCTCCAGACTACTCGTTTTCTACCTTTCTCCTGGCCACCCAATAAACTGGGATCACTTTTGTCCCACTTTCGCCGTTGTGAATGGAAGTCGATTACAGTCTACATCCTGTTCCATTCACAACATGCTGGGGTTGACCTGAATTCCGACTTCATCATGGCAGCTGAACATTAATTACAAGCGGTCTGATCAAGACTATCTCATTATGCAGATAGAAGACAGTGCGAGCCCTGGAGACTACTCCGGAGTTCATCTCGTCCGACTCAGACCCTAACATGGCTCCAGGAGGAAAGGGCAAGGGTCAGCAGCCACCCCAACCAGAGGGACAGGTGCCAGATAAGAACCAAGTCAATGCACAAATACTGGCCTCTACCCAGGCCATCCATTAGCAGCTGACCGAGCAAGCCCTCACACAGACAACCTTCCAGGACATGTTGAATGATATGATGAACCGAGACGATGGAGAAGGAGGCAGAGGCAGAGGAGGCAGGGGAGGAGGAGGTGGAGGTGGAGGTGGTGGTGCAGATGGTGATCTAGAATTTCCACCACCACCAAAGCCAACACTTAAAGAAACATACAATTCGGGAGACAGCCAGATGACCGAGTGGATCTTCATTCCACCGGTACACGCTCACTTTGAGCTGAAGCCCCAATTCATTGCTCTTCTCCCTGCATTCCATGGAAACACCAGCGAGGAGCCGTACATTCACCTGCAACAATTCTCCCGCATTTGCCGTACTACCCACTATCCCAATGTCCCTCTGGACATTGTCAAGATGATGGCTTTCCCCTTCAGCCTACAGGACAAGGCCCTCTATTGGGTCAATCATCTGGGGAAGGTTGTGACGACCTGGGAGGAGCTGAAGTCCACCTTTTTGCACAAATATTACCCTCTAGGTCGGCTCAACCAGATGCGAGCACGTATCAGCAACTTCTCCCAAGGGGCACATGAATCCATACACGAAGCTTGGGAGAGATTCACTGACCTGTAGGAGAAGTGTCCCCATCATGATATTCCGAAGACCATCTTGGTCCAGCACTTCTTTGGGGGACTGAACATTGAAAGCCAAAGGCTCGTAGACGCAGCATGTGGGGGCTCACACTTCAATAAGGATGAAGACATAGTCTGGCAAATATTTAAAGAAATGGCCGAAGGAGAGGCCGCCCTCTCTTCATCAAAAGCCTACCAGACGCAGCCCCAAATCCTCCAGAAACAAGTACACATGGCAGCGTCCCGCGAGGCAGAGAGAGATGAGAGCTCCAACCTCAGCATCATTGGGGGCCATCTCTCGAAGGTTGATATTATTGAGAAACGATCACAGGATCTCGAAAAACTCGCTGTGATCGAGAAGAGCACTCAGAATTTAGACAAGCTGGATCAGATCACCAAGCAGCTAGAACTGCTGGTGGGCACCATCAATTCTGTTCAATCGGCAGCACCACTAGAAGCTCCAGCTGAGAGGAAAGATGAGCAACCACCGCTACATCAGCCTCAGCTGAGCCAGCAGCCACCGGCAGTCCAACACGTGTACTACGTGCAGACACCCGATCAGAGCCAGCCGCAGCAGCAGATGGTTGTGTATCAACCAGAGTTTATATCAGGATCTGATTCAATGTTCCCACCACCACCACTGGTTCAGGAAGTAAACGGGGTTTGGAGTCACGAAGCACAGCCGACCCGTCCTATGGGACAACCTTAGGGTCAGCTACCAGCCAACCGGCAACACCACCAGCCTCAGGGTGGTCGTTTTGGGCATCCTCACAGCCGCCGCCGCCGTATCACCAGCCTCCCCAGTATGCCAATCAATGGAGGCAGAACCAGCAGTATCAACAGCAGCCATACCGTCACCCACAGTCATTCCATCAGTATGCAGCTGCTCCACCTCAGCAGTACCAACAGTACCCTCCTCCCTCTTATCAGCAGCTTCAGCTTCCTGCACCACCTCAGCATTACCAACAACAACCTCAGCACCAGCATATGCAACAACAGCATGGTCTGCACGCTGAATCCACCGAGGGACCTCCAGTGAACCCCACCATGGATTGTCTGGCCCAACTTGTCAAAGGGCTAGCGGATATGACCAAGCGGCTTGACGACTTGACCGCCACTAGAACTACCATTCCAGCTCAGGTCGAAGCCAACCCTAATAACTTCAAGAAGAAAGAGCAGGAGCGGTAGGGCCTTGCCTCCGCCTGCTGCAAAGATTGGGGTAAATAAAGAAACAGGTGGATCATCATCTTCCGCATCAGCCGTGCCAGCTACAGGGGCAGGTGAGGAGGAAGAAGAGGGAGAAGCCAGTCCAGCCGTCGTGCATTTGCAGCAACCTCAGCAGAAAATATAAAAAAATCGGCAAAATCAAAAACAACAAAAAGAAGCTTGCAGCCGAAGCAAAGCCGCGCCAGCCTTGGAGGAGCCGCCAGCAGCAGCCGATCCCTTGCCAGCCGACGGAGCAGATGCTACCCATTTTGATCGCCCTGGAGCACCAGTATGCCAAGACACAGTTTGTACTCCTTTTTGTAGACCAGATATACAACCTTTGATGGGCGATGATATTGATGTAAATAAGAACTCTAATTTTCCTGCCAATGATGTACATATTCCTTTTCCTCATGCAATAGAAAAATCCAAAAAAATTGTAAAACGAAAAAGTGCATTGTCTGATCCATGAGTTGTAGAACTAATTGACAAGTTGACTGTTGAGATTCCTTTGTTGAAGGCCGTGGAGTACATGCCAGCCGTGAAGAAAGGACTTAAGGAGGTATGTACCAGCAAGCGTCGCCCATCAAGAAAGAATAGACGCCAGCAAGTTGAGAAGCATGTCCTCACCTTGGCCACGGTAGCAGCTATCAGTAACCTCCCGCAGAAGAAGCAAGATACAGGAGCACCTCTGATCAGTTGTGAGATTTTTGACCAGGTCTTCGAGCGCACTCTCCTTGACAGTGGGTCTTCCATCAACCTTCTGCCCTCATCCATACTACAAGAATTCGGGCTGGGTCCGCTCAAACAGACACGCATGATCCTTCAGTTCGCTGACCGATCCGTCAAGCGGCCCCCGAGGTCTTCTGGAAGATGTCGTAGTTAAAGTGCAGGAGATGAAATTCCCCGCTGATTTTGTAGTCCTTGATATGGACTCACCTGCACCTCTACTCCAGACCCCCATCATCCTTGGCCGACCGTTCCTTCGTACATCAGGTACCGTGGTTGATTACGGGTCTGACAAGATTACGTTCAGCTCGAATGCCCAGCAAATCACTATAAACATGAACAGAGAGCCGAATGCCACGAATGATGAGAGCCAGGCAGTATGCGAAACAGACTGTGACTTTATTGCGGAAATCAGAGACTCATCCTTATCATTGGACGATGAATGGACCCAAGAAATCCTCACTGTTGAGGAGGACTTGGAAAGTGCAGTTAGCTTCTGCTCCGACGATTCTTAGGAGACAGATTCTCAGATACAGGCACATCTTTTCGAGCAGTCACTCCAGACCGAACACGATCAGCTTAGTGCAGAACCGTTCGGCACATTCCTGGGATCTCAGCAGAACATAGAGGATGGTAGCAGCTTCAAGGAAGTACATCTCACCACCAGCATAGTCTCGGAAGTGACCAACAAGCTGGATAGAAAAAACCAGAACTCAAGCCACTTCTTGCAGGCTTGAAGTATGCTTTCCTTGCGGGTGAAGAACAAATATATCCGGTCATCATCAGCAGCAGGCTGAATTCGGATCAGGAATCTCGGCTTCTCGAGATTCTAGAAAAGAACCGCAAGGCACTTGGTTGGAGCGTATCATATCTCCGAGGGATAAATCCAGCCTTGTGTTCACACCACATCTATTTGGAAGAAGATGCCAAGCCGTCCTGCGAATTTCAAAGAAGGCTGAACCCTAACCTTCGGGACGTCGTCATGAAAGAGATAACGAAATGGTGTGATGCAGGCTTCATTTATCCCATCTCCGACTCAAAATGGGTAAGCCCATTGCATGTAGTTCTCAAGAAGTCAGGGCTTACCGTGGTCATAAATGAAAAAGGAGAGGAAATTTCAACTCGGGTACCAACATCCTGGCGGGTTTGTGTTGACTACCGCCGCCTCAATGCATCAACCAAGAAGGACCGCTTTCCCTTACCCTTCATTGATCAAGTTTTGGAAAGATTAGCAGGCAAGGAGTTCTTCTGCTTTCTGGATGGGTATTCCGGGTACAACCAAGTGGCGATCGCCCCTGAGGATCAAGAGAAGACTACCTTCACTTGCCCGTTCGACACCTATGCCTTTAAGAGAATGCCATTTGGATTATGCAATGCACTTGCAACCTTCCAAAGATACATGTTAGCAGTCTTCGCCGAGATGGTAGGCAGTTTTCTCGAGGTGTTCGTGGACGACTTCTCTGTCTATAGTGATAGTTTCGATTCTTGTCTTGAGCACCTAGACAAAGTACTTCAGAAATTTCGAGAAGTCAATTTAGTGCTTTCATGGGAAAAGAGCCACTTTATGGTCACTGAAGGCATTGTGCTGGGCCACGTCATTTCCAAACGTGGCATGGGAGTCGACCCGGCGAAGGTGGATGTCATTTCAAATCTTCAGCCACCTCAGTCAGTGAAGAATGTGAGGTCATTCCTGGGGCACGTGGGATTCTACAGGCGATTTATCAAGGATTTCAGCCGCATTGCCCGACCTCTGACGGAACTTTTGTGCAAGGAGACTGAGTTCATTGTGGATCAGCCGGTTCTCCTTGCTTTCAACCAGCTGAAGGAGCTTATCACTCAGGCTCCAATCTTACAGCCGCCCGACTGGACTCTTCCCTTTGAGATAATGACTGATGCATCATACTTTGCAGTCGGGGCGGTTCTTGGGCAAAGGAAAGACAAAGCGCCCTATGCCATTCACTATGCCCGCAGAACATTAGATGAAGCACAGAGGAATTATACGGTGACAGAGAAAGAGTTGCTGGCTGTGGTTTTCGCCCTTGAGAAGTTCAGATCCTATTTGTTGGGGTCGAAAGTCACAATTTTCACAGACCACTCTTCTATCCGGTACCTACAGCAGAAGAAGGATGCCAAGCCAAGACTGATTCGTTGGATCCTTCTCCTCCAGGAATTCGATTTGGAAATTAAGGACAAGCCTGGAGTGCAAAATGTAGTAGCAGACCATCTCTCCAGAATAGAGCAGCATGACTCTCCTCTGAACAGTGCACCCATCACAGAAACCTTCCCTGACGAAGCCATCTTAGCCGTGGAGTCTCTTCCTTGGTATGCAGATATAGTCAACTACCTCGCCTCTGGGGTAACACCAGCGGAGTGGACAAAAAATCAGAAGAACAAATTCATGTCGACCATCCGATTCTACCAATGGGAGGATCCTCTTTTATTCAGGGAAGGAGCGGATTGCATTTGGCGCAGGTGAATCCCTCAGACAGAGCAATCTAGTGTCCTCGAGCATTGTCACTCGCTCGAATCTGGTGGACATCATTCTGGAGATCGGACGGTAGCCAAAGTACTTCAGTATGGCTTCTGGTGGCCCACTTTATTCAAGGAAGCAGCTGAATTTGTCAAGCGATGTACTGACTGTCAGCGAATGAAAGGTACACTTACTGCCAAAGATTCAATGCCCCTGAAAATCATTCAGATAGCAGACGTTTTCGATGCATGGGGCGTTGACTTCATGGGACCTTTCCCTAATAGTCAAGGTTTTGAGCACATCCTTCTTGCCGTCGATTACATGAGTCGTTGGGTTGAGGCTATCTCTGCTCGAGCCGCCGACAACCGAACAGTCTGTCAGTTCCTGAAGAAGAACATCATTTCGTGGTTCGGGATACCGAAAATTCTCATATCAGACGGGGGTAGCCACTTCATTACAAAGAGGTCAAGAAGTTAACAAAGGAGTACGGCATCGATCATCGTATCGCATCTCCTTATCATCCTCAGACCAATGGCATGGCAGAGTTATCAAACAGAGAAATCAAGACCATCCTGCAGAAACTTGTTAGGCCAAACAGAAAAGACTGGTCCCAACTCTTGGACTCGGTCCTATGGGCTAACCGAACCGCCTACAAGTCTCCCTTAGGCATGTCACCCTATCGTCTTGTATATGGAAAGCCGTGCCACCTGCCAGTTGAATTAATTCACAAGTCTTTATGGGCAGTTAATAGTTGCAACTTGGACTCATGCAAAAGTGGTCAGAAAAGAAAGGATGATCTGAACAGACTCTTGGAATTTCGAGACTATGCATACGATAACACATTGATGTACAAAGAGAAGGTGAAACGTTGGCATGACCGGCACATCAGACGAAAGACCTTTGACGTTGGACAGAAGGTGTGGTTATTTGATGCAAAGTTGCGGATATTTCCGGGCAAATTAAAAAGTAAGTGGACAGGGCCATTTCGAGTTTGTGAAGTGCGTGACAATGGAAGTATTGCCATATCAGAATTGTCCCCTGACGCACAACCCTTCGTCGTCAACGGTCAACTACTGAAGCCTTATCTCGAACCAGATGCATTCTTGGCCGTTGTAGACTTTATTCAGCTAGTGCACCACGAAGACATCTCCACAACCGCTACAGCATCAGAGGATTCAGACGATGTACTCCAAGAACTGCTTATCTGATTTTCTTCTTTTCTTCTTTTCCTTTTCTGTCTTCTTTGTGTATCAAAAAGGTGCCGCCCTTGTAGATAGTTTTCTATACTTAGGACGTACTTTGTCCTAAGTATAGGGGGGATGAGCACCCCGAGTTTTCATTTCATTGCGATCCTCTCTATTGTCTCCTCTTCTTGTCTATACTTAGGAGTATCTTACCCTAAGTATAGGGGGAGACACTTTGAGTACGATCTGTAGATTCCCACCCTTGACCCTCCCTGCTTTTTGTACAGTCTGCTATACTTAGGATTACTTGATCCTAAGTATAGGGGGGACGGTCAACTTCTCATTCATTAATTTCGTTCATATTCTTTAGATTTGTCTATACTCAGTACGAGTTATGTCTTTGCTTTTCCTTTCGATCTATGAGGACATAGCTCAAGCTAAGTATAGGGGGGTCGTATATACCATGTATATACTATAAGCCATAACTCATACTGAAAAATAACTCATACCTCGATATAAAATATAGTATGAAAAGTAGTTCTATAATAATGAAAGATGATTGTGAACTCCTCAGACTCTTTGTACTTGTACTGATTATTAAATCAGAAAAAGCGTTTTGTGCAAAAAGTTTTCTTTGAAAAACCTTGTGAAAGGTGTTTGAAAAATAGTGTGTATAAATATTCAACTTTTGAAAAATCAGTTTTGTGTGAAAAATTTATTTTCTTTGAGTGAAATCAAAATGTGTAAAAACTAGTGTGCAAATGATTGTAAAAATTGATTGTCAAATTGTTTTGAAAAAAACCAATCTATGTTGTGTAAAACCTATTGCAAAAATCATTTTCAAATGTGTGAACATGTTTGTCAAATTAGATTGGACTATAGTTTTCAAAATCTTTTGAAAAGGATTCTCGAATAAGTCTGAGCAGTCTGCACAAAAATCTCTCATTCGAAAATAAGGAATAAGCCCAAATAAAACGTTCAAGAACCAAGTGAAAGGTCAATCTTTGAGAATACCGCTGCAACACCTTGCAACTGATCGAAAAGATCATCTATTTGTGGAAGTGGGTAACGGTTCTTTACCGTCCTTTTATTCAATTGCATGTAATCGATGCACAAGCGCATAGACCCATCCTTCTTCTTTAGAAGAGGACCGGTGCTCCCCAAGGTGATGTACTGGGACGTATAAATCCCTTTTCCAATAACTCATGCAGTTGTACTTTGAGTTCCCTGAGTTCGGCTGATGCCATTCTGTATGGAGGAATGGAGATCGGTTGCGTGTCGGGTATCAAAGTAATCTCAAACTCGATCTACCTTTTTGGCGGTAGTCCAGGTAATTCCTCTGAGAATACATCAGAAAAATCTCATATAATTTTGACATCTTCAATCATACGAACTTGGATGAGTAACTCCACAACATGGCGAGAAAACCTATGCAACCCTGATCGAGCATGTGTTAGGCCTTCAATGCCGATACATACAAGACCTCATTATCTAAGGTACGTCCATCAAACTGAAAGGTAGGCCTGGGAGACGGAACACTATCGTCTTCTCGAAGCAATTAAGGCACGCGTGATATTGCTCGAGCCAGTCCATACCTAAGATGACATCAAAATCTTCTAACCGAATGAGTAAAAGATATGCGGGCAATATGTGCCCGCCGATCTGTACTGCTACATTCTCCACTGCTTGTCGCACTATGAATAATTGGCCTATTGGGCCCTTGATGTCGTAAGGAGATGGAATACAGACTGGCTCTTTATCTAACTTGGGCACTAATCTATGTGCTAGAAAGGAGTACGTAGCTCTCGAATCAAATAAAGCATGTAAGGATATACCATGCACTGAAATCATACCTCGCACTACAGCTCCTGAGGCGCGGGATTGCTCCTGTGTGATTGCGTTCAATTGTCCCTGTGGGTGTGATGGGGCGTTAGAACCTGCATCACTGAAGGTTGGTCGTGGTGGAGGACGTTGCAAGCCTCGACCTCCATGACGAGAAGCTGATCCATATGACTGTGCGGGTGAGACAGTTGGTCGTACACTTGGTTGATGACTGACTGAGCTGCCGACAAGTAAGGGATACTTGACCTTAAAATGGCCCGGTTGTTGGCAGTGGAAGCACCTACGATCTCCTGGCTGAGAAAAGGAGCCTCCCGAGACAAGGCAAGCACCTCCTGTCTTGCGACTCTTCGAGTGTGTTGAAAAGCGGAAGGAAGTAGTACCGCGACCCGCCAAGCCCTGCCTGATGAACCTCCATTTCATCACCTTTATTCTATCGTGTTGGCCTCAAAAACCCCAGCAAATGCATGTAAATAGCATCAAATTGTAAATAATAGCATTCATGATTCATTGTATTAATTACACATTAAATAAGGTGTTTAATGCCAAAATTATAGAATAAAGAGAAGAAAAGAAAAAGGAGTAAAATATTGCAAATATTTTATGACCCTAACCCCGAGATCAAGGCCAGCATGGAATTGGTCGACAAGGAATAAAGTAGGGGGAGATAAGGGCCAGTGTACAATAAACACCTCATTTATTCATGCATTTATTTATGCATTTTTGACACCTATTTTGTACATAATTATTTATTCATCAAATAAAGAAACTTTGTTCATAAAAATTGTAGATAATGTTGTAAATAAAATTACAAAATTGAGTTGTGTAAATATAATACTCAGTGTACATTTTATACCCTGAATAAAAAGCCAAAATCTGAACTTCACAGATCCATATCTTGCAAATAAAAACTCCAAATCACCCAAACTCACCTTTAATTGTATATAGCTTCCCAAGAACTATTTAATAAAATTGGTGTCATAATTTTTGGAGTTCTTATGTGGAAGTTAGGTTTTTGGCCCTCCTTGTACATAATACCTGATTAAAATATTCATTTTATTCAATATTTGTTATCTCTATAAATTTATATTTTTAGAATCTTGTAAATAATGTATATAATACATGTACATATTGAGATTAAAAGAAACCCAAAAAGAAATTGAAAAATAAAATAAGTCTATGAAATACATAGACAAAATACCTATGCTACCTATATGTATATAAATAAAAAGGGATTTTGTTCTTTTATTCTTTATTCTTTAATATTTTTATAATAATGTATATATTATATATAACTTATTAAAAATACAAATTCAAAATAAAAACAAATAAAATTTATTAAATAAATAAAATGTATATACTATATAGGTAAAATACCTAGAAGCATACATACATATCCATATACTTATTTATTTAAACATGTAAATAAACTCATAAAAATTAAATAAAAATATATTTATACTCATAAAAATAAGCTATAAATTTATAAAATAAGAAAATAAAAAAATAAAATAAAATGAAAAATACATACAAGTATACTTATAAGTACATTATTTAAATAAAACCATAATAAAACACTTCAAAAAAATAATAATAATTAATAAAAATCATAAATAAATGCTACATTAATTAACAAACATTTTTTATTTTATAAGTACAATTAAATAAATTCATTTATTAGGATAAAATAATAAGTCAAATCTGGGCTGACATGGCCCAATCAGCGTTCAGCATTTTGTTGACCGCCTGGTCAACTCGACCCCCAGGCGGCTGAAGTGATGCGGCTGGTCTTTTCCGCCCGTCTTCTCCCTTTTTTCCCGCTCGACTCGTCCATCGTTGGCCATCGACGTCTTCTGACAAAATGATCCCTGATCATTGTACATCCCCGCCACCAACCCAGATCAATCATTTAACCGACCGATCCTTCGTGGCGTCTCGGTCAATAAGGGTACATACCCATGTCTATAAATAAATCCTTCGACCTCCTTCCCCATTTTGGTCTCCCTTTGGTCGCTTTCCACCCTCAATTCAAGCCCTTGGAGAATCCTCGTGACAGGGGGGTGGTCCTGGCAGTCTCAAACGGTCGGAAGAGTCGAAGGAAGTGCCCACGGCCGCCGCTCGCCGGAGGTCCTGCTCCCTGGTCGACCACCAGGTATAAGAGCTGTTTTTATCTCATTTTTAGCCTAGTTTTAGTTTTTGGTCTTTAATCTAGCCTTTAGAATAATTAGTAGGACCTTAGGTGCTCGATTAGACCCAGATCGAAGTTCGCCGGAGTTCCTCTCCGGCGAACCTCTCTACTTTGATCCACGCACGATCCAACCTCCCGCTGCACCTCATTTCATTTCCCTACGCGTTCTACGCCTGGCCCACGCTTCAGATCATCCAGAGCTCCTCTAGCTCTGCGAATCGAGGTCCATCTCCTCCGCTTCGCCGGACCTCGCCACCCCCGGTCATTCCTTAGTCCTTTAGCCTTAACCCCTGGTTGAGGAGAACCTCCTCAAGCCCCTCATTCTTTTGGTGTAGGTCTGAAGCTGAACGGAGCCCCCTGGGGCTCGATTCAATCCCCTGCGAAGTTCTAGGACCCCCCCTTTCTTCTCCGAGCTCGTTCAACCGATCTAGGGGGTCCTGGACCTTCAGGAGTACCTCGGACGGTGCGCGCCACCTCGCCGGGCGTCCGGAATCCATCGTCAGCAAACGGGAGCGTCTGGAGTCGGAGAAATCAACGATTGAAGTCAGGGAAGCCACCTGTTCTTCCCTGTTCTTCGTGAGCAACAGCCACCGTCGGATGAAGGAGATGGCCCCAGATCTAATTAGGGTCGTCCGTGTAGCAGATGCCTTGGCCGTGCGATCAGACTTCAGATGCAATCTCGGCCGCAGATCGTCGAAGGGGTATCGGGCTTCGAGGGCTCGACACGTGGATAAGTGGCGCGCCCATCGCCGTTGGATCGCGCGCCTTTGGGGGTAAATTTCAAACATCTCCCCCCGCTTGTTGTATCTATAGTTTAATGCCAAAAATAAAAAGTTACGTTGTAAATAAAGTGTATTATTTGCAGTACACCCCCTGGAGTTTTTATATTTGCAGTTTGGTCCCTCCGTGCCTCACGTGCAGTCCCACGTGAGGCGCGTGATTTTTGCATTTAAACCCTAGCGGGTTTTATTAATTGTAAAATGGCCCCAAAAATAAAAGTAAATGTTTATTTCTGTTGTAATTTTTGCATGGATGCCCCTGAGGAATATTTTATTTGCAAAAATACCCCTGCAAGGTTGTTTTATTTTTGTATGCTTTGTCCATTTATTTCACGCCTCTTCTTAATCCGAGAAATCTTGTAAAAATGGATATAAGCTCCTGTTTGGTTGTTCTTGCACGTCATAATTTAAGTTTTTAATTTTGTTGCATTTTTGCATTTATTAAAAATCAAAAACATGCATTTTATTTACTGTCTAACTTATAAAATACCAAAAAATATCAAACCAACTCGAAAAATTCCAAAAAAGTTATCTATGGACTATTTTAGCCTAAGTAAGTGTCAGTCCAAAATACTTAAAAATCTCAAAAGAAAAACCTTAAAAATGCAAAAATACTCAAAAACTCTAAAAAAATATAAAAAATTCTAGAAAATCCTAAAAATTACAAACTCAACTCCTGTAGGCCCTATATTTTATTCTCTTTCTTTTAAAAATAGTTGGGAGAATTTTTGTGGCTGTGTGATGTTTTTTAATGACCATTTTAACCCCCATCCAGTAGCTACTCCACTGTTTGTTTTATTTCAGTATTTAAAAATACCAAAAATATGTTGAAAAATGCCCAAAAATCACAAAAACATTAGAAAACTATAAAAATACCTAAAAGACTCTATCTCTGGATTTTTGACTATTTTTGTATTTTTATAAATATTATAGCGTCCCTCTATATATATACACTCCCTATTGAAAAAGAAAATTAAAAAAATATTATCTATATATATATACACATTGTATGTACTATATGCTATATACCTACCCTCTATGGGTATATATATATATATATCTTTATATATTTATATTCTATAATTTGCATATATATAAAATATATTATTATATTTTATATAATAAAAAATATAATAAATAAAAAAACTTAATTAATAAAAAATGAAAACCCACAAAAATAGGCATCACACATGGATGACCCTGTGAAACATGCACATCTTAGGCTATTGCATTTTTGGATTGCTCTCTGTGGTTCGACCTCTACATGCTTGTTCACTATACATTTTATGGTAGAGTAATAAATATTAGTTCACATTTTTGGACTTAATTCATTCATTCTTTTATTGTGGGTTAATTGTTGACTAACACCGGTAGTCTGCGAGCGGTCGCCTCAGCGACACCTTATATATCTCATTTATTGTGACCCTCGTGGACCACCGAGTTATCACTGCCCCAAAGTAGGTGTAGGGGCAAATCTGCTAATGGTAGGAGTGGTAGCCACTGGGTGAAAATGATGCTCTCTACGAGCTCTGTAGAAATCTCGACGAGCAGATCTCTCGGGCTGAGATGGTTGGAAATGTGATGGACTCCCCTGAAGCCGACTCTGAGTTGCCTCCATCTTGGTAGCTCTAGCAGCTACCTCTTTAATGGAAGTGAAATCTAATGCGGATAGCTGGTGTTGCACATCGTCACGCAGTTTCCGGATAAACTTCTTTAAATTCTCCTCAAGAAAAGTAGTAGTCGCTGGTGACTGGCGGGAGAATTCAGTGTAACGAATGAGATATTCCTGGACCGTCATTGACCCTGCTTCAGCTCAGCATATAACCTCCTATGATCCTCAACCCAGTGATCAGGATAGAACTGACTACGGAACTCGTAAAGAGAAAATTCCACGTTAATATATGGGATCCTCCAAGTGTTTCTTGGTGGTGAACCACCAAGCTCAACATAACCTACTAGTGAAAACTCTACAGATGTAAGCCAAGACTCTTCAGGAGCATGAATCATCCTCAACACTTTGGATACGTGATCCAGCCATAGCTCAGCCTCATCTGGCATGCCGGTGCCAAAGAATTGTGGCACCTTAGATCTCTGATAAGTTGCGTAGGTCGTCTGATGTTTTTGCAGCATCTCTAGGTCATCTGATCCTTTCGGGTCCAGAGACACCGAAGGGTGAACACTGCCCTCCTCCTCATGAGAGGGCTGGTATGAGGAATCATCCTGCTGAAGGAGCTTTTGCTCCAATACCTCCTGATGTTGTTGTATACCCTGTACGGCCTGAACTAGTAAGGCCAACTGTTGTGCAATATCAGGGTCAACACGAGGCGACATGATTCCCTGCGAGGAACATTATATTAAAAATTATTTCTATCTATGGTTAGAGAGACAATGGACACTTTAAACAGAACTTGAATTATTCTCCTTACTAATGACAGAGTCAGAAGACTCTATCGCTATATTTATATTTCTAATAGTGTTAACAATTCTAATATAGAGTGGAGTATCGAGCTCTAATAACATTTGTGACACCCCGCCCCTTCGGCTACCAAAACCGACGGGACGGGAGCGTCGGACCTACGGTCCAAATACGTCCATTATCTACGATACTCAACAAACCATCTTATACACATTAGATTAACATTTGAAATATAAATAACAACATGAGAATAACGTGAAATGAAAAGTAAAATACACCATCCATTCTCATTGATAATGATCATCAAGTCAATGTCCGTAGAAGAGATACATCACGAAATATTGAGTTTTGTAGAAAAAGCTCTCTACATATCTTACTACAATATCTCTCAATAATAACAGAAAAAAATGCGGAAGAAAAAAAATACTCTAACTAGGATGCACCATGTCTAGTGCAAGTATGACGTAGGAAGTTCTGATCTCCTCAAAAGATCGCTACAGTGGCGGCTACTGCTCAGGTACACTTGTTGGGTTCACACAAGGGTAATGTTATAAGCCATTGCCCAGTAACGAGACAAACTCTATAATGACAATTGTAGGGGTAAGACAAGAATGTACACTCAACTCTATCAAATGATACATGCATAAATTGTAGAAGTTGATAAACACACCAAGTTATTCTAATCACCCAAAATTTATTTTTATTTATTTATATAATAATCATCAAGTACCACCACCATAATCTTGATATTTCTACAAGTTGATTGGAATCCACAACGGTATACAATCTCCGACACCCGATCAATAATCATTTCTCGTATTATTTTAGCAAATGCAAGTACGCGACTCGCAGGCCTCCGCTACGCGGGAATTTGATATTCATCTTGAGTAAACCCTCAAGAACCTGTGTTCAACTAGAACATGAAAAAGATCATAAGCCCAAGTTCTCCAACTTCAAACCACATCCCAGAACTCCTCTCACAATACTATTACTCGAATTAGAATTTGATGCAGCCACATTAAGTTCTATTCCGAGTCCTAATATTGTGTATAAGTGTGAAACCAAGAACGCCAACCACGCCACCTGCCTACTCTGTCGAACGACTACGGATGTTACCGGGCTGCTAGGTGCAACGTGTCATCCAACTCGTCCGTTGGGGTCGTGACCTTCAAAGCATCTCTCCGAGGCCCAACGGTGCATGCCCAATCCCTTAAGGAATCTACTACATCTGCCCCATTACCGTAGATTCTCATCTATATAACATTACTCCTCGAAAGATGATACCATATCAGCTATTTATTAGAAATTTAGGATGCATGAGATGACGATTGTCGTGTGTACGTGTGCGTAAAACTAGATTTCAAGCATAGATGAAGACCCTATCGACATTAAACATCGTACTAATGTTGCATGAATAGATCTGTATCGCATCTTTAAAACACCGATCTCTATTAAAAGGTGCATTGTTTAACCAAAAAAATCCTATCAACTAATGTCCGTAACTACCTATATAATTAGCATTTATAACAATAATTTAACACATCTTCATATATGTTTCCTATTTCATTAGAGGAAGCGTGTACCAACCTTATGTTTCTCTTTTTTTTATAATCATATAAAAGAATCCACTTGTATAATAATGCTTAATGAAATCCAATATTTATCCAGAATCTAATTGACGGTTTAATATTTATTGGTATAATTAAAACTTTGAATAAGTGCTATAACCATTACCAGCATTAGAAATCAATTCAATAATTGTGATGTTAACTTAACATAAAATCACCCATCCACGTCGGTTAAAATGCCAATAATCCTCATCAAATGTATATGGAATATTAGGATACATGAAGATATATTTCAGTTATGTGCTATAAAAAAACGCTAAGTGTAAATGTAAAGAATAACAAAGGGTTTTCCTTTATCACTCTGTTCTCCACAGTAATTTGAATCCAATTTTTTTACGAAAGTCGCATTTTCAAGTCTGAACTCAGATTAACAAAAGAAGTTTCATATTTATATGAAAATGTCCTTAACCAAGAATTTAATTCATAAAAGAATACTAATGAATTACATAATCTCAATGTTCACATAATCAGACATACGTGTATTTGCTTGAATCAACACCATATTCATTGGCATACTCGATATTTATATAAACAAGAAGAGGCCCTTTGAAAAAGAGTTTAGTATCCAAAGCAAACACATGTTATCTGCAAAGTTGACCCACTGTTTCCAATCTTAGAGAAGTAACAATCATTTTTATATTTTTAAAACTTTCGAGACTTGACCTACAAAAGATTAGGAATCCGACATTTTAAGTATTTGTAAAATCACATTTTTGTAGGTACGATATCCACCTACTGTACTAAATCAAAGGATCACGCAAACGAGGTTTTTCATTTCCTTTTTTTAGTATTCATTGTATATCAGCCAATAATATCAGTCTACGATTAAAACCAATGATCAATGTAATGGCGCCGATGGAACATGATTCAGATCAACGTGACATTAATCATCGCGTAAAATCACATCCTAGCTATAAGGATCTAAGAATATTCGAGTACAAAGGATAAAAGAAAATACATGGGATCCAACAGCAAGAGGAAGATATTTATCGTGACTAGTATATGAGTCACGTCGTAAGAAAATCAAGTTCCAAAACAGGTTCAATGCACATGGGTACAAAAGTCGTATGAAACCAACAGCAAGAGGAAGGCATAACGTCGTTACCTCCGAGGATGTTCTCTCGGGATCTCCTCTCACACGAAAATGATATTTCCGTCTCTCGATTGTAGCGCGAATGCGTGTACGAAGATGACCTCGAGCTTTCCTACGTGATGGTGGTCGCGGATCTTCGATCGGAGTTCCTTCTCCAACGTCGACGACGGTCTTCCGGCGACCAAAACCGGCCAAGGTGGTGGTGCTCCAATGAGAGGGAAGGATGGTGGTGGCTAGGGCATTGAGAGAGTAGCCTATCACCTTCTATTTATAGAAGGAGAGGTGAAAATGTGTGCAATTTCGGATATGGTTCGGATCCATATATGGGTCACAACTATTATACTTAAAACATCGATAACTTGAGGTAGGAATATCGGAATTGGGTGTTCTTGGGCTCGTTGGAAAGATCTCGATGAGATCTCCGCAATAGCATATTATTTGAATTTTTTGGATGTCAAAAATAGTACAGATTTTAGGAAAAAGAAAATACGAGATTTCACACATGATTCATCTACTCTATATGGATGTTTTAGTAAAATTTCCTTAACAATTCACTGATAAAATCCCCTAAATTGTGCAAATTATCATTCATTAAAATCAAGGTTAAATTGTGTAAATAATTAACATGTGCTTTTATTATTTTACGTATAAATACTCATAATTTTAACCTAATTCTTTCTCCATTTTATTCTTTGACTAGTTAACTAATTTGACATTAAGAATTAAAACACATAAAAAGATCAAAATTAAAAGAAATAAAAATATATGACTATGTATATATTTTATCTTTGTTATTTTTATTTTCCCTCTTTCTAACGTATAAAAACCATAAAAATTAAATTAATTATGTATCTATTATGTATATATTAATATACTAATTAAGATCAAGCTTACAATTTAAAAATTACAAAAATGCAAAAATAAGGTATTTTATTGTATATAGAGTACCACCAAAAAATACATTTGTGAACTTGATTTCTTTTGATTTTGGGTCCTTCACAAAAGTTGTAGATCTCGTCGAGACGAACATTTGTAATGTTGACCATTGTTTGATTTGACTTAATTTACTATATGTTTTCAATTTTTTATTTTAATTATTTTATCTTTATTTAACTTTTAATTCTGCATTTTATTTTATTTTATTTGACTTTTGTTCTATTTTTTATTTCTTTTTATTTCTTTTTTCTCCTTCTCCCTCCCCCTCTCTCCATAGGTCACGTGCATGGCACTTGACCACTCCTCCCCACTTCTCTCTCTCTCCGCATGCGTTGTGCATGAGCTGCCTCTACACTCTCTAGGCACATGCGCGACCCGTGCCATACCCCTCACCTCCCCTGCCTCCTACGTACATCCCGTGACATCCTCCCTCACACGTACCACGTCCCTCCGACTCTCCTTCTCCCGCAACATATCTGCCACCTCTGTTTCCCCCACAACAACTCCTCCTCTCCTATTTACTCACCATTGACACCCTCTTCGTCCCCCACCTTCCATTCACAAGTTGAAAGTCACGAGCTCGGCCGATGACACCCTTCGAGGTAACAACTCGAAGGATAAGGCCTCGACCGACGATGGCTCAGGATAGATCTAGAAGGAGGTACCCCCCCCCTTGCTGCAGCTGTTCCTACAACTGCCTAGCTTTGTAGCTCCTTGTCGATTGAGCTCTGCCTACCGAAGAATCTCACCGCTACCCTCCTCCCCTCTCCACTTCCCTTCTATCTTCTTAGGTCTTCCACCTTCAGCCTTGTAAAGGCCAAAGCTCTAGATCCTCTTCTCCATTAACGCAGGAGTATCGTCCCCCCCCACACACATATTTTCCTTTCTTCGATTTTGCTAACCCCTGCAGGTTCATCCCCTCGTCATCCCTTCACACTATACCGTATATGCTCTGCCTCGCTCCGTCTTGCACCGCGACCGCTCCTCCACCCACGAACCACCTGTGTCCAGGTGTTGAATCCCCATTTCATCATCTTTATTCTATCATTTTGGCCTTAAAAACCCTAGTAAATGCATATAAATAGGCTTAATTTAGGCATTCTAGCATCCATGCATCATTGTGTAAATATCGTATAAAATACGGTTTTTAAAGCCAAAATTATAGAGTAAAGAAAAGAAAAAATACTGCAAATATTTTATGATCCGAAACCCCGAGACATGCCTAGGTCGACAAGGAATAAAGTAGGGGGAGATAAGGGCCAAAATACAATAAAAATTTCTTTTATTTAATTCATTCTTTGTTCATTTTGGGACCTATTTTTAGTTCCACTTTTTATAATTCAAATAAAAAAACTCTGAACATGAAAGTTGTAGTAATTAAATATAGAAAAATACAAAATTGATTTCATACAAAAATAATATACAGATAAAAATTTATGTTCTGAACAAGTTTCCAGAATCTCAACTTCCCAGACATTTATCTCTCAAATAAAAACTCGAAATATATCAAAATCACCTCTAGTTGTACATAACTTTTAAAAAGTTATTTAATAAAGGGTTTAATATTTTTCTGAGTTATGGTGTGAAAGTTGAGCTTTGGACCCCCTATTGTATACTTGTACCGATTAAAATATTCATTTTATTTATTATTCATTATTTTGTGTAATTTTATATTTTTATAATTTTGTGGATATTATTTGTAATATATATGTGTATATTAAAACATGAATAAAATACTAAAGAAAACACACAAATAGAATACATGTATACAATACATAGATGAAATACCTATAACTATACCTATATGAATAATATAACTATTTATTTAATTGTATAAAATACACTAGAAAAAAATAAAAATATATTTAAGTGTATAAAATTAAGTTGTAAATATATAAAATGATAAACAAAAATAATAAAATGAAATATACAAAATAAAAATAAAATATTAAAATACATAGATGAATATACCTATATATAGCCCTTAAAAGATAACTTGTAATTTCAAACCTCAAACAAATAAATAAAAATCTTAATAAAATAATTTATAAAATAATAAACATATTTCATTTAATAGCATAAAATTAATAAATTCTTTTATTATTTTTAATCAAATCAATAAAACTTTTTCCCAAGGAATTTTCTGGTTGGTCCACGTGGACCAACTAGAGGCCTTCGTTGGTTGACCTCGGTCAACTCTCTCACTGAGGTCTGATCTGTGTCAGACTGTGGTTTTTGGACAATTTCACGATTTTTCGAGGGGAATCCTTTCATCATCTCGTGTTGACGTCTTCATGACTTTTCTTCCTCGTGGATTGGGCATACACGCTTAAGGCTTGTCTCGTTCATTGCATCACTGCATCGGCTGTTATGCCACGATCTTTGGAGTGCCAGAGCAACCTATTCAAAAACCCCTTCCGACATTGCCTTCCATTTTGAACCCTCTTTTGACCTAGCAAAGCCTCCCTTCTTGTGCTCTAGACTAGAGGCTGTGACAGGGCATCATCTAGCCGACTTGGAAGCGCCTCGCATGGCCGAAGGAGCGGCTCCACCTCCATCTCCAGCCCTAGACCGTGAGGTACCTATCTCAGTCGCTCTTAGCCTTTGAGGTCAGTGTTTTTTTTACTTTTTTTTCATTTTCTTGTTCCTTCACTGATCAACATCTACGTATTAGCACCAGGTGGACAAGCGAAATATAGACTACCAAGCACACAACTTGGCATGGGCTCCATCGAGTGGTAACAGAAAGTCAGGGGTACCAAGTACTACATGTTATGCAGTCGACGCAACTAAGGTCACGACCATATATGCTTCTACGCAGGGACTCAAGGGTGCTAGCCCATCCCTTGCAGTCACTAATTTCAATCGCCCAAGCAATATGGGAAAACTACACCATATGCTACAACCCTCAACACGAGAGAACACCTCGACCATGGAGACCCCTAAAACACAAGGCACGCGGGGCAATGGTTCCAACCGTGACACAACCAGATATCATGCATATTCAAAGTACTTAGATATGGAGTTAGACAGAACATTGATAAAGGTTTTCACCTAATTTTCCAATTTCATTCCTAATCCAATTAGCATCCAATCATTGCCATGATTTCATGTTTAATTACTTAGGGTTTAGTTGTAAAAGATCTTATTGTAATTAGGTAATTAACGTAATTACATGACTAATACTTGCTAAGGCAATGACTTATTACATCGATTCCACGACTTGGTGCTCTTATTTTGCGTCCAACTTTTTCTTTCAGATTTGAAAATAAAGTAAATACCTGGATAAAGCATTCAATAAGGAGAAATATGACATATATACAAAAACTTTCAGAAAAATGCGGTTGAATACGATGGTGCTCCGATCTGGCGTCCAAAAAATATCCTCTAAATAAAAAAATAGATGTGTGGATAGAGCATTCAACAGAATAAATCTGGCATATATTTCACATTTTTTGATCAGGAGAACTCTCAGAAAATGCATTTAAATGCAATGATACTCCGATTTTGTGTCCAATTTATCATCTCCGATTTCAAAATAAATTATATGCATGTATACAACATGAAACAAAGATAAATCTGACCTAACTTTCATATTTTCCAGATCAACGAATCTATCAAAAATTATGATGGAAGGCAATGATATGATCTAAAACACGACTTTGCATGCGGAAATCCGAGAGATCCGGACAACGGATCGACACGAAAATAACGCATACTTGACGTATGAAAGATGCATGAACCATCAGTAAGGTGAAAACTAAAATTCAAACCTTCGGGGGTCATTCCCTGAATATGTCCTCCATCCTTAAATCACACACGATAGTGGAAGGACCTCGGCATTCTCTTCAAATCAGCATCCTCAAATCTTTGATTGGAGGTTTATAGTGGCGACAATGGTGGAGCTCTGAGGAGGATATTCGTCGAGTCTCCGGTGAGCTCAAGGGTGAAGCGTGTTCGATTTGCGGCTCAAAAGCCGTAAGACGGTGTATTTCATGCATAACTTTCGTACGCAGTCTCAGTTACCTAGGCTCGTTTGGAAAGTTCTCGAAGAGTGCTACAAGATAGAGTCGGGAGGGAGTTGGGTTTACAACAGTCCTCTGTTGTACAATAGAGGATCTGCCCTCTCCTAGAGAGCAGATCACCCTCTACCAAAGAGTGGCCAACCTTCCCACTTTCTTTCCTTTGTTTGAAGATTGCCATCCGGCTAGAATTGTTCTTTTCTTCCCAAGGCATTCTTTCCTTAAAATTCTGTATTTTTTAAACCGCAGCACAATAATGATATGTTCTTTTTTTGTACGGGTCTAGATCTTGCATCTTGTCAGAACTAGGCCATAGATTAGAAGAAGAACAAGCAGAGCTTGGACACATATGGGAGTAGACAACATCTTCGTGGTAGTAGCTGTAGCTATATCCAAAGAAACATCTGTCTGATATATCGACCACACACACACACACACACATTCAACATAGAGTTCATATAGGAATCGAACATAAATCTTGCATGTATATCCCATGTTGAGCCACTTAACCAGATAAGGAATCACATCTTCTTAGGTACATTAAAGTAGTGATCGTCGAAGGGTTTATGCGTACACGGAACTACTACATTTCATTTAGTGAAATATAATGCTGATATTGCTTCCTTCAGTAACATGGAAGCCATTACATGTCCCTCTTTTATGCTTATTATATTTTTTTCATGTTATATTTCAACAGCAACAAATCATTTTCCCACAATTAATTATGGTCAGCTACATGGATTCCTCGTCTCCATTCATATCTATCTTGGGTTAATCTAGGTCTTATATCCAAAAAACTAAGATCTCTTCATATATTCTCTTTCCAATACTTCTCGGGTCTTCCTCGCCCTCTCTTAGCCGACTCAACATCCCAACATTCACATCTCCTAACTAGTGCATCAGCTGACCTTCTTTGCAAATAATCAAACAATCGTAAGAGGTTTTCACACATCTTATCCTCAATCGGAGGTATACCAACTTTCTTCCTAATTGCATCATTCCGAATTCGATCTCTACATGTGTGTCGACACATCCACCTTAGCATTTTCATTCCTGCTACAATCATTCTCTGCACATATCTATGGTTCACATGCCAACATCCAGATCCATAGAGCATAACAGGTCTCACGGCTGCTTTGTAAACTTTCCTTTTATTTTTAAAGCAATTTTCTTATCGTAGAGAACGACAGAGACTTCTATCCATTTTAGCCAGCCTGCATTTATTCTATTAATAACAACTTCATTAATTTACCTATCGTGTTGCAAAATATATCCCATATATCTAAAAGAATCTCTCGTTTGAATGTTATCATCACGAATCTTCACATCGATTCCTTCACCATTGCTTCCATCAAAGGAGCACTCAATATATTCCACCTTAGCCCTACTTATACAAAAACCTTTAGTCTCCAATGCATGTCCTTAGACCTCAAGCTTCTCATTCACTCCGTCTCTACTCTCGTCAATCAACACAATATCATCAGCAAAAAACATACGCCAAGGTAGCTCATCCTGAATGTGACTTGTCAACTTGTTTGTAATCAAAGTAAAAAGAAAAAGAAATGGACTCAAAGCTGAACCTTGATGCAAACCAATGTTGATGTCAAAATAGTCAGTCTTCACAGATGGGGTCCTTACACAAGATAAAGCCCTATCATACGTATCCTTTTCTGAGGTTAATGTATAGGACAAGTACTTGTCCCTTCTCCAAAACTCTCCACAAAATCTCTTGCGGGACAGAATCATAAGCCTTCTCCAAATCAACAAAGATCATATGGAGGTTCTTCCTTGTAGCTCTATTAATCTCCAAATATATGACTTCAGTAGTTGATCGACCTGGCATGAAACCAAATTGGTTTTTCTTTTACTTTGGAACTTTCCTCAGCATTCTTTCGACCACACATTCCTAAATCTTCATAGTGTGACTCATCAACTTGATACTTCTATAATTTGAACAATTTTGAATGTTTTCTTTATTCTTATAAAGATGCACCACGATACTCCTCCTTCAATCTTCAGACATTTTCCTGCTTCGTCAAATAATATTGAAAAGATCGTAAACCAAGTCAAACGACACTCACCTAAAACTCTCCATACTTCTACAGGGATGTCATCTGATCCTACACCTTTCCCAGATCTCATAATCTTCAAAGCATCATCTACTTCCTTTCTTGGTATACGTCTATAGCTTGCATGATTCGAATAACTTTCACCACTAGCTAGATCACCCAAAGTGATCTCTCTATTTGCTTCCCCAATGAAAAGTTTATGGAAGTACTTCTCCCATCTGGTCTTTATATCCTTCTGAGTAACAAGCACGTGACCTTCCTCGTCCCTAATGTATCTCACTTGAGAAAGATCTTTGGTCTTTCTTTCTCTCGCTTTGGCCAACCTGAATATATCTTTCTGGCCCTCCTTAGAGTCAATATTTTTATACAAAACATCACAAGCTTTCATGTTATATTTACTTTGCCATATATTCAAACTCGATCTAAGTCTTCACGTAGATCCGTGTCTAATTTTTATGACACTAGTTGGTGCTATATTCTTGGCCACTTCTAGATCTATAAACTGGTCAATAAGTGCATTGCCATTTTTCTCTTTATTTTTCACAATTGTATTTGAGGTTGCGAATTAGTTGATTGGCTTTATGCTCGTAGAAAGAAACATGAGACATAATAATCTGTGTCTCCAGCAATTCGACCCATTTTTCAGGAATGGATCCCTTGTTGTAACAACCCTTGTTGTAACGCATGGGATCCGTGGGATGGGGATCGGATGACCGTCATAGGAAGCTGGGGACGGTCAGCATGAATCCCGGGGTTGTCTGATATGCATCCAACGGATCCCCGACATTATAACAGGTGTTGTAATAACAGAGGATCCTCTGTGCCCATCTATCACCATTGTATATGTGCACTTTATGTGATTTGTTGTCTTTTTTCGAGTTCGTTTTATAATCGATTCATGTCTAATACTTAGCCCAAAACTACATGATTTTCACAAGCTAAGCACGACTATATTTGCGATCAAACTAATTAATTGAAACATCCATATAAAGTTAAATGATAAACTCTTGATGAAACCAATATTCAACCGGTAATTTAGTTAGTTGACACGTAGAAAAGTTAGTTAGCTTCGACTAGTAGTTCGATAAGTCGACATTTGATTCAAGTTAGTTTGTGGAACAAATCAATAGTCAGCTAAATAGATTAATTAATCGTTGAAGTTATTCACGATTCTTATATTATAAGAAGGTTGAATGTCATAAACAAAAAGGAAAAATGACAAATATGAAAATACCAAATATGTACAATAGTAACAGAGAGATTGATGGGAGACGGGAAACAAGCTGCGCCGTCAATCCCTTTTGGATGGCAAATCCAATTCTTTGAAATAGATATGTAATGAAGTCGATACATCTCTTGTGGTATATTATAATTATAGGGCATTCAGATCTTCTTCAATTTGGATATTCTCTTGATCTTTATCATCATCATAAACACTTCATGATTTCTTATGTTTTTTTTAAAACATAAAATGAATCTTCATGCAACTTGTTCTTTTTTCGAACTTTTATTGTTCCTTGAAGCTCGAATACCAAATATTTGAGTAGTTTTCTTTCATATTATCATGTTTTTCATCAATACTTGTTATATGTCTTTAGCTTGCTTTAACTATTCAAGCTTAAGCATTTGTCATTTTATCATCATTAAATATTATTCTTGTACATGACCTTACATCAAGGAGGCCACATGGAAAAGAATTGTGTATATCTTTTTGATCGAGTGTTGATTATTTGTTTTTGATAAATACTCCAATGCATTCATCATTCCTAGTTGTAAGGGCAAAAAAATGCATGTTTCTATACCATTTCTTTGATCATAGGTTTTGATAAATCGAGATCAAATTATCCACATGATTAGTTTCTTCGGTACTTAGCAAGTCAATTTATTTTATGATTAATGATACCATGGAAAATAACTTGTTTGCAATTATATCATTTTTCTATACCATTTCATTTCAAATATAATATACATTATACTCACATGAGGGACAAATAGAGAGGATAATACATCATTCATTAAAATACATCTAGGAGATAAAAGACAACGTTTTTATATTTTTCCTGCTAAATTTTTATGAATTTTATTCAAAATATCACCCCACATTTACTATTTGATAGCTAAAAAATCAAGTGTTTTTTCTTCTTTTGCCCATCGTCGATCAACTTTGAAGGATAAAAATAAAAGACATAAGCATACTTGTTTATTGCAAATTTCAAGAGTTTACTAAGATTTTCGATACATTTAATAATATCAAATGCTAATTTTTTGATACCTTTATTAAAATATTGAATGGATGTTAGAATATCCTCGCCAAACTGAACATTTTTAATTATAATGTTTTAATAAATAGATCTAAAGATTTAAGAAGATTTTTGCAGAGAGACATTAATATAACATGGGCCCATGACGTACATCTTAATATATTATTATTGTTATTTATATATTATTGTTATTTATATAATAGATAGCCGGATTAGTTTAGCAATCCCCATCTCGATTCCCCTACACAGGAAATCCTGACCCCAACAAATCAACGTCACAAATAAACGGATCCAGTAAAAGATCCGAAAACAATCCGAATATTCCATCCATACCGTCGGACAGGTTCTATTATGCCTCAACGCGTCCGCCTTCGCCTCCATTTGGGTCCGCCCCTCACTTCTCCTCCGATCTCTTTCCCTCCCACTGCTCTGATCTGTCCTCTCGTAGCCCTAATCCCGATCTCTTCCGATCTCTCCCCGATCTCCACATGGAGGGCCCCTTGATCCCCGATGCCCTCCCGGAGCAGGTAACATCTATCTAGGGCTTCCGGTTCTACGGATCCGATCCATGGTTCCTTGATCTCTTTGGCGTTTACAGGTTGCTGGGGGCGATCGGAAGGAGGGCGGGGATGGCCACGGATTCTGCGCTATATGCTTGGAGGAGATCGTCTTACAGGAGACGGCGCTGGTCAAGGGATGCGAGCATGCTTACTGGCTAGTCCTCTACTAAGAAAAAACGATTTTTTTAGTGTTATCTACTGCCGTTGTAACATGTAGGGGGTGGTTTCTTCGTTTCTCTCTATTTTTTTTTGTTGATTTGTGGTTGGTTTGTGGCGTGAAGTTGGCAGTGGGCTTTTGGTGGTATTGGTATGGTTGGGATTTGGTTGTTGGATTAGGTGTTGCCAAAGGGAAATTTGGTGGGGTGAACGAATGGAAAAAGCTGCCAAGATTGGTTATTGTGAAGAAATCTGACAGTGTAGGCTGATTAGAGTGATCGATAGTATAATCCTAACTGATCTTATCATTTGGGTGATAAAAAACAGTTGATATTATAACAACGGTAGTCACGAGCCTTTATAAGCTACATGGATTCTTTACCTCCATTTAGATCTATCTTGGGTCATTATTGGGCTTAAGTCATTATTGGGCTTAGATCAAAAAAACTTTACACTGTCTTCTGATAAACTTTGAGATAGTTAAATAGGTTTACATCTTCCGTCCCTTCAGGGAGGAATCATTACGGATGCATTCAGATGCTGTTACGACCTCCAAAGCCTTTTTAAATAAAATTTTGGATGACCAGTGACCACTAAACTCCAGTGATCATCTTTTGGCTTAAAAAACAACTCAGGGCAAAGTGTGAGACAATCACATTTCACAGGTGATGAAGTGTCAAACTACATGAAGGTTCATGTCAAGTGCCTCGTGAATTATGAGAAACATATTATAGGAAAATTAAGTCAGATTATTGTCTCCGAATTGGTCTATGGTAGATTCCACATGCATTCATAAGTTAGCATTTATCCTGACTTGCAATCAATATATACGTAATTGTTCTTCTTCACGATATTAGATATTTCATGAACACCTCTTTAATTACGCCTATAGATTTCAACTTTCGATCAAAAGGTTTTGAAGTGCTTTTGTTATTGGAATGAAATAGTGCTACTGTGGTGGATGTATCCATTAATCCTATCAATGTGTTTTATTCACCATTTTTCTATTTTTCTTTGACAATGGCACATGCAATCACCATAAAACACTTCTTTCATTTCATAATTGTGCAATCTTGAAAATGCATGCATGATCGATAGGGTATGTGCAGTCCTCTTTATCTTATCCTTCTCTTGCATGTTTCATCTTTAACCTCACTGTGTAATACACACAGACAAGATCATGGAGCTTCTGTTCTCTCAAGTTGTTCCGTCTCTTCGAATGAATTAGGTCGAATGTACTACAGTTCCTCTCACAACCACTAGCTGATGCAGTTTGAGACAATATTTTTACTGTCGCTTTTCATAGGTTGGGAGCTTCAATCTCGTCTAGTAACCATTATTCGGCTACGGAAAATCCAAAAGGAGATAAATCAATAATAGTAACTAATAGTAATAAATCACAACATAATCAATGGACTTATTCGTCTTTGTCATTTCCAGGAAGAGTACTGTCTCATCCATTAACCACGGTAATTCTACTGAAGAAACTCAAAACATCCATGAAGCATTTGACCTGCATATTTTTTGAATTCATAAATTGTCACAGAATACTTTTAATGAATATTTTATTAGTCTCATTCTAGATTTCATATTATCTCATTCATATACAAGGTTTGTATTTTCTCGTCCTTAACAAGCTTCTCCACCACAATTTGTACAACTGCTAGAAGGTCAGCATTTGCAACAAGACTGTTCTTTTTACTGGTACTTGGGATCGAAGTGATAAGCTGGACACAAGCATGCATAATTCTCAGATTTTAATCCATCGAAAGTGCTATCAAAAATGTAAAAAATAGATTTATTACATTATATACCAGCCTTGTGAAGAGGATGCGAGAGTATATTGGATCAACGTTCATCTATGGTGTCCAACCATGCTTTGTATCCTTTCCCAACTGCTTCTATGATGTTCTCTCTCATGCAATGCATTGCCTCGTAGATCACTCCCATGGTCGAATTTTTGCCATCGTCTATGATCCGCAATGCAGACACAACCGTATTCATTTTCGTGAGTCGGGTCTCATCATCCTAGAAGTGAAGATCACTGGTCAATGTCTTCATTTTCTTTAGATCGAGCTTCATGTATCTCGAACCATTCACCTTGACAACACATGGTTTTTAATCCTGTCTTGTGTTGTTTAAGATTTTGCAATGCTATAAAATTGGTTGCAAAGCGTGTGATGCTAGGCCTCACAAGTTCACCATTGCACATCTGCCTCATTAAAACCAACACTTTGGAATGATTGTAAGTGAAGGTGTTCATCATCCACGCTTGCTCCACCACCTTTGAGATCATCTTCCTCTTGTTGAAGTCCTTTAAAATTAAATCAATACAATATGCAATACACCGTGTTCAAAAAATGTAGTAGCTGCTAGACTTCATTATTGTTTCACCTACTTTCTTAAAGTTGCTGTCATTATTCGTGACAATCTGGACAATGTTCTCTTTTCCATCTTCCTTGACGATGTTAATCAACTTTAACATGTACTTGTGGTCCTTCACATGATCAAATGCATCAATAAATTTCAAAAAAATCGTCTTACCATCGCAATAACGAGGAAGATGATGATTTGATTTCTCATGTAGCTCGTCCATCCATCGCACGTTAGTGCAATGATGTACTCGTTCATCTTTTCCTTCTCCATTCTGAGATACTTGTTCATTATCTCATAGGATGTGGGAGCCTTCATTCTCTTTCATGCTGTAGCTATCTCATCAATGGCATGCTGCAAAAATGACCCGCTAGCAATGTTGGTTGTTATGTTTTCCCCAAAGAAGAGCTCGCTAATGGCCTTGTCCATACTCTCTCGTGCATGGGTGAACATGCCCTTCACTGTCTTCTGCCTTCAATTCTTGCTTAGTTTGTATGGACCCGCTCCTCCTAAAAAAGGGTTGTGGTCCATTCCCTTGTGTTTTTTTGTGGGTAGTGGTACTGGTGCACCTCCAGAACCACTTTCACTACCACCGACACCATAGAAGCCACCTCATGCACTACCGAGTTCTCTCCTCTCGAACTCGCTCCTCATAGATTCTTTTGTATGCCCTCCTCTTCGTTGTAATATGAATACCATCGGAGTAGACAAAGTCGTCGTCGTCTAAATCAGAGAGGATGTTGAACTTTTTCTCAAACATGAACTCCTTGAATGGTTCCATCCCTCCTTGCCATCTCTGTATTCCCGACCTTTTTCCATCCAAGCTGGCCTTCACCATGTCCCTTACATCTTTGGGACAACACATGTACTTGACAACATTCTTGTTGTTGCCAACAAGATGTTGTTTCATCCTTGTAATCCCCTCCTTTCAATCTTTTCTCATAGAATTTGCATTGTGGTTTAGCTTTATTGTCGTCAGGAGCGATGACATACCTCTAACCAATGCCCCCTCTAAAATCTCTCTGATCCTCAGAACTATCAGATCCTGATTCAGAATGTGAGGTCATGACGATGATCACCGAAACCTACAATGAAATTGCAGAACAAGGTCATAGAGTTGTCATAGAGTGAGAACAACTAAGCATTTGCTACTTATTTTAAGTTTTATTTTTAGGATTTAATATATTTATAACTTTTCTGTGCATTTAATGTGCACAAAGTTGTATTTACTTGGTGTTTAAAATTGAATATAGATTTTTATATTTTAATTTGTAAGTAAAAACATCTTAGGTCTAGAGATTAGGGTCTTAGATCTAGAGATTAGGAGACCAATTTTGAGAAAAACCACATAAGATACACAAAACATGTAAAATAATGCATATATCTAAGGTTTGATTTTTGAAATTAATCGATTTTTAAATTTCATTTACTAATTTTTTTGGGAGTCATGTTTTCTATGTCTTAAACTTAAGATCCGAGTTTATCTTGGGAAAAGTCATTGTGATTTCACAATAAAACACAAAACCCCAAATTTCTCTTCCAAACATCTCGTAATTTTTTTGAAATATTGTTTACTACATGTTATACATGAGATCTGAGTTTATACATTCATAACTCATAATGATTACACATGAAAACACAAAAGGTCTAAATTTGTATTCCAAAAATCTAACAAAATATTCAAATGATTTTTTTAAAACACCACAACATGCAAGATCTACATGTTAGGAGCAAAACACCTCAAAAAATTGAACAAATTGAAGAAGATCTGATCAATTTGGGTTTACTTCAGCGAAATGGAAGAAAAAATGGAGTTGGAGAAGTGTGAAGGCAGTCCAAGCAGCAAGTAGAGCAACAAGAGTGAAATGGGGCTGTTTTGACCGAAATTTCGGTCTTAACTCGCCCCACTTGGGATTTTTATATTCAATATTCCATTTTTCGGCGAGGTGACTCGATATCTCGCGAGATTTTGGTTGAAATATGGGAATCGATATACATATACCTTTCGATATGCTAGACTTATCGAACCCGGAATTTTGATGATATTTCACTGAAATTTCGTGGAATTGCGAACCATGTATCATTTGGCATGTTATTACTGGCTGTATATATGTTTTATTTAATTTGAACAAGTTTCGATTATTTTGATAACGCTTGTTCGACTGATTTTATCATGGTTTTTATATGCTCGTTTTTTATTTTTCTTTTTATTTTTCCTAATGATTTAATTCTATATTTTATTTCATATAGTTAGTTTTAACTTTTATTTTATTTATATTCTGTTGCTATATGACACTTATCATATTTATATTATATAGAAGTTTTGAGGATTGTTGTATATTCTTATGTTACTATATTGTAGTATATATATGTAGTTATTAACTTGTATTTTTTGTGTTCTTATATCTATAATTTTACCATATAGCATATTGTTTTATCCTACTTTAGCCATAGATATATTATTTCATCTACATATATTTAATTATGTTTTTATACATATTGTCTCTATAAATAGAGGCTTAACACCTCACATTAATGGAGGAAAACAAATTGAGCTTATGCCTCACCTCAATGGAGGAAAAATCACCTTGTTTGCCTCCTGTTTTAAAACCTTGTATGGGTTTGCCTTTAGTCTTTGGGGAGATGGATGCCCTTTATAGAGAATTTGAGAATAATCTGGCTGGGGCAGAAAACATCTTATCGTTCAAGAGGCGGTCGACAACTACTAGTGACGGAAGTCCTTTCAACTGTCATGTATTTTTTGTCATCATGATTTTTACCTGTCGAGGTTCCAGAAGCGCCTTCAGTCGTTTTGAAGTGTTTTTTAGAGCATATTCTAGGGGTTTACACGCATTACCCTAATAGAATAGAAGTCTGTTACCCTACCTATGAAGGATGTAGTTTAGCCATTCTTTACCTAAATGAGATGAACATGGCTTTGTAACTTTGTTTATGAAATTAGTGGTATGGTAATCAGGAGATGGTATATATTTACTTACTAGACTGATTCGTTCAATATTTATGATCACCTTTTTTCCTCTCCACATAACCTAAGATTGTTGCTGTACCATCCAATTTCTGGAAGGACATATGCTCTGTTTCGCATGAGATGGTCCCATTGTCGAGGTCATTGTTGGGCGAAGGAATGAGGTTCTCTTACTGGTCAACACCAATGCCTACAAATACAAGTAAGAAAAACGATGACATACGACTCCAATATGGGAATCGATATACATATACCTTTCTATATGCTAGACCTGTCGAACCCCGGAATTTTGACGATATTTCAATGAAATTTCGTGAAATTGCGACCATGTATCATTTGCATGTTTATACTGGCTGTATATATGTTTTATTTATTTGAACAAGTTTAAGGTTATGTGATAATGCTTGTTCGACTGTTTTTATCATGGTTTTTATGTGCTCGTTTTTTATTTTTCTTTTTATTTTTCCCAATGATTTAATTCTATATTTTATTTCATTCGTAGTTTTAACTTTTTTTTCATTATATTCTGTTGCTATATGGCACTTATCATATTATATTTATTATATAGAGTTTTGAGGATTGTTGTGTATGTTTCGTATACTATATTGTAGTATATATGTAGTTATTACTTGTATTTTTTGGTGTTTTTTATCTATAATTTTACCATATAGTATATTGTATTATCCTACTTTAGTCATAGAACATATAATTTCATCTACATATATTTAATTCTGTTTTATACATATTTTCTCTATAAATAGAGGCTTACACCTCACCTTAGTGGAGGAAAACCAAAATTGAGGCTTATGCCTCACCTCAAATGGAGGAAACCACCTTGTTTACCTCATGTTTTTAAAAACCTGTATGAGCTTGTCTTTGGGAGATGGATGCCCTTTATAGAGAAATTTGAGAATAATCTGGCGGGGCAGAAAACATCTTATCGATCAAGAGGCGGTCAACAACTACTAGTGACCACAGTCCTTTCAACTGTCATGTATTTTTTTGTCATTGTGATTTTACCTGTCGAGGTCCAGAAGCGCCTTCAGTCGTTGTTGAGGTGTTTTTTAGAGCATATTCTGGGGAGTTTACACGCATACCCTAATAGATAGAAGTCTGTTACCTACCTATCAAGGATGTAGGTTTAGCATTCTTTACCTAAATGAGATGAACATGGCTTTGTTTATGAAATTAGTGGTATCGTAATTAGGAGATGGTATATATTTACTTACTAGACTGATTGTTCAATATTTATGATCACCTTTTTCCTTTCCACGTAACCCTAAGATTGTTGCTGTACCATCCAATTTCTGGAAGACATATGCCTCTGTTTTGCATGAGATGGTCCATTGTTGAGGTCATTGTTGGGGCGGAAGGAATGAGGTTCTCTTACTGGTAGAATGCTTTGATTGGAGGGGGAGTCTTATGTGATCGTTTTTCTTACTTGTAGGCATTGGTTGTTGACCAAGAGATACATGTTCAAATGTCCTTCCAGATGGTACTTGGACTCCATGTTCGATGTCCGTCTTTCAAATCAGAGTGGATGACTTCTTGCATATGTCTAGCTACCTTGCGGTGGTTGGCAATCACATGGATGGATGAGGCTCTCAGACATGGTCTGATGGGTATTTGCGGTGAAAAAGGCATACAAGGTCCTTTTGTGCATCCATGACTTTTGATCATGGTATTTTTTTTCCCAAGATTGCATGCAAATCTAGAGGTGGAAGATCATGGGTTGGTAAAGGTCTTCTTTTGCTTAGAGGACACATTATGGTGTGGGCTTGCAGGTTCATGTTTTGCAGGAGATTTGTGAGGGATGTCTGTACCATACTGAGGGACCTAGAGGTGTCAACCACATGTTCTTTGGTTACGAGGAGCCCAGGCACCTGTAGTAGAGATGTTAAGACCGATTGGTGTGAGCTTTGAGGTTGAAAATGCCTTCTAGATTCTATTGGTGTGACTTGAGGGGGATCAAAGAAGGGTAGGCCTCAGCTATTGCTGTAGTTTAGGCTATTTGGTTAGCAAGAAATGAGGTAATCTTCAGGAGTTCAGGGAAGAGAGATTTTGTGCAGAAATTGCAAAAAAGGACCGGGCTATGTAACTCTCTGTCTTTTTTTTTTGTGCTTTATGAATATATGAGGCAGGATGCACATTTTTTGGGTGTACACTCAATGAATTCTCCAAAATCTAATGCAATTTGAACTTATTAGGATGGATATTGGAGGTGGGTAGAAAGATGCCAAGTTGTCTGAGGGGGGAGAAAATATGTATTGAGAATTGGAATTGAGGGTTTAAGAGAAGGAAGAAAATCAAAACAGGCAAAGGAATACAATAAATGGTTATATCATGATTCATACAATCAATCTAGGCTCTTTTTACAAAAAAATGTGAGTTGTCTTAGGCAGAGTCAATCCTAATCAACATGCATGATCCTTGGACCAAAAGAAGTATCGCCACATTAAAGGTTGTATCTCTAAAAAATGGTGATGCCTTCTCCCACTTTAAGTAGGGCCGGCTACCTAGATTTTTGCTCAAATCTATGTTGAAAGTTTCTTCTTTTTTTATAGGTTGTTGGCAAGGTTGCAGAAAGCTGTAGACTCGGTTGACGGGGTCATTGACTAAGGATTAATTGGCAGTCGGACGACTAATCAGATTTAGTTGGCCATTAGTCAGTTTTGAATTTTTTTAATTATTTTAAATATATAAATCATGTTTATACATAGATTTGTAAATTTTTTATACTTTCATAATGAAACAAAAGACGTGATTGTCTTTAACTGTAACATTATTGCATATTAGAGTAAGTTTGCTTATATATTAACATAGATTTCTACATTTTCTATACATTCATAATGAAACAAAAGAAGTAACTAACTTTAAATATAACTTGGAGCATATTAGAATAATTTTGCTTTAAAAAAAGCAAAAAAATAAAAAAATATAAAACCTTGATGTAAAAGTCGGTCGATTAGTCGGTTGACTAGACTGACTAGTCGTCCCGACTAGTCGGGCTGACTGACTAATGGCCGACTAGACCTAGTGGAGTCGGCTACCCCCCGACTCGACTCGTCGGCCTAGTCGGCGGACTTTTGCAAGCTTGGTTGTCGGCTACCTAAACACAACCCTCACAAGGAAGGATTTGAACCTTGATCTTTTAGGTGGTAGGCATACTGCACTACTACCGGACACAAGACCATTGAAGTGGGTACATTAAAGGGCATATCTCTACTACTTTTCAAAAAAAAATTACAAGAAATTTAGAAACCCACTTCAATGGTACGATGGCAGTGTAGTGTACCTACCACCCAAAAGACCACGATTCAAATTCTCCCTTGTGAAGGTTGCATTTGGTAGCCGATAACCATCATAAAAAATAGTCGAATCTTTCAACATGGATTTGAGCAAGAGTTCATGTAGCTGACCCTACTTAAAAGTGGGAGAAAGCTCTGCCATTTTATTACAATAAATTTAGGAAAATGAATTATCAACTCTTCCTGATTGAACAATACTTTTATCCAGAGAAATTACTATTTTGCATCTAGTTTTGCTTGTAAAATAGGATCATTCTTGCAAGATTTTAAGCTTGTGATTGAACTTGTAACTTTGAGAATCTTTTGGAAATATATATATATATATATGTATAAATATATGATCTCTTTTTTAAGCTTCTCTTTTTTTGGATCCTTCCTTGAAGGATAGATCCAATGTAATTTCCCTTTTTTTCTCGTTCACATCTTCCCATGTCCAAGTGGGTCCCGTTTGGATATCGTCGAGGATGAAATGCTTGGTTGCATAGCACTGTGACAATCACTTAACGTTGATAATAATTGTGTATGCTTCGACAATGGGCACATGTTGTGTGGCCATGATGATATTGGGGTCCATGATGGTGGTGAGAATCTACCTTTGACAATGGAGTTGCGAGCAAAGTTATTGGGGATGGAGGCAGGTCACATGATGTAGATTGTCGAGGAGGGTCATAGTAGAAGAGGCGATGATGACAACAACTAGCGTGGAGGAGTGGATAATGACAATGATCGGGTGGTGGGAGGGCTTTGGTGATGGTCTCGAGAACAACCAAAGAGATGCTATGATGATGTCGAGGAGCACACGTTGGAGGCATGACAACCATAACAGAGGGTGCGAATTTGATGCATGCATAGTCATCTGCAAGGTGGATGATGAGGGGTGGTGCAATGATTGTGTTGGTGTCATTTGGTTGTGGGGGTGCGCTAACAAGGTTGTTGGGGGCAACATAGGAGGGATAATGGATAAGGCCAATGGAGGCTTAATGTTGAGGAAGTGACGACAGTGGTATTGGGTTGGAAAGTTGGTCATTGTTGGGTTGGAGATGGGGAAGAAGAGAGATGGAGAAATGGGTGCGATGAATATGACAGAACAACATAGCTTTCCCATATTAAGTAGGGTGTGCTACATGGATTCTTTGCCTTCGTTTAGATCTATCTTGAGCCATTCTCGGGCTTAGATCTAAATAAATAAGATCCCTTCGGATAATCTCATTCAAGCATTGCATGGGCGATTAATATGACAAAAAAGAAAAAACAGGAGAAAAATAAGGGGGGATGGAGAGTAGGTAAGGAAGGGTGAGTGAGTAGTGTGTTGGAGATGATGGGTATCGATCACGTATCAAGAAGAGAAGTAGATGATTGAGATGATAGCTTAATTCTTAACTTTCCTGTGTAAAGGTCTTAATTCCATTTTGAGTTATGCTTAGCACGCCTTTGACCTTTAAAAATGACATGAAAATCCTTTAATGTATGATAATAAAAAAGAAGACAATAAGTAATCCTCCTCTGGTCATCTTCTTTGAGTACATTGTTGGATTGTCAAGGCATGAGAATGCGTTAGAACATGCTTTGATAGGGATTTTGTTTTTAAGAAGAATTTTGGAGGTGAGAAAAGAAATTCATTTAGAGAGAGAATAAGAGCACACTAAGTCCCTTGAGGGGGAAGAAGGGATATACAATTGGAATGGAGGATTTACAAGAAAGATTATCGAATGAGAAGATGGATAATGCCAATAGCTAAATCATAAATGACTTAAATCAATTATGTTCTCTCTACGAGAAATATTTTGTACAGAGCTAATCCCAGTTAATAGGTATGCCTCTTGGACAAAAAGAAACATCCTGGAATGAAAATACGTTTCCTTGCTGCAAATTACAAAAAAAAATAGAAAAAGAATGACAGGTTTCATTAGAAAGTAGTGGCATGTAACCCTCTATACAGTGTTCTTACGTTTTGATATGGTTATGTAGTTGAAATTTGGAATCTATAAATATCGACACATGCTGTCATCAGTTCAATTATTTCTGGCTTTAAGTTTTCCAGAGCACTGGTTAACATGCACCTGTGTCAATTATTTATTTTTCAGCAATTGAAGTTAAACTGATTTTCTTGCATGCAACATTTACAGTGTAACTTGCATTCTGCGGTGGGCTTCATACAAGGAGAAGCCATCTTGCCCGCAGTGCAAACATCCTTTTGAATCGCTTAATTTGCATCGCACCTTGGATGGACGGTAATAGTGCTTGAAATACCGTATTTAAGTCTATTTAATTATAACTTTCTTTTGATGACCGCTGATAAATTTCAGAATCCGTGATTATATGTTTGAGGAGAGTGTGTGCTTACTCCTTCGGGCTCAGTGGTTTGTTCCCTTGGTGGTGGTAGAGGTCCGAGAAGATGTTTTCGAGGACCAAGATGAACCGTATGCTTATCACTATGAAAGCGAGGATGATGATGAATTAGATGAAGCTTATTACACTAGAGGTATGTCAACACTCCGGATTGGAAATAGGAGGTGGGGTGACAATGGCTTTGTAAGGGCAGGCCGCAAGGAAGCGAGACCGGTGAATAGACAGTTCACAGAGGACTCTGATGCAGGACCTTCCAGACCTACGAAAAAGGAGCCACCGAAAGATCCCACCGGGAGGCGGGCAAAGAGGGCCATGAAGAGAGAAGCGGCTGACAGGGCTGCTGCAGCTAAGCATGAGCAGCACCTTCAGAGGCTGGGGAGGAAGTGACTCCGGGGGAAGTTACTGGGACGGTTAAAATGTGTACAGTACATGTTAGAGGTGTAGCATGTTTCGCGTATGCGCGTTACTGTAATCATACTTTCTGTTTTCACAGGAGATCTCACAGTTCTCCTTGTTATAAAGGGCAGACTGAACTTCTAACTTGCTTCTTTCTGTCGGCAATTGTTTTTTTTCTATTTTTTCTTGTCCTACGATTATCAAGACGTTGTAGTCATGAATCTGGTGACCTTTTGTCCATGAACTAGGGATGAATGGATCCTAGTCTGTTTCCATGAAATCGATCGATTTTTATTGCGTGTTCTGTACTTATTTATGTTCAACTGCATGACTTATCATCCTTATTCTGACATTAACATTTGGCCCTGGAGAATTCTTTGTATTCTATAATTGGCTTCAAGTATACAATGGATACCTTCGGATATATGTTTCAGCCATCTTAATTGCAGTGATTTGTAAGTAATGTTTCCTTCAGATATCATGATCGTGATTCATTTTCGATATTAGCAAATGGTTTTGAGCAGCATTGCATTGGAATGAAGGAGAGACCTTCAATTCTTGCAGGTAACCCTGCAGCCAAACATGTTAGATAAATTGTTCCCCAAAACTTATTCTTGACGAACTGATGGGTCAAGAACTGAACCTAGTTCCTATTTTTGTAGGTGTCTTTTACATGTAATTGACGTTTTCAAAGGCTTTTCATCTTTCCTTTTGTGTGTGCACGATGTCTCGTGAAGGGTTATCAGAATGTTCATCCAAGGAAAAGGAAAGTAGCAAAGTACTGCAGAGTTGGAATTCATGCAAGACTGACATAATAAGAATATTTCATCTATTAAGGACTAAAAAATGACAATGGTTGTGGCAGAGATAATTATGTAATCGGTGTACTGTTTATGCTATTTTTATTTTCTTGGTTGCATCTTATGCAATTTACCTAAGGGATGTCTCTATATAAGAGAGCCTCGGGTTTTTGGAATATAGAATAATTTTTTACACTAACATGATATCAGAGCCAACATTTCAAAACCCCATCACCACCCTCACCTCATGCTGCCCACTCCCCTTCTCTCCCGGCGTCGCTGCCTTGTCTTCTCTCCCAGCGTCGTCGTCCGTCGCCTCCCTCTTGCCCCTTCTTCCCTTCTGCCTACTGCCACCTCGTCACCCCTCATCGCCCCCTCCCCCCTCTTCATCGCCCCCCTACACCAGTCGGCCTACCCCAGCCAACCCCTGCCCGAGTCGCCCCCGCCATTTATATGGATTTGAGTGCGTAAAGTCCACATATACACTCAAATCCTATGAAGTTTATGTAGATACTTGTCTTTGGTCTACAAACCTTAGTTCTTCATCTCCGACGATATGTCAAAAACAAGGTCGATATGCCCTCCATAGGCGCGTTCAAAGGTCCTGCGCCAATTGTCAAGATGGATGGGATGGATTATGAGATCTGGGCGATGCAGTTCATGAGCCTCATGAAGTCGAACAGTAAGAAGCACATTCTTACCGAGGAAAGCCGACCGAGAAGAATGGGATTTATGCCTCCTGGGAGGCTGATGATTCGTACACCAAGGTCTGGATTTCAAGCACATTAGCGATGTGGATCGCTAATGATGTTCTCCATCAGCCCATCGCTAAGGCGATGTGGGACATACTGGCGGTGACATATTCACAGGTGCGAAATGCGACCAAGATCTAACAGCTCTAGCACGGCATATTCACAATGAAGCTGAATGGGCAGCCACTTCACTCCTTGTATACATCCCTACGGGGGATGTTTGAGAAACTCTACAGTATCATTCCTCTCACGGCCACTCCCGAGCAGCAAAAGACATTTAGGAATGCTACCATGGTGGGAGTCCTGCTTGCAGCCCTTGATCAAGAATATGATGTTGCTCGATCACAGATTCTATTTCTTGCCGATGCTACCATTCCTCCTATGGAGGAAGTCTACCGGAGACTTAACCGCATCTATGTCTCGTCCAGTGCTTCTACAGCACCACCCACGGCGATGGTTGCTTCCAGAGGGAGGGGTGGTCCTTCATTCCATGGCCGTGGACCTCATGGTTGAGGCAGACGTTTTCGCCAGCCATTCACCTTTTGTCATCGCATAGGATATGCTGAGGATACATACTATTCTAAGCATGGATTTCCAGCATCGGTGCGAGTAGTCGAGCATGTTGCATCTCCTTCGGCATCTACTTCAGATATTGTTGCTTCAGCTTCTGCCAATACTTCTGCCACTGCTAGCACCTCAGATAGTGCTTGTGCTTTTCCATCATGCCATAGATCTGATGTCTCAGATTGGATTATGGACTTTAGTGCAACACACCATCTTTGCAGCGATAGAGATAGACTTACGTCATAAAGGGAGATTCCATTAGGGCGGTCAGTGGTAATAACTGATGGGACTCATTTAAACCATTATTGGACAGGGGGAGATTACTTTGTCGCCTTTCATGCATCTACAGAATGTTTTACATGCCCCTGATTTTTTCAATGAACTTACTTTCTATTAGTCAGGTTACAAAGGATTTGCACTGTCACGCTATATTTGACCCATCGTCTCTTATATTTCAGAACATTCTAACGGGTAGGGTGATTGGCTGTAGTTCTGAGCAGGATGGTCTTTATCGTCTTGTCCGGAATTCCTATGCTGGCATCTTCTCTCATTCAGCTGGACCAATCTCTCTGTATACATGACATCTATGCTTTGGTCACCTTCCTCTTCAGAAGATGTGTCATCTCTTGCCTCAGATTCCTCCGAGTTCTTCCTTCCGATGTGAAGCCTGTCAGTTGGGAAGACACCATAGAGCTAGCTTCCCTCGTCGTCAGTGTCGAAGCAGTAGCTCCATTTTTGAATTACTTCATGTTGATATTTAGGGTCCGAGTCGTATTCCTGATCACCAGGCACACATGTTTTATCTTATAGTCGTTGATGATTTCTCTCGTTTGTCGTGGGTATTTCTATTAAAGAAAAATCTGAAGCAGGTGATGTTATCAGAAATCCTATAAATGAAGTGAAAATATTTTTTCCTCTCATGTGAAATATAATGCTTTGGAATTTTGCACTCGTTCTCTCTCACATTTTTTTCGTCAAGAGGTATCATTCACCAATCCACATGTGCATACACTTCTCAACAAAATGGAGCCGCAGAGAGAAAACATCGCCATCTTCTCGATATTACTTGAACCCTGCTTATCCATAGTTGTGCACCTATTGCTTTTTGGGGAGATGCTGTCCTTACAGCTTGTTATCTTGTGAATCGCATGCTTCCTCGGTTCTTGGTGAGAAAATTCCTCTTTCTGTTGTTTATCCAGACAATGAATTATTCTCACTTACTCCTCGTGTTTTTGGTGATGTTGCTTTTGTTCATCAATTGTCTCCTGGACTTGACAAGCTCTCACCTAGGGCTGTCAAGTGTGTCTTTGTGGTTACTCTCAGATTCAGAAGGGATATAGTTGCTATGATCCTGTAAACAGGAAATACTTTGTCAGTGCTGATGTTACATTCTTTGAGTCTGTTATGTACTTCTCACCTGCAGGTGACAGGCTGGCCTCATCCACATCTAATGACGAGGTCTATGTTCCTCCTCCTCCTCCTATTTTGAGCCTACCAATGTACATCCTCGATCCTGTTGTCACGCCAACATCATCCCCACCACCACCACCACCACCACCACCAAAACCACCTGTCTCGCCATTACCTAAATATTATACACGTCGGTCGGTCCTGCTCATGCTGTACGTCAATCATCCAGCACACCTCAGGTATGTCCAAATGCTATTACTAATGATGGGTTGGATAGTGTGCATGTGCAGGGTTCATTATTGTAGGAGGAATGTGAACCGAAGAGTACTGTGGTTAATGATATGGATGTCCCTATTGCTATACGGAAGCAGAAACACACTCGTGCATTGACGACCGTCCGAATGACAGAGGTAAAGGTACAGAAAATGTAGGTCGTTGCGACCTCAGTCACTCAGCACGTGTCAATCAAGAAAAATCAACCACTCGAATAAGATAAAAACAAGCAAGCACAAAATAGAGCGGTCTAGCTATAGGATTAACCTGGTATAGCTCCCAGGGTCGAACTCAAGGAGCACAGATTGGCCTTGCGGCCTACGATGTAGTCAGAAATCCAAGGAAGTCTTTTTTGTGTTTTATTTGTTTTTATAATTTTTTAGATTTTTTAAATGATGAGAAAATGAGAGAAGGTGAATACAAGGGAACTTCAACAATTTATTAAACGCACAAGAAATGATGCAAAAATTCCAGAAAATTGGTTTTTAGGTTTTTTTAAGTTTTTTACTGTTTTTGGTGAATTTTTGGAATTTTTCTAATGGGTAAATTATTTATTAAAAATCAAACAATGCAACAAACAGAGGGTACTGTCCAGCAAGGCTTAAGACCCAAAAATAAAATAATTTTGGATCTCAAAAAGCCCTAAAGGTAATTTTCCTATAATCTAGAAAGAATGAGGAAAATTTAGGCACCCTAATTATTGTTTTTGGATTTTTACTTTATTTATTACAATTTTTATGAGTTTTTAGGGTTTTTTCAATTTTTAGGGTTTTTAAATGATGAAAAGTCACCAAAAATGGCTGGAAAGTCAAGCAACAAGCAAGAAACAGTACCTAATTTTTTTAGAATTTTTGGTGAAGTTTTTATATTTTTTTGGTATTTTTAAAGTCAAACAGTGCCAAAAATAGGGGTTTTTGAATTTTTAAAAATAATAAATGAAATCAAAAATGTCCCCAAAAATCATAGAAATTCCTACACCATGGCAGGAGCCATGTGTCAAAATCTCATTGGATTTGGAGGTCGTTTGATATTTTATTCAAAAATAAAGGTGGGGCACTGTGCACAGGGACCTAAGTGCAAATACCCAAAAGTTCTGGGGTCCTGGTGCAAAATACCCAGCAACACACGTGCCAAGCACGTGCCTGGGGCACTCAAGGACCAAATGGTAAGAAAAATAAGTCCCAAGGACCTATTGATAACTCGTATCAAAAGTCCAGGGGGCTCGGTTGCAATTTACCCAAAATAATTCGCACATGTGCAAAATCAATGCTCACAGGGGTATATATGCAAATAAACAAAACTTTTTATTCAATAAATAACATCCAGAACTACAAGGGGTCTTATGCAAATATCCCAACAAAACACGTGACGAAGCACGTGGCTCTCTACTGGCAGGGGTATAAATGCAAATAAAATTAAGTACGAGGTCCTTGATGCAAATATCCCAGAAAATAAACAACTTGAATTAAAAGTTACAGGACTAAAACGAAATTAACAAACTACGAGGGGGGGCCTACGATATTTACCCCTTTATTAATGAAGCGTTGGATGCGCGCCACGTGTAGATCGAACGGCTGCGGCTGGTGGGCGCTCCAGATCACTCCTCCTCTGATCGGACGGTACTGGTAGCTCCAAAGATGGACGGCCAAGATCTGAACTGGAGCGAGGAGATGCAATCAACGGCGGCTGGAGGTCCTGGAAGAACAGATCCCCGGCGAACTTCGCCGGGCTCGTGCGTGCGCTAGGATCCTCCGGTGAGCCCTCTGAAGGTCGGAAAAGATCCGCGGTGAAGCTCCGTGGCGGGTGGTAGTCTCCGATGACCTAACCGAGCTCTGAAGAGCTCCGGCGAAGTCGGCGGAGATGAAGCTCCTGGCTGGTTGGCGAAGGGCTTCAGACACCCTCGATTTGACCTGAAAAGTAAACCAGAAGACTCACGGGTCGAGGGCAAATTGCCTCGACCCGGTTAGGTGGCGTGAAGGTGATCGGTGCGGTGAGATGGCGAGCTCCGGCGAAGGTGGTCGGCGGGGGAGCTCGATTCCCAGATCCGGTGCGATCTGGGTTGAGTGAAAGGGCGTAGAAGGTGCGCGGGGAGATGGCGAAGGTGATGATCGGGTCGGATGGTCGAGATGTAACGCGAGATGGTCGGAATCGGAGAGATGCGGCGAAGCTATGATTTGGGCGAAATCAAAAATTACGCTAAATGGAAGGTCTAATCGGATACCTGATGGATGCTGGAGACTGTGCTGGAGCGTGGCTAACTCCGGGTCGTAGCTTCGAAGGGCGTCAAGGCCTGAAGCTCGATGCTCAACGCCGGCGGCGGAGCAAGGACGGCGAGAATCGCCGGATCAATGGATTCGCTTCCTCGCCTCACTGCAACAAGGGCAGACGCTTGCTGTCACTCTCGCGAAGCCTATGGAGGTCACTGGGAAGGAGGAGAAGGGCCAAAGATGGGGCGCGGAGGCGGCGGAGGTGCGAATATATAAGGTGACAGCGTCGATTAGGGTTGAGGGCCGACGGCTAAGGAAGGCGTTGATTTGATGGCGAAGGATCCGGCGAGGGAGAGGGATGAACGGCGAAGAATCCGGGCGTGGGATATGCGTGGGAGACAGCCTGGATGCGCGTGGGAAAATCGGAGAAGGCGGGGCGGCGCGCGTCGTCCAGATGAGGAAGGAGTCCGCGGGGGAGTTGACCGGGGTCAACAGTCCCCCGTGGACCAATCAGGAGCGGCCACGTGTGCCCGATTTTTATTTATTTATTTTAAGGCAGAAATAGGCCGAATTAAAGAAAACTCAAAACATGAAATATTTTTCTTTTATTTTTTTCTATTTTTTGGTGATTTTTAATTAATTTTTGGGAATAAAAATAGGGTAGCTATATATATAGGTATATGTACACTATATGGATTTTTATCTTTGATTTTTTTTATTTGTTATTTTTATGTATTTTTATGCTCATTTTATATTTTATTTATTTACAAGATAAAATGAGGAATAAAAGAATATTTTTATTTTATTTTTATTACTTATATACAAGGGTGAAATAAATGGTTGAATACATTTATATACATGGTATTTATACAATGTATTTTTGTATTTTCAATTTTGTAATTTTTATTTGATTTTTGTTTTGTTTCTTGTTATTTTATATATTTACAATATGTAACATAGAATACTTACAAAAAGTTTTGAAAATAATTGAATTTATTTACAAGGTTAAATAAATACAATAGTGTGGTTTATACACATGGTGAAAGGGTATTTTTGACTTTTTGATTTTCATCTTTTTATTTTGTTTTTAATGGTTTCTAAATAGACACACAATATGGACAAACATATTTTTGGGTGAGGAAAATATAAATTTATGTATTTACAGAAATATATACACATGAGCTCCTATCTCCCTCTACTTTGGCTTTTATGCGGTCAGGCCCATGCTGAGCCCTCCCTTGGGTTAGGTTGCTCAATATTTATTCTAAATATTTCCCTCTTTTTCTTTTTGCTCTTTATTCTTTTATTTTGTGCACAAAAACATGCTAATTATAGGTTTTTACACAATGCATGCTTTTGGTAATTATTTGTATTTACACATATCTACATGTATTTGCAAAGGTTTTTGTAGCTAAAATAGAAGAATAAAGAGTGATGAATGGGTATTCATATCCTCTATTCGTCAGAATGGCGCCGTTGCCGGGGAGCACGGCTTTGTAGTCATTTTTCCATATTGTCTCTCTACATTATAACTGTTTTCTGACACTCTCTCTTTCTAATTTTTGTGCGAGGTTATGCGTGGAGAATTTGGAGTACACTTTTTGAGGACCCGCACGGGAAGAAGAGCAGGAGGAAGAGAGAGAAGAAGAAGAAATTTTCTACTTAGAGAGAGAGAGAGCAATTTTCTGTAATAATTTAGGACTTGGACTTTGAACAGTGGACATTTGTAACTTAGCGGGTCTGTAGTCATTTATAATGTAGCCATTCTGACGTGCGGGTCCTCAAAAAGTGTACTCCAAATTCTCCCGCAGTACCTCGCACAAAAATTAGAAAGAGAGAGTGTCAGAAAACAGTTATAATGTAGAGAGACAATATGGAAAAATGACTACAAAGCCGTGCTCCCCGGCAACGGCGCCATTCTGACGAATATCAAGTACTGTGGTGGATGTCCCTATTCGTCAGGATGCCGTGCTCCACAGTGATGAATGAACCGACGAGTACTGTGGTTAATGATATGGATGTCCCTATTGCTATACGGAAGCAGAAACACACTCGTGCATCATATCCTCTTGCTTCCCAGGTTTCCTTTTATCATCTCACAGGGGATTTTTAGAGGTTTGCTGTGGCTTTGTCTTCCGTGGAGATACTACAGAATTATCAGGATGCCTTGAAGATTGATTGGTGGCGTTCTGCTATGGAGGAGGAAATGACCGCTCTACAATCACGGGCTACATGGAGCTTGGTTCCCGCTCCCTCAGGAGCATATTTCATTAGTTGCAAATGGGTATTCACGGTTAAGTATCATGCAGATGGTAGTCTTGACCATTACAAGGCAAGGCTAATGGCGCGAGGTTTCACTCAGGCATATGGCATGGATTATATGGATACCTTCTCTTCAGTTTCCCGTCATTCCACTCTTCGTATTCTTCTGTCTATTTTTGTGGTACGTGATTGGCCCTTGTTTCAACTTGATGTTAAGAATGCATTCTTGTATGGCGATCTGCTGGAAGAAGTCTATATGCAGCAGCCTCCGAGGTTCGCTGCTGAGGGGGAGAATCATATGGTATGTAGACTTCATAAGGCAATATATGACCTTAAACAAAGCCCAAGAGCGTGGTTTCAGAAGCTTTCCCATCTAATTGAACAACAAGGATTCAAGAGATCAAATGCTGATCACTCGTTGTTCGTCCAGAAGACTCCTAGAGGTACGGTTGTCATCATGGTGTATGTTGATGATATTTTGGTTACAGGAGATGATACTCATGGGATAAAGATGGCAAAGCATTTTTGGGCCGTCAGTTTGTTATGAAGGATCTTGGTACTCTATGATACTTTCTAGGGTTGGAGTTTGTTAGGAATGCACAGGGTCTTGTAATGACCCAAAGGGAATATATTACAGATATGCTTGTCGAGATGGGCATGGTTGGGTGTAGACCCTCAACTACTCCTATGGATCCCATCCTGAAATTATATGATAATGATACAAAGGAAGTTGACAGGAGAAGGTATAGAGAAATGGTGAGTAAGCTTCTTTACATTACTATAACTCGATCTGATATTGCCTTTGCTGTCAGTCGGGTGAGCCAGTTCATGGAACAATCGAGACAGGTACATATGGATGCCATATATATGATACTAAGGTATCTAAAGTCATCTCCAAGCACAGGGTTGTTGTTTAGAAAGGAAACACATTTATCTGTCTTGGCATGTGCTGATGCAGATTATGCAGGATGCCCTAAGGATCGAAAGTCTAGTTCGGGCTTTGCAGTTTTTGTGGGCAACTCTCTAATTTCTTGGAAAAGCAAGAAACAAGCAATTGTAGCTAGATCTAGTGCTGAATCTGAATATAGGACCATGGCACAAGCAAGTACGGAGATGATGTGGGTTCGAGCTGTAGTAGAAGACTTTCATATAGATGTACCTCTACCCTTGCATCTACTGTGTGATAATTAAGCTGCATTGTTCATTGCCAATAATCCCACCTTTCATGAAAGAAAAAAATATATTGAGGTAGACTACCACTACACTAGAGATATGATCCATAAGGGTCTGATTTCTACTTCACATGTTAGTTCAGGGGAGCAGATCGCCAACACCTTCACCAAGCCATTGCTTAGAGGACCATTCCAGAAGTGTTCTTCCAAGCTGAGCATGATTGATATCTATACTCCATATTGAGGGGGAATGTGGATATAATTATGTAGTCGGCGTACCATTTATGCTATTTTTATTTTTCTTAGTTGCATCTTATGTAATTTACCCATGAGTTGTCTCTCTATAAGAGAGCCTCAGGTTCTTTGGAATATAGAATAACTTTTTCCACCAACAATTGTGATATATTTTTGCAATATGAATGCCAGAAGCGGATTTGAATTTCTTTATTGGATTCTATTTTTGCAACACAAAATTGGTAAAAAAGCACAACCTCCTTTTGAAGCTCTCCTATGTGAATGACATGGCATAAATTTGAAGTGGTCCAAGAAAAAATCGATCTTCCCCTATAGCACGCGACTACTGAGAGTTGTCCCCGACTACTGAGTCTCTACAAGGGAGGACTCAGCTACAACATGATGGTCCATGCCGATGAGTTGCTACAACGTATGGGTATCGAATACGATGGTCGGGACTGGAGCCTCATGTCCACCATTCCTTTCAAAAGTGCATTGGAGAAGATGGAAGCTCATCTCAAAGGATGACATCGAATACGATGGGAAAGAAACAACTTTGTAGCTTGCTTGACGTGAAATTGTGATATCTAGTCCTCTCATTGTCTCCTGATCGGCTTCGAGTAGAGGACTAGCACCCCATTGTGGACGAATTCTCTACCAAGCTACATGGTTGGAAGGTTGTTTCCTATCTCTCCCTTCATGACCTAACTAAACATCTCTTTAACTCCCCTCATCAATCACGTATTGTGTCCCTTAACATATTGCTCAAGATCCCTAATGCAACTAACTGAATCATTTGCGACTTCCTTCGGCGAGGGAGTATAAAATTCTCTGAGGTATTTAGATTGAAATCTAATAATGGTAGGAAGATCCTTGATATCATAACCTTCAATAATTCGACGTTAACAAAAATTATAATTAAGATATTAGAGAGCGGTCTCATAATAATGTCCTCCCTAATTAGATTTACAAACTTTAAGGGAAAAAAACATCTCTTTGATCTCAAGCCTAGTTCAAAGAACACCAATTTTTCATAATCCTTACAAAATGGTCAACAACTATCTGCTAAGCTTCTTCAAACGATGTTGTAAATGGAGCTCTCATCCCTTCTGCATGATGGGATCAACAATAGCTCACCTTTAAAATTTATTTTCCCTAGTCTTTGGAGTGATGCAAAATACAAGTACTTCGACGATCAGAAACAATTGGATCTTTTATCTCATGGTAGCATGCTTTAGTGTCTTTACGAAACTTTTGTTATTGAATTAGCCATACACTTCGCTAATTTTTAGCTATTTAGGTGGCATCATCAAATGAAACAACTCATACATAGGAATCTATGACACACTAGAATTGATAAAGAAACCATTTTTTTGCTTTTACCACCTAATTTTTATGAAAGTTACTTCACATATTAGATAAAAATGCAAACCTATACCTGCATAAGTAGCAACAGTAGCGCCAGAGATGATATTATCTTTTTTAAAAAGCCTCAAAATCAGATTCACAAATGCCATCGATATCTACTGGAGGAGCAACAATGAAGGCGGCAATAAATACAAAAATTGCTCAATATGATATGGATCATCAAAACAAAAAATCATCCAACGTAAAGTTGATTTTCAATGCTACTTATCCCGTTTCGGAAGAGATACATATGCTTGTACTTACACGTCTCTTTAAAGTTGCAATGATGGTAAAATCGTGATTATTCAATTATCAAGGACTCTCACTATATATCTATATATCTATTACGTACTTTAAAGCTGGGTTTTTATCCCCAGTACTGCCACGTGGATGGTGTAGCTGCTCGGCAATGTCAAGAGAAAAAAAGCAGCGTTACGGCCCTCCTCCAATATTCCCATCCCCCGTGATCGGTTTCTTCCCCACTCTTCACTTTACACGTGGTCATCCATTATTTCTGCCGTCATCTTTACCTGTCTCGGCACGTCTCCCTCTCTCTGTCTCCCTCGGTATTGTCCCAGCGATCCTCACGGAGGAAGTAGATGGCGATAAGGAAGTCGTCGGGGCTCCAGAGGTGGTGGGTTCGGTCAGATCTGGGTTTTCAAGGACTGGCCCCGCAACCTTGATGTCGCTGCAGACCTCGCCTCCACCATGTGCAGCCTTCAGGACTCTGACGACGACGTCGACCTCCCTCCGACGTCAAAGGAAGTCGTTGGGGCTCCGGAGGTGATGGGTTCGGGTAGATGTGGGGTTTCGAGGACGAGACACGTTTGCCAAGTGCCCTCATGCCTCGTGTTGCTTCGATGTTTCCCGAATGTTTCCCTCGCGTTTGACAATTGTTTTCCTGTTTCTTCCTGCTTAGCCGTTTACGCAAATTTCGTTCTTGCCTTTTTTACCCCACGCGTTTCAAGCAAGTTGTCCGTGATATTTCCTTTTCCCCTCCGCTTTCCATCAAATCCTCGACGTGTAAGGCCGCATGCGCCTTCTCTATCTTTGATTTTTTTCTTTACTTCGACATCTCTCGATTCTTCTACTTTTTTGTTTCGCTCCACGTGTAAGGCCACATGCGCCATCTCTATCTTTTGGTTTGTTTTGTCTTTTACTTTTACATGCCTCGATATTTCGTCGTCGGTACCGACGATTTAGTTTTCACCTCTTCCTCTGTTTTAGTTGATCGGTCTCGCTTTCCCTTTGCTGGTCTAAAATCATCTCTGCTTTTCACCGTCGACTGTTGCCTTCTTTATCGCTGCAGGTATGAGTGTGGAAGTTTTTATTATTTTTTGATTGCAGATAGGATTTTTGATTTTTCGATTTTCTGCAGGTACTTTGCTTACATCTCTTGGTGCAAGTACCTGTGAATCAAAATCGCTTTTCGCCTCCTCTCCTTGGTGCAAGTACTTCGCACCAGTCCAGAGAGAACTCCTCCTCCTCTCCTAGGGTTGCATGGGGGCGCCGTTAGGGGCCCCACCTGCCCCCCTCTCCACCCTTCCCCTCCATCTCCCACCACGAACACCTCCTGCCAGCCTCCTCCACCAACTCCGTCCCGTATCTTTCACCACTCCTCATCTGCCACAGTCCTTAAACCGACTTGGCGAGACATCTGCGGGGCTCCTCCAGAGCAACCTCGAGGACCTCGGCGAATGACGTTCACCCAACCAGTAACCCTCGAGGGCGAAGAAGTTGCCTTCGTATCTGAAGCAGAAGTCAACGCCCTTGATCTGCTATGGAAGAACACTTTGGTGTTCTATGTTCTCGGCAAAGGCCATATCTCAAGCATCTTGTTGACTTTATAAGCAAGGTCTGGAAACCCTCCGGCGAGTATAAACTCTCGCCCAGACCTAATGGTTTTTACTACCTCCGTCTCCCATGTGAAGAGGATTGCGCCCGCATTATCGCCGGGGGCCCTTGGCTCTATCAAGGCCGTCTCATGGTCATTAGAAGATGGGAAGCGGGCTGCTGCTTTGAGCGCGACCTTTCCAGAAATCCCGCTGTGGGTTCGGTTCCATGGGCTTAGTATGGGTCATTGCTCCGACGTCGTTCTTAACAAGATTGCGAGCCTCATTGGGATGCCGCTATTCATGGACGCGGCAACCGCGGCTGGTCAAAGGGAGGGGTTCGCGAGATGCTGCGTCTCGGTGCACGTTTCGAAAGTTATACCCTCGTACATATGTTAAAAGTAGGTTTTCCCCCATTTTGCTGACACGTGGAGGATTGAGGGGTGAGAGTTTTGAAGATGAACTCTCAACGTGGTCTCTCTTCCCCCATCTTTTTCTCTATCTACCCACGATCTTTCCCTATCCAGCCAGCTGTTTGTAAGGCCACCGGCATCAAGAGTAGATATGTCCGACTTCCTTAATTATCTAATAGTTTCTTGGTGTCCCCGTAGCAATCCTTGCGATGCACTCCATCATTGACCGACCTTATCCATTTTGTTATCCACTACTCGCATCCCTTCCCCAGCAAGTTTGTCGGCTACTTTCCTACTCTTTTTCGATCTTCTGCTTCCCGTTCGGCTTTCCTCCCCCGATCTAGCGGAAGAAGTGGACGTAGACAGGGAAGACGACGCTCATTTATGCCATCATTGTAATTGATCCTTTTATCCCTCCACCATCTCTCTTGAAACAAGGTAGTTCCATGCCTCTAGGATATCCTCGCTTGCCGCGTCTCCAGGAAAACACCCACCGACAAGAAGCTTGCCATAACTATTAACTATCTTCTAGATTGCATGGAAGCATACATGGAAGCATGGTTCTCGATACCCCTCTGGACATTTGATATTATTTATTCTATTGCTTTCACTGAATGTTGATCCTCCTAATGTCGTTTTCTAAAAATTTTTCTCCCAGAGACCACTGCAAATAGAAGATACAATTTTGTATCCTTTATCCTTACGATGTTAGTTTTCTCGCTCTCTTCATGGAGGGTATTGTCGTTGGGAATCCTATAGAAGATCATGTCTGATGGTTCTGGTGGGGTGCTCCAGCCAATAGGAGCAATGAGGGCGGAAGTGGAGGGGCTTAAGTTGTCGCCGCCCTGTGATGGTGGTTGGATTCTCCTGATGTTGGTGAGGATGAATGTATACATTTTTTTTCTATACTTCACACTTTTTTGAAATGTAGCTTTGACATCTACTGATTCCATCCTCAGCTTCGTTACACTATATATTCAAATCCTTTTTTCATATCGTTATCTGTTTCCTTATATAAGAATATCAATCAATAAATAAAACTAATAGATGACGGTTTTATTTTGGATGTTTTTTTCTTAGGTGTAGCAGAATCGTTGCTCTTCATTGAAGAGGTATTTGATTGGGATCTCAGTGTTGTTGACATTCTGGCATTGACGAGGTCCGCTACCTCAGACTTTTCAATGTGGTTTCTGAGTAGTACTTACATTAGGATTATATACATTCGAAACTATTTCAATTTATTTGTTTGATTGACCATTAATGTATTTTTCTAACCTAGAGAAAGGATATTTATATTGTTTTTTGTTGTGTGAGAAAAAATTTCTTCTGCTCATATTTTTTTTCATAATTGCTTTGTAATATAGTTTGATTATTTTCCACAGGATAATATAAAAGTTGTTGTTGCCATCGCGTAGCATCTTTGCTATTCTGGACTTATAGATTCTTTTTTACTTTCTTTGATATGTTTGTAGATGGTGTTTTTTATGCTTTATTTTTGTTTCCTGTCAATTTTGTTTCCAAAGGTTGCATTTTCAGTTCTTTTTTGGCTTCCTATGGAATTATTCTGAGAATTTTCTGTGTATAGCTGCATGCTTCTCTGATTTTCCTCCTTTGCAGACTACTGTATTTTTTATTGCGATAGCTGCATACTTCTTAATGGAAAAACAACATTTGATATTTTTTTTGACAAATCTGTCTTCCCGTGCAACACACGGGTACCTACTAGTATTAGCTATAACTATGATTATCAAGTAGCAAGCCTTAAAATTCCAAGTTGACAACTTCTATCCACATGATTATTTATAAATGGATCGTCAACGATGCTCTTCACCTCGAGTATTTGGGATGATAGCGCCTGTTTTCCTTTGACTAATATCAATACACTTATCATCAAGTAAGTCTTCAACCTCTTGGATGCCGGTCTTTGGTTTAGACAATTCCATTTAGTGGTTAGTTTTTTTAAGGTTGCAAAAATAATAGGGTTGTAATCTAGGACTACCTCCACACATGAACATCCCAAAGTTAACAAATTCTTGTGCTAGAGTGAGTGCGATTTCCCACCTCCACACATTATATTATGAATCTCGTAGTCTCTCAATCAAACTTTTTTTATCCTTATTTGTAGTTCCCTCCATCATTCGGGCAACTGACTCTCTTTTTTAACCCTCTTCAATAGTATGATGGTTGAGGAGTGTGCCTACCATTATCCTAACATTAGTTCCATCCTCCTCCTCCTCCTTCTCCCCCACCATCCTCCTCCTCTCCTTCTTTTACCCCCAATCCCCATCCCCTAACCCCCAGCCTTCTCCTCCTCCTCCACCTCAACTTCCTCCTCATCTGCCCCTCATCCGGCTTCCTCTCCTTCTTCTTCGCCTCCTCCTACAACACCCCCTCTTCATTCTCCTCCACCTTCTCGTTAACTAGTAAAGATCTCAAACCACCACTCCACCACAACATTGGTCTCCTCGGACACTTGCCTCACCAGAAGTCTCAACCTCTGCAACCTATACACCTATCCCCCTACCTGTGCAAGATTTCACGTCTACAAGAACCATGAGTTCCATGTTGTCTGGAGCAATGCTGCACTCGTCCTGTATGCCTTAATCACACACGCTCCCTCGACATCATCCTATCTGCAAACGCCAAAGAGGGCATGGCCATAAGAGCACTATTAGGTGTTGATACCGACATCCTTCAACTGCATGACAGTTTGAAGGACATGCCGAGATCGGTCTTGGCAGCAACGACCATTGCGACACTGGTGACGTCACCTCGTTGGGGGCGACGCCATGGGATGCCTTGTGGCAAAAGATGTCAAAGCTGCATCAGAGGCTGGAGAGAGGTAGGAGCAGAGGTAGAGGAAGGAGTTGTAATGGTAGAGAGAGATGGGGATAAAGAGGGAGAGGGCATTATAATAGAGGCATAGAGCCTCAAGGAGGTCAGAGTTTTCTAGAGCACATGGCCAGTTGGTGTTGGAGGCCATCCTCATAAAAGCTGATCTCTCATAATTTAACTCTATTTTATAATTCAGCTTTACACATGGATTTCAAAATTATTTATAAAAGTATATCAAATTTTGAAAATTTTGTTTTAAATAATATAATGCATGAAATCCGACCTTACAGATATTTTCAAGATACTTATCATTCTTTTTTAGATGAGGGATAAGGAAAATAGAGGAATAAGAAACAAGTGAATAATGACTAATAAATAATGATGAATCCAAATTTCATCTATCTTATTCTTTGATCTTAGCTCAATTCCCAAGATAGATCAATCGATGAATCCCTTAAAATTATAAAATAATCAACCTATATTGCATGAATAATCAGGGTTAATTATTATATGTTAAATTTCTAATAAAAGTCCTATCTTGATTATGTATATATTCAGTTGTATATTGAACAAATTTTACCTATTTTAATTATAATGCAAATAAAATCAACTCCATTGTGTACATATCACTAACATTAATAAAAAATAATAGAAAAATAGTAACATGTATATATGTAAAATAAAGCCAAACCCTAATTTCAAGACAAAAAGCTGTAAAATCAAATATATCTCACATACAAATCCTATAAACACATACTCACTTTCGAATTAATATACATTTAAATACCTACAAATCAATATCAAATTCAAAAGAATCGTAATTCATATGTGAAATATGGGTTTTGGGACCTCTTTAGATATTTTAATTATTCACTAACTTTGACCTATCATTTTATGTACATAATCAATCCTTTTTAATTTGTTTCTTTTCCATTTATTTCCTTTGATTTGTGTTTTAATAAAGTGTGCAAAAATATGATTGAAAACACTATCTAAATCAAAGAAAAAGGGATGTTTTGAGTTTTTTTTTAAATTTTTATACCTCTCAATTCTAACAAAATGTACAAATACAACATAGTACACATATACACAAAAGCGTACACATTTTACAACCTTTATATACATTTTACATAATTTTACAAATTTTTACAAGGGTTACAACCTATACATATTTTATAAGTATTTTAAAATACTTTAATATATATTTTACAAATTTTACATGTGATTATCCATTACAAATTTTAAAGTATTTTTTATGTATTTTATATTTTACATATATCTCGAAAATTTTACAAGTGGTTACCCAATGTTTATTTATAAACCAGTGAAAAGTACGAGCTATGGATAAAGTGTATATCATATGTACCCATAGCTCGTACTTTTCACTGGTTTATAAATAAACATTGGGTAACCACTTGTAAAATTTGTAAAATATATAAAATACATGAAAAATACTTTTTAAAATGTAATTTTTACCCAATGAACCTTAGAAACTTGTCATATTTCCTTTACGACCTTTTGCACAATGTAATTACCCCATCGACCCTGAAAAATACCCCAAGGAGCCTCACAAGCATCTAACAGATTAACCGTAGAATTCATGAGGTAGGATTTGGCAAGTTTACACAAAGTTTATAGGGTTCATGGTGTAAAAATCCCTTTGAAAATTTGTATAAGTTGTTACCCTTGTAAAAAGTTATAACATTGTGTAAAATATGTATAAAGGTTGTATAATGTGTACACTTTTGTATGTATGTATATATTGTACATGTTTTGTACATTTTTGTCATAATTTAAGCATATAACAAAATTTTGAAAAAATTCTAAACATATTTTGTCTTTGATTTCAGTAGTGTTTTGAAATTAGATTTTTGCGTACTTTATTAAAACATAAATCAAAGAAAATAAATACAAAAAAAACAAATTAAAAAGGATTAATTATATACATAAAATATAAGTCAAAGTTAGTGAATAATCACGATATCCAAAAGATATCAAAACCCATATTTCACATGTGAATTGTGATTCTTTTGAATTTGATATTGTTTTATTAGCATTTGAATGTACATTAGTTCAAAAGTGAGTACGGGTTCATATGATATGTATGTGGGATATATTTGACTTTATAGATTTTTACCGCAGAATTAAGATTTTGTTTTATTTCACACACACACATATATTAGTATTTTTCTATTATTTTTTCTCTGTTAATGTTAGTGATATATACACGATGGATGATTTTAATTCCATTGGAGTTAATATAAAATATAATAGGTAAAGTTAGGTCAATATACAAGTGAATATATAAATAATCAATATAGGGCTTTTACTAGGATTTTAATATACAACATATATTCATAGTTATTCACACACTATGGGTTGATTACTACATTTATTTTAAGGGATTTATTGATTGGATTGTCTTGGGAATCGAGCTAATATCAAAGAATAAGGTAGATGAATTGTGGATTCATTAAGTGCTAATCAGATTGAATACATTCAAATCCGTCGAGATTTAGACTCAATCATTTTTAAAAGTTTCGAATACAAACTCGTGTTGAATTATAAATGAATTGACTATCTTAAATTCATCTTCGATTCAATTCGAAACTATTTCGAATATTCAAATTCGGTTCATTTTTTTGAATTTAGAATGTTAATTGATTTTTTAATTCATATAAAAAATTTATATGAATAATACTATAATTTTAAAGAATATATTATATAATTTTTATTTTGAATATAGACTGCTAAGTAAGTTGAAAAAAACTTACTTATAAAAAAGGTGGATGCATATTTGTTAGGTCACAAACCATGATAAATGTTGAGGAATTTGAAGTAGCACAATCATTGTTTTCACCTACAATGAGGAACACCATTGCCCACCCTAGGTTTGTGGTTCTTTAGTCAATAATGAAAAAAGAAGGGCAAAGATGGGGTAAGGAATGCGAGAATATGGAAATAAATGTTGGACGTGGAATCAAAACAAAACTAACAAAATTTTGTTCTTTCCTACTAGGTGTTATGACTAATATTTCTACTCTATTTCTTATGAATAATTAGTCATTAAATATAAAATTGAGAAAGGCTTAGAATGTTTTGTGAATCTCTTAATGCCTTGAGTTTAGTTTAAGATGTGGGCTAATCTTTTATCGGGTAATTGAGGAAAATTACCATAAATTGATAATTGAATTGGGTCAGTTACTAAGTAAATGTAATTGTACTAATATGAAAATGATAACCCAAAGAAGTCATGAACTTCAATGACCTTGGGTAGATTGAGCGATGGCTCAACTTGAACTTATAAAGGGGAGAGGAAAGAGATTTGGTCGCACTATACATGGATTAATGCTACATGTACACTTTACACAATGACAAGTCATGCCAGTGTATCTTGGGAGTAAGAAAATTATGTCGGTGAAGTCTGGACGTGACAAATAACACCAATAGAGCCTAGGTATGATAATAAATTTATAACGAGATACTTATCACATGTAGTATGGGGATTTTAAAGTATCTTTAGATGCTTATTGCAACATGAATCTGATGGTACTTTATGCTCTTGAACTTAACAAGTAAAGTACGACTAATAACTTTGTGAATGAAGACATCAATATATAACTTTAAAACTGCTTATTTCTGTCACCATAATTTGACTTGATATGCTTAGTCATTCAATACAAGCATCGAATTTTTTAATAGGACTGACTATTGAGTCAAGGCTCGATGAGCCAGGCTCATGCTCGTCTCAATAAGGGCTCATGAGCCTTGCTCATTAAGCTATTGAGCCAAGTCCGAGTCAGAATTTTGGGCTTGATATCTTAATGAGACGGGCCCAAGCTGAGTCCTGCTCCGCTCGATAGCTCGATAAGGGGCTCGATAAGGAATATATATATGTATATATATAGATATAATGTTTTATATTTATACATGTATATATAATACACATACAAGAGGAGTTGCATGTTCAACAATCATTACCTATATCTATAGTTGTAGCTATCTATGTAGTAATTAAATATATATTATACCCAATCAAATTGTAGATCGATATAATTTTGTTTCGTTGGTACCATAGAACTATACATGTTCATATATATGAATGTGGATTCCAACATGTCAATGTTCCATAGATATTATATTGTAGTCTTAATTGTGATCTCATGTTATTATACATCTTTAGAAAAGAATACATTATATCTATATATATATATATATATATATATATGGGATAAATGGGGCTTTCCCCTAGGGGGAGCTAACTTAGCTCCCCCCGCCCCATTTTCATCATTTTTTTTATTGTTTTTTGAAAATTTCTTCCATGAATATTCATCACTATATCCCTATATTATGTTATTCAAATTTCGTGCGAAACAAGGATTCCTACGGCCTCCATCCAGACAGTTATTTTTTAACGATAACATGATTTTTTAAATCGACCCCGTCTGGATGGAGGTCGTAGGAGTCTCTGTTTCGCATGAAATCTGAATGACATAATATAAGGATTTAATAATGAATTTACACGATTTTAGATTTCAAAAAAATAAAAAAAATGTGAAAAAGGGGCGAGGGGGCTAAGTTAGCTCCCCCTAGGGGGCATACACAATTTTCCCTATATATATATCATCTAACGTGCCGGCCAATATTATATTTTTCTTAGGAATATATAACTATAACTATACTTATGTTCTTCAAGAATATAATTAGCAAATTAGTATTTTTATTAGCAAATAGAATGTTACCATATATAATATAATTTAGATTTTGAAATTTACCTTAAATAGTGACATACTAGTTAGGAAAACAGTCTTTCAAAGAAGAGGTCACGGGTTCAAGTCTATGCACCATACTTTTATACCAAAATCCCATTTACCTTAACGAGCCAGACTTCGCTCAAGCCCAAACCAGGCTAGATAATGGGCTCGACTAGAGCCTTATCGAGCCCGAGCTGGCTCGATAAGAGGCTTGAGCTCACCGAGCCTAAGCCCGAACCCACTCAGTTGAGCTCGAACGAGTTTGAGCCCGAGCCAGGGCCTGACTCAGCTCGTTGGTCTTGATATCCATCCCTATTTTTTAATGTGAATTGAATAATGTCCATTTATTATTTTTGGCATCTATTTACTTGCAAATAAAAATGGATTACATGCATATCAATCTTTTGATTCTAGTATGCTATAAATTCATGCACATGAACATTCAAATAGGATCTGGATTAGCGCGGGGTGGGGTTGTTACATGTGTGTATGTAAATATCTATGTAATGTGCGTGTGTGTATCTATGCATATTACATGTGTATACGTACACACATGAACGGGAGGCTTCTTCATGGAGCAACTAAGTTGGCTGCTCCACGGAGTATTTTCCCCTATTTTTTATTTTTTGAGAAATTCTACCATGTATTTTCATCACTATATCCCTCTAATATGTTATTCCAATTTCATCAGAAATAGAGACTCCTATACTCCTCATCTAGAACAAGTAATTTACGGTCTTAAATTTGCAGTAATCGACTTATTCTGGATGGAGGGCATAGGAGTTGTTTTTGATGAAATTGGAATGACATATTATAAGAACATAGCGATGAAAATACATGGTGGAATTTTGCAAAAAAAATAAAAATTTGGGAAAATTCTTCGTGGAACATCCAACTTAGCCGCTCCATGGAACATCCTCCTCATCCTATATATATATATATGTGAGTAAAATGGGGCTGCCCCCAGGGAGTAGCTAACTTGGCTACTCCCACCCTTATTTTTCCCTCATTTTTTTATTTTTTTAGAAAAATAAAAATTTGTATATTCATCATTATATCCCTCTCACATTCTATTAAAATTTCGTCAGAAACAGAGACTCCTACGGCCTCCATCCAAACATGGTCGATTTAAAAAATCCTGCGACCGTTAAAAAAATGACGTCTGGATGGAGGGCTTAGGAGTCTCTGTTTCTGACGAAATTTTAATAGAATGTGAGAGGGACATAATGATGAATATACAAATTTTTATTTTCCAAAAAAATAAAAAAAATGAGGGAAAATAGGGGTGGGAGTAGCCAAGTTGGCTACTCCCTGGGGGCAGCCCCATTTTACCCTATATATATATATATATATATATATATATGAGGAAAGGGAGCCTACTTCCCAAAATAGGTTACCTTACCTACTTCATTCCTATTTTTGACAATTTTTTTATTTTTTATTGGAAAATACCATCACAGATTTTCATCACTACATCCCCCTAATATGTCATTCCAATTTCGTCCTCCTACACCCTCCATCTAGAACATGTAATTTTAACGATCTTAGAATTGATGTAATTGACATGTTCTGGATGAAGGGCATACAAGTCTTTGTTTATGACGAAATTAGAATGACATATTAGAGGGATATAGTTAGGGATGTAAACGAACGGATACAAATGTGAATTCAAGTCATATCATAACCATATCCTAATTATTTTACGAATACGAATGTAAAAAATCAAGATCTATATCTTCAAAATAAGAATACAAATATACAAATGAATTTTAACTTTAACAAGAATATTAAATTATAAATAAAAACATATCTAAATTATTTGATGACCAATTTCACATAACTTCCATCTTTTGTTTAACAACATTCCATGTTTCAAACAAGCAGCATATGGTGTATAATATCTACATTATATACTGTAATATGAGAGATCCTCTTATGCAATCACATAAAAAAATGGTAGAATGGAATAAACATTAGAAGATTAAAATGTTATACCAGATCGGCTGTAGCTGCGAGGGAGGGAGAGGGGGCCGAGGGAGGTTGGTTGCAGCTGCGTGGGAGGGTGGGGGAGGTTGATTGTGGCTGCAGCAAAGGGCGGGGGAGGTGAGGCAACGGCCGCTGCAGAGGGTGGGGAGGCATCGAGGCAAGGGTGGTTGGCTGCAACAGAGGGTGGAGGGCGGGGGTGAAGGATATGGTATTATCCTCAAGCGCATCACGGAAGCGTGAGCATCATATCGAATACGGTGTAGAACGACTAGTCGTACTAGTTGTTCTGTGCAACAGAATTTAAAAAAATTTCATGCGATGAAAGCACATGATCCAAGAACGATTCTCGGATCGTTTCATCTAGAATCACATCAAGTATAAAGGAATACCTCTTGAAGCGTGGTTGATCGAGTCTCTACAAAAAGAGACCTCCTGTCTCAAGTCCGATCGTCGGAGAAGATGCTTGCGAGCGCGGGGATGAACCGCGTGATCCTCGCAATCCAACAAGATGATCCAAGCACGGTGAACTCCTGATCTCGTCATACGAGATCGAACGTCTTCTTCGTGAGCGTAGCACTCCAAGAAGATGGAGAACCGAAGAACGTCAAAGCGGCGACGTGGTGACGAAGGCGTCGACAGCTTTCTCCTCTAGGTTTTGATGGACGACTACCAAGGAGAGGGAGAGAGAGTCGACGTGTGGGGAGAGAAGAGAGAGAGAGAGATGTGCTTCCAAAAGCATATCATTAGAGAGCATGGTATGCCTATCTATTTATAGGCTTTTGGGATCTATGGGATACAAAAAATCAATGGATGAGATGGATTTATGTTTAATCCAACGGTCAAGATTGTTGTTGGTAAAAACCAACAACTATTAATTTAATTTAGATCAAATATATTTGACAAATCAAATATAAATAAATCCTAAATCAAACCAATCAAATAAAGGGAGATTTCCAACATGGAGATTGCATCCCCATGGATCATGGTGGACGGCCACCAATTTCCATATTGGTTATGATGGCCGTCCACTTGATTGCAAGTGGGAGCAATCTCATGAGATTTCATGAGATTGTATATCTCCATGGAAATCTCCTTTATTTAATCCAACAACTTTTGTTGTGATTTATTCTTCAGAAATAATTCATAATTAATTTTGAGAATATTGCAATCTTACCATTGGAAATTTGTGAATAACATTCACAACCCAAAACAAAAATATAATTTACATTTTCAATTAATCACACAATGTGTATCCAATACACATTAATAATTAATCAACAAATATAAATTATAATTAGCTCTCTCTAATACATTATAAATCACATTTATAATATATTATGAATAATTGGATATTGCTATCCACATTATTCTTATCCACAATAATTAAATCACATTTAATTATATTGGATAATTTCCACACACATCAAGATAATTAAATCACATTTAATCATCAATTCTTTAATGCTTAGATCTATGGAATTATTCTTGAACCCTTTCAAGAATAATGCGATTTCTCCGTAGATACTTGGAGATAAGGACATTGCGATTGTATTGTTCCACGTATAGTGACTTGGATATTGAGATCACATCTCAAATCCAGATCTCATGGACCTCTCATAGATGCTTGATTAAATCATGACCGTAAACCTAATCTTATCATTGTATCTGAATCTCATTTAGATCAATGTCCAATGCATGGACTAAGATTGGGCCACTTCTATACTGAGAGGAGTCACTAAAATCCAAACCTGTTTCATCACTCACTCGGAATGGAAGCGTCATAGTTATACAATCGTTTATGATCACATCACCCTCAGGTATTCCCAACACCTGTGCATCCTGCATACTGGAAGACCTACGATCATCCTGAAGATATAGATCATTTTTACACTGTCATCTTCAGGGTTTGATAATTAAGTTTCTCAATCTTGGTCATTGGGAATTGGTATAGATCATATGCTTTCCCAAAGCATATATCTTACCTTCAAATTCATGTCATGCTTCCAAAGCATGACGACCAAGCATGGAATTTGATCAGCACCAATACCTCATGAGTGAGCTCATGTCCTCCGGTTCACAAGTGAACCTGTATGATCCCTTTGAGAGATCGTATTACTCATATGTCCTTACATGCACCCCAGCTCGTCGGTGTATAGACCTTGGTTAGGTCATCAACCTATTGGTCTGCCAAATGTACACGCTCAGACATATAGCAACACATCTGTCTCTGGTCAGAGGATGCATGCCTATGTTGTGACAGCATTCAACATAGGTCTTTGGTTATATCGATCTCGTTAAGTCAACTCATTGACTCAACTAATCTGACACCTCCGAATCAGTATTCCCATGCAGAGGACCTGCATCAAGAGGTCAGTCAGATATAATCCAGATGAGAAAGGATTGCCATCTCCTACTCAGGCTAGAGATCATCACTTAACGATCATTTAATGATGCTTGATGAGTCCCCTATCTAACTCCTTAAATATTCATCCAAGCATCAACCTCTATGATTCAATCAATGAATCAACAGTTGTATGATCATCAAGTTGGCCATGGTACATAACTCTTATCATACGGAGGGACCTTATAGTGCATTCATTCATTCAATCTCCCAATAACTTTTATTGATTAATCATTTGTTACAATAACATTTATTGCGAGAATGGTTCACCCAGGGCTCACATTGCTAACAATCTCCCACTAGCCCTCAGAACCATTCATGAACAATCCTTAAATCCATACTCATTACATGCTGGTTGAAAACCTTCTGTGTCAGAGGTTTGGTAAGAGGAATAGCAACGTTGTCGGCAGAGGTGATGAATACCCATTCATCACTCTTTATTCTTATATTTTAGCTACAAAAACCTTTGCAAATACATGTAGATATATGTAAATATCAATAATTACCAAAAGCATGCATTGTGTAAAAACCTATAATTAGCATGTTTTTGTGCAAAAATAAAAGAATAAAGATTAAAAAGAAAAAGAGGGAAATATTTAGAATAAATATTGAGCAACCTAACCCAAGGGAGGGCTCAGCATGGGCCTGACCGCATAAAAGCCAAAGTATAGGGAGATAGGGGCTCTAGTGTAAATATCTATATAAATAAATAAAATTATATTTTCCCCACCCAAAAATTATGCTTGTACATATTTGTATATATTTAGAAAATATTAAAAACAAAATAAAAATTTGAAAATTAAAAAGATCAAAAATACCCTTTCACCATGTACATAGACCATGCTTCTTTATTTATTTAACCTTGTAAATAAATAAAATCATTTTCTAAACTTTTTGTAAATATTCTATGCTATATATTGTAAGTAAAACAAAAAGAATAAAAATAAAAATCAAATAAAAATAACAAAATTAAAATTACAAAAATATATTGTACAAATGCCATGTATATAGTTGTACATAACTATTTATTTCACCTATGTATATAAATAATAAAAACAAAATAAAAATACCCTTTTATCCCTCATTTTATTCTATAAATAAATAAAATATAAAATAGGAATAAAATTGTACAAAAATAATAATTAAAAATCAAAAATAAAAAAAAACTACATAATGTACATATACCTATATATAGCTACATAATGTAAATACCTCATTTTTTATTTCCAAAAATTAATTAAAAATCACCAAAAAATAGAAAAAAATAAAATAAAAATATTTTGTGTTTTAAGTTTTTGCTAATTCCGCCGTTATCTAGCCTAAAATAAATAAACAAAAATAGAATACGTGGCAGCACCTCATTGGCCCACGGAGATGTTGACCTCCGGTCAACTCCCTCCGCGGACCGTCTTCTCCAGCGGATCTCGCGCCCGACCCGTTTTCTCCTCTTTTTCCGCGCTCGATCCGCTCGCCATCTCCGCAAACCCCGGGTCCTATCGCTTCTTCATATATCCGAGACCCTCGCCGGGGTATCCACATTGGGATCCGCGCTTCTCACAGCCCTACCCGACCAACCCTAGCCGGACCCGCAACTACTTAAATACCGAGCTCCGCCACCTGATTCTGCCATCTTTGGTTCTGCATTCTTCGTCCCGTGACCTCCACAGCTACACCCGAGGTGACAGCTCCAGGTTGGCTGTGTCGCAGCGAGGAGAGAGTGGCCGGACCACTGATCTGGCGAATAGCTCCGCCGTAGCTCCGCCATTGGTGTGAGCTCTGAGCCTCGGGCCCAGACGACCCTCGAGGCTACGACCGGGAGCTTCCCCAGCTCCAGCCCAGTCTACTTCGCCGCCCAGGTAATCCCTTAGCTTCCCCCTTTCATCCAATTTTCATTTTGACCCAAATCGCACCGCCGCCGTTCTTCGTCGATTCCGACCACCTCGCGCATCCATTCGATCATCGGAATCCCCATCCATCTCCACCTTCCCTCCGCGCACCTTCTCCGCCCCTCCGTTCAACCCAGCTCGCACAGGAGCTGGGATTCGAATCCCGTCACCGTCACTTCGCCGGGGTTCGCCCGCACCGACGCACAGACCACCTCCACGACGCCTAACCGGGTCGAGGCATTTTGCCCTCGACCCGCGAAGCTCCTGAGCCTTTTTGCAGGACCAGAGGAGGCTATCTGAGGCCTCCCGACATTAAGACAGGAGCTTCTCCTCCGCCGACCTCGCCGGAGCCCTCCAGGGCTCGGCTGGGCCATCGGAGCCGACCATCAGCTGCGGAGAATCATCGCGGACCTTTTCCGATCTTCAGAGGCAGCGGGGGAGGAGACCAGCGCTTGCACGAGGCCGGCGAAGCTCGCCGGCCGACTGTTCTTCCAGCATCTTCCCCGACCGTTCGATCGTCCTCGACCTCCAGTTCGTATCCAGACCGTTCACTTGAAGAGAGCCAGACACCGTCAGATCTTGGAGAGGCGATCAGGACCGTCCGTGCACGAGGGGTAGCCACCGAGCACCGCACCCGTTCGATCTTCCACGTGGCGTACCCTCAACCGTCCGATCGCTACGAGAGCCTCAGCGTTGGAGCGCCAGCCATTTTCAGCCGTCCATCTACACACGTGCCGCGCATCCATCGGGCGACTTAATAAAGGGTAATTTACCCTTAGGCCCTTCCTTATCTTTCATTTCGTTTTAGTCCTGTAATTATTTTCGTCAGTTATTTATTTTAGGGTATTTTGCATATTGGACCTCATACTTTAGATATTTGCACTTATACCCCTGTCTGTGTGGAGCCACGTGCTTCGTCACGTGTATGTTTGGGTTATTTGCAATATATTCCCTGTAGTTCTGGATGTTTAGAAATGAATGAAAACTTTTGAGTATTTGCATCTATGCCCCTGTGAATGTTTTAATTGCGCATGTGCGCTTATTTTAGGGTAATTTGCATCTGAGGTCCCCGGACTTTTGGTACGTGTTACCAAATAGTCCCCGGACCTTACTTTTATTACAAAGAGGTCCCTGAGTGCCCCAGGCACGCGCTTGGCGCGTGACTTCTTGGGTTAATTGCACCAGGATCCCCAGAACTTTGGGTATTTGCACTTTGGTCCCTGTGCACAGTGCCCTCTTGTCATTTTTGAATAAAATATCAAATCACCTCCAAATCCAACGAAAATTTGACACATGGCTCCTGCCATGGTGTAGGATTTTTGTAGATTTTTGAGGACATTTTTGATCTTGTTTGCTATTTTTAAAAATTCAAAAAACATCTATTTTTGGCACTGTTCAGTTTTGAAAATCAAAAAAAAATATAAAAACCCCTCTAAAAATTCTGTAAAAATTAGGTACTGTTTATCTTGTGTCCCTTGATTTTCTAGCCAATTTTGGCTATTTTTCATCACTGGAAAACCTTAAAAACTTAAAAACCCTCAAAAACCCATAAAAATTCCAATAAATGCATTAAAAATCCAAAAACAATAATTTTGGTACTCAAATTTTCCTTGTTTTACCTAGTTTACAGGAAAAATACCTCCAGGTCCTTTTTAGGTCCTTAGATATTTTATCTGGGGATTTTGGGCCTGGCTGGACAGTACCTTGCATTTTTGCTACTGTTTGATTTTTAGAAAATAAAATACACATCAGAAAAATTCCAAAAATTCACCAAAAACATTAAAAAACATAAAAAAGCATAAAAATATTTTTGTCTGAATTTTTTTTGCTTCTTGATGCATTAAATAATTTGTTGAAGTGTGCTTGCTTTTGCTTTTCTTATTTTCTTCACATATTAAAAATTCCAAAAAAATTTAAAAACAATTAAAAACCACTAAAAATGTTTTCCCTTTTTTCTCTGATTTTTTTTGACTACTTCGTAGGCCTTCGGCCAATCTGTGCTCCTTGAGTTCGACCCTGGGTGCTATACCAGGTTAAACATATAGCAGGACCACTTCCTCGCTTCGATTGATTTTATTGCTATTAGTGGTTCGATTTTTCTTGATTGACTTAACCGAGTGATCAAGGTCGCAACGACCTATTTCTGTACCTTTACCTCTGTCGCTTGGCTCGTCATCAGAATGGCGCCGTTGCCGGGGAGCACGGCTTAGTAGTCATTTTTTAGCTTTTTCCGCGGCTTTTGATTTTCGCGGCTTTTTGTATAGAATTGTGTAGATATTATTTTTCTGACATTTTCTTACAATAATCTGGTTTGACACTCTTGTTTTTGTTTTCTTGCGAGGGCCCGAGGATCGAGGCGGCTTCTTCGGAAGCCGACACAACCGCGAGAACCGGAGGCGGCTCTCTTCTTCACAGAGCCGCAGGAGAGTGCAGGAAAGCAAGAAGGAGTGCGGGAGTCGTGGAATAACCGCGGATTAGCGTAGTTTAGATTAGGATTTATTTCCAGTACATTTGATTATTGTTGTAATAATACAGGTACAGTCAGAGACAGTTGGACTCTCGGGTTTGTTTCGCCGAGCACTGGTGTGCTCGGGGGACCCTTTAGATTTTTCGCGGTTTTTCGCGGTTTTAGCTTTTTAGCTGCCTTTTTCGGTGTTTACGCGGTTTTTGCTCGAGCCCCTAGACTTAGGAATTTCTGGTGATTGTGCCGTAATTAGTAGGATCCACACACCTAACTGCTTATCTGTTCCCATAGAACGTTAAATGGACCTACTAATAATAAATAATAAAAATAACTTAGTCGCTTTCCTGAGAGCCTACGCGCCGCGAGCCTGCCCCGTCAAGCGCTACTCCTGAACTCGACCTGTCGAGAAGAGGAGGGGTGGGTCTAGACCGGACTCTTTGGATCGAGGGCGAGTGACTGAGTTAGACGGTTCTGCGCTAGAAATTGCTCGTTTAGGACTCGGTTTTTCCCGTTGCATCATTTAGGTAGTTTTCTTTCTGTCTTTAAATTCTGCGCGGATCACTTGCATGTAGAGTGCTGGAGACAAGGTACGCATTTCTATCTCAGCATGCATCATTGATTTTTCGCGCATCGGCTTTTTCGTCTTCTCCCCCCTGTTTTCGGACTAAATAATCAGGAGAACTGAAAAATTCGTTAGGCCTTTTGTTTGATTTGAAAAATATTAAAAAGAAAAACCATAAAATTGGGACTGGCTAAGACTATTTATCTTAAAAACCGCTCACCCTAAAAACTTTGTCTTGGGGAGAGCAACCCCCTCATTGTATGGTTTGGATGCGCGAGAGAGTGACCCGCACCCTAGGTAGAGCCTCCCGGTGCTAGACCCGACTGATTACCGACTCTTCCGTGCGGGCCAGTCAGTTGGGATAGCATCGGATATCCTAACAGGTCACGTAAGCGCTCTGATATTTTGTTTGTTCACCAAAATAAAATAGACAAGATAATTTGATCGAACTTTCACGGTCTTCAGCTCGCGTTGCGTTGGTGAACCGGGGGTTTGTTTTGTGATCATAGTTGACTCCAGATCTCATCCGCCTTACTCGCCAGATCAAGAAGATGGGTAGACGGTCTCTTAGGCAGCCTCTGGCTGCACCGCTTTCGGGCACGTCTACCCGATCATCTAGGTTGGCCCGCGAGAGTCGAGACCAGCTCTCCGAGCCCGAGTACGATTCCGCCCTGTTCCCCCTCGACCCCCTTTCTTTCGGCACTGAGAGACATGAGCCCGAGGAGAGATTAGCAGATTTGACAGCACCTGAGTTGGGCTCATTTGATTTTGCAGACGTCGCTATGGCCGCCAGATCAGACGATTACCCCGGAGGTCCACAGGGAGACCAGCATGTTGTATTTGACCAGGGGGCGATCAACTCCACCCTGATCGCATCACTCGAGACAGTTCAGCAGCAGTTACGCGATCAGGGGGCATTCATGATAGAGATGAGGCGAGAGTTGGAGAGGCTCAGAGCAGAGCGAGACCAGCAGAGCGAGCCTGAGGAGATGCCTGATGCAGAGGCCGCAGCTGCAGCAGCCGCTGCCGCCGCCGCGGCAGGCGCCGCGGCAGGAGGACCACCACAGCCGATGCGGGCGTTACACAACCCCGGATCTACTCTGATGCATCACTGGGTGGTAGTGCCAGCGATCGTGGGGGACTTCAAGTTCCCCCCGAACACCTTGCAGTTACTGTCCCGTTTCCACGGACTAGCCACTGAGGAGCCCCACCTCCACCTCCAGGAGTTCTTGATGATCTGCAGCACTGTCCACGATCGTCACGTGGACCAGGACACGATCCGGATGATAGCCTTCCCTTTTTCACTGGCAGATAGAGCAGCCACCTGGCTGAAGCATCTAGGGAAGTTTGTCTACACCTGGGAGCAGCTCCGCACCGAGTACTTGAAAAAGTACTATCCACTCGGGCGGACGAATGCAGCGAGGGCCCTGATCAGCAACTTCTCCATGTTCCCCAATGAGCAGTTTCACGAGGCATGGGAGAGGTTCCGAGAGCTCCTAGACAGATGCCCGCACCACGACATCTCCAAGCCGAACCTAGTTCAGAGCTTTTTCAACGGGTTGACGCCAGAGCTTCAGGGTCTGGTGAACGCTTCTTGCGGCGGGTCCTACTTTGCCAAGGACCACGACCAGGTCTGGGCCATCTACGAGGAGATGTCCGAGAACTACATGGTGATGTCCCAGACCAGGTTGTATTCTCAGAGACCCCAGCCACAGCAGCCAGGACCCGTGCAGTACCAGCGGATAGCACGGGTAGATGCAGGTCCATCCAGTTCGTCCGCAGTCGCAGCAGCACAGGCAGAGTCATCCGCTGTGGACATGGGTATTATCAGCGAGAAGTTGGACCGCATGGACCTGATCGAGAAGAAGCAGTGCCAGAGCATCACTCAGATGGAACAGATGGCACAGGTTCTGAGCGACATGAAGACCCAGCTCATGTGTCTCCAGGAGACACAGACGGCTTCACAGCCCTGTCTTCTGTCGCGAGGCGATACCGGCGGCAGCAGCAGCTCATCCCAGCGCTCCAGCTCCTCACAACAGCCTAGACAGGTTCACCTTGTACAGGCGGAGCCGTACCAGCATCCGCAGCCTACCTACCAGTCCCCACCATCTCCAGACATGCAGATGGTGGTCTACCAGCCGGATCAGCCTCTGGCAGTACTGCCGCCAGACCCCTTCGATGCAGAGCCATTGATGGATGTCAACGGGATTTGGTATGACCTCCCCCAGCCTGGGATCTGACGAGACCATCCCGGATTCAGGTGGGGGAGTGGTGGTGCCTAGCCCCAGCAGCAGCCGTCAGGACAGGGAGGGCAGTACTCCCAGCAGAGAGATCATCACCAGCAGCAACACCCAGCACACCAGTAGCACCAGCCATCATCCTTCGGTCCTCGTCCCTATCAGCAACAGGGACAGTCGTGGAGACGTGAGCAGCAGGCTCACCCGATTCAGCAGCAGCACCCGTCCTCATATCCCTCTTACCAGCACCATCAGCAGCAGATCCAGCAGCCTCACTCACAGAGAGGCTACCCGTCGGACTCCCACGAGAGCCCCGCTTTGGATGACATCGCCCGCCTCCTCACGGACCAGCAGGACACATTTAGACGGGAGATGGACGAGTTCCTCCAGGAGATGCGGGACTTGGTGAGAGGGAAGGCCGCCATTCCAGCCCAGATTGAGCCGAACCCGAACAATCTCAAGAGGAAATCTGAGCAGGTAGTACATACTGAGTTAGCCACTCCTAGTGACCCATTTGATGATACATCTTCGGATCTATTTGATGCTGATTTTGTCACACTTAGGAGCGGTAGGACCCCAGCAGGCGGCGGCGCCTCATATGAGCTTCACCACGAGGATACTTCAGAGGCGCTACATGAGGAGGAGGAGAGCGGTACTGAGGCCGCTCCAGATGATGATGGTGGCACTGATGCCACCAAGGATGTTGATCCTACCGGCGGTACTGAGGCCGCCGCTTCACCAGTTCGAGGAGGTGGTACTGACGCCACCAGTAGAGCCGAGCCAGCCCGCGGTACTGATGCCGCGAGACGTCTACTACCAGCAGCAGCAGCAGAGCCAGCCCGTGGTGGTACTGAGGCCATCGGTGTTTGTACAGATAGAGATGTTGTCTTTCCTCGCATTCCTGTATCTCAGAACTCTGTTATGAATAAAGGAAAAGGTTTACTTTCTTCTGGTCCCACTGTGGTGCATGATGTATGTGTGGATCCGGTCCTTGAACCGTCTAGACCTTTTCCTAGTCCTTCATCTGAGAAGGACCCTGTGATCCCCTTCCCTAGAGCCCTTCAGATGGGGAAGGGGAAGAAAAAAGAAAATCCAAAAAAGAGAGAGCTTGAGGAGTTCAGCCAGAGCATGATTGATAGGTTCCACATCCAGCTGACCCTCCAGGAGGCTTTGCAGCACATCCCCCTTCTCCAGCGATCTTTGAGAGACAGGACTACAGTCAGGAGGAGGAGGAGGAACCACACTTCAGAGATCCATGTGCTGACGAAAGCCACGTGTTTTGCGATCCAGAACCGACTGCCAGCCAAGAGGCCAGATTCAGGGGCCCCGTATGTCAGATGCCAGATTAGTGAGCAGAGGTTCGACCGTACTCTACTAGATAGTGGATCGTCGATCAACCTTCTTCCGGCAACCCTTCTCGACCGCTTCAAGTTGGGCACTCTTCGACAGAGCAGGACAGTCCTTCAGTTCGCTGATCGATCTGTCAAGAGGCCGAAGGGGTTATTACGAGATGTTATCGTCATGATTCAGGGCCTGAAATTCCCCATGGACTTCGTAGTGTTGGACATGGAGATCCCTGAGTCAGTGGCCGATACCCCCATCATCCTTGGTCGTCCGTTCTTGGCCACAGCCAAGGCGGTGACTGATCATGATAGCGGGAAGGTGTACTTTCGCGTCGAGGGCGAGAGTATACAAATAGAGACGGTCGAGGACTACAGAGCTAGAGAGAGAGCCTGCTCAGATGCGAGTACAGATTCAGAGCAGCTGACAGACACAGAGCCAGACATCCACCAGGACTGTGATTTTGTGATCACAGACGATGAGGCAGCTTGGGCAGACCCTGCAGCACAGACCATCCTCTCATATTCAGATACAGCTGATGCCGAGATGATAACAGAGGAGAGTCTGGAGAGCACAGCCCTGGTTCAGGATACCATAGAGGCAACAGAGCTGGTCCTTGATCGCGACACGATGTTTAGTGATGGTGGTACTGAGTCCACCTTGTTTTCTGGTGGTACTGATGCCACCGCGGTTGTTACGGATCCCTCGGATTCAGTCTGATTGGGCCGATTGCTATGATCAGATGCCAGACTTGAGTCCATCTGAGCCTATAGATGAGGAGGAGGTAGATGCAGAGCCGAGCAGAGACAGTGCAGTTGAGCAGCCTTCTCCCGATCCAGTTTGCGAGAGTACGCTTTCACTTTCCCAGGCAGATTTGGCAGACTTAGTAGCTTTCACTCAGTTCCTTCCACAGCCAGATTTGCCAGCACCCAGCATTCCAGAGCTGAAGCCGCTCCCTACTTCGCTGAAGTATCGATTCCTTGCGGGCGATCCAGAGATGTACCCAGTCATCATCTCCGCCGAGTTGACTGGAGAGCAAGAATCCCGTTTGATGGGGGTTCTTGAAAAGAACCGCAAGGCGATCGGATGGAGCGTAGCGGATCTCCATGGGATTAGTCCAGCAGTGTGCTCCCACCATATCTATCTTGAGGAGGGGGCTAAGCCGTCGCGTGAGTTCCAGCGGCGACTGAACCCCAACCTGAGAGAGGTCGTGATGAAGGAAATATCAAAATGGTGGAGTGCAGATTTTATTTATCCCATTTCCGACTCCAAGTGGCTCAGCCCCTTGCATGTGGTGCCCAAGAAGACGGGCATCACGACTGTGATCAGCGAGTCGGGAGAGGAGATCGCTACACGAGTACCCACCTCTTGGAGGGTTTGTGTTGACTACAGGAGACTCAACCAAGCCACCAAGAAGAACCATTTCCCCCTGCCTTTTATTGACCAGATCATTGAGAGACTGGCAGGGAAGAGCCATTATTGCTTCCTGGACGGGTACTCGGGCTACAACCAAGTGGCCATCGCTCCTGAGGATCAGGAGAAGACCACCTTTACCTGTCCCTTCGGCACATATGCTTTTCGACGCATGCCATTTGGGCTATGCAACGCCCCTGCGACTTTTCAGAGGTGCATGCTGTCGATCTTTTCGGACATGGTAGGGGAATGTTTGGAGGTCTTCATGGACGATTTCTCGGTCTATGGCGACGGATTCGATTCTTGTCTTGACTGCCTAGACCGGGTACTCCAGCGATGTATTGAGTATCATTTGGTTCTCTCTTGGGAGAAGAGTCACTTCATGGTGACTCAAGGGACGGTGCTTGGCCACATCATCTCCAACAGGGGCATGGAGGTTGATCCGGCCAAGGTTGATGTCATTAGGAAACTCACACCGCCGTCCAATTTGAGGCAGCTACGGTCATTCCTGGGGCACGTTGGATTTTATAGGAGATTTATTCAGGATTTCAGCAAGATTGCCCGACCGTTGACTGACCTCTTGACGAAAGACACCGAGTTCCTTGTCGATGACAAGTGTCTCTCGTCCTTTGCGACTCTCCAGCAGCATGTTATTGAGGCTCCTGTCCTCCAGCCGCCTGATTGGTCTCTCCCATTCGAGATCATGACGGATGCCTCCGATTTTGCCGTGGGGGCAGTGCTGGGGCAGAGGAGGGATGGAGTTCCGTTTGCCATACACTACGCTAGCCGCACATTGGATTCCGCCCAGCGGAATTATACGGTCACAGAGAAGGAGATGCTAGCCGTAGTGTTTGCCCTAGATAAGTTCAGATCGTATATCATTGGATCTAGAGTGACTTTGTTTACAGATCACACCGCCATCAGGTACCTCATGGCAAAGAAGGATGCCAAGGCCAGACTGACTAGATGGATCCTTCTACTCCAGGAGTTCGACATTGAGATCAAGGATAAGCCTGGAGTCAAGAATGTGGTGGCGGATCATCTCTCCCGATTAGAGCAGCCTGAGGATTCTGAGCGGATTGATCCCATTCGAGATACCTTCCCAGATGAGGCGATCCTTGCTATCGCCTCACTCCCGTGGTATGCCGATATTGTGAACTTTCTCGTTGCAGGGAAAGTCCCACAAGATTGGCCCAGGCAGAGGCTTGAGACCTTCCTTGCGAGGGCCAAGTCCTACCACTGGGAGGATCCCATCCTTTACCACGACGGAGGGGATAGCGTCTGGCGTCGGTGTATTCCTCAGGAGGAACACCATAGCGTCCTCACTTACTGCCACAAGCTTGAGGCAGGAGGACATCATTCTGGGAGGAGAACGGCACAGAAAGTGCTCCAATCCGGCTTGTGGTGGCCTACCCTCTTCAAGGACTCTGATGAGTTCGTGAAGAGGTGTACTGACTGTCAGAGGATGGGCACTTGTGGACAGCGTGATATGATGCCGATGCAGCCCATTCACTTCTGTGAGGTTTTTGACGCATGGGGCATCGATTTCATGGGTCCATTCCCTAAGAGTCAGGGATTTGAGTACATTCTGTTGGCCGTTGATTATGTTAGTCGTTGGGTGGAGGCTTTCCCCGCCCGAGCCGCTGATGCGAGGACAGTTTGCCGATTTTTGAGGAAGCACATCATCACGCGGTTCGGGGTTCCACGAGTTCTGATTTCTGATGGGGGGTCTCATTTCATCAACGACCAGGTAAAGGCCCTTGCTAGCGAGTTCAGTATAGACCATCGTGTTGCTACACCTTACCATCCACAGACGAATGGTCTAGCTGAGGTGTCGAATAGGGAGATCAAGAATATTTTGCAGAAAGTCATCCGCCCTGACCGAAAGAATTGGTCACAGCTTTTGGACTCGGTCTTGTGGGCATATCAGACGTCTTTCAAGACTCCATTGGGCACATCTCCCTTTCGCCTCGTTTATGGCAAGCCGTGCCATTTACCTGTTGAGCTGAGGCACAAGTTACTTTGGGCAGTCACAGACATTTTGATGGATCCAGATGGTATGGGAGACCAGAGAAGGGCAGAGTTAGCTGCCCTGGAGGAGCTTAGAGATGCAGCTTTCTCAAGCAGCCTACATTATAAGGAGAAAGTCAAGGAGTGGCATGATTCTCATATCAGCCACAAGCATTTTGAGATTGGACAGAGAGTATGGCTGTTTGATGCGAGGCTACGATTATTTTCAGGGAAGCTACAGAGCAAATGGAAGGGACCCTACTTGGTCAGAAAGGTACACGACAATGGTAGCATTGATATATCCGAGTTGTCTTCTGATAGTACCTTTCGAGTGAACGGCCAGCGGCTCAAGCCATTTCTAGATCATGAGCCGCGGGACGTTATTGTTGCCCCTATTCATTTTGCGTGACATGTGGTCTCTTGACTCACATTTTTTGCATCTCACGCCTGATTTTCACTGTTCCTCCGCCTGTATAGATCCAGTTGTCCATATCATTCTATTCTTTAGTCCCACATCCCTTTTTCTCATCTTATGATTATGCTATACTTAGGGTGTACTTTACCCTAAGTATAGGGGGGATGTCGGACCTGCGAGTATTCTTTTCATTCGTTCTGCTCCTGTTTTGCTGCCTATACTTAGGGATATTTTACCCTAAGTATGGGGGGGGGCAGATTCTGTATCTTCTTCACTCGGATGTCCCTTCATGTACAGCTTGCTATACTTAGGATTAGTTAATCCTAAGTATAGGGGGAAACCACCGAGTTCCTCTCATTCTATTCAGTTATTCATTCCTGTACTTAGCCATTCCTTTTCACTTCCCTTTTACTAAGCACGAGTTATGTCTTCTTCATCGCTCTTGATCACTCTGAGGACATCGTTCGAGCTAAGTATAGGGGTGTGTGTATATATTTCATATATACTTTAGCCATAACTCGTACTTTGTGTGAGTGTGTTAATAAATAAAATGGCTAAAAATCACAAAAATTAAAAAATTTTTCATGTACATAAACTTCTTTTATCTTGCACATACATAGCTAGTGTACAAAGTATTTTTGTAAAAATGATTTCAAAAATCTTTTGTGTAAAGCTTGTGTAAATATTTTGTATCAAAATTATGTATATAGTACAAAATTTTTCTAAAATGTTTTGAAAATCAAAAGTTTGCAAAAATATTGTGTAAATGTTTGTAAATATCTTTTTGCAAAACTTGCACCTCATGCATCATCCATTCATGATTTCAAAACATTTTTCAAAAATTTTGCATGATTGTAAAATATTTGTAAATAGCATCTTGTGTACATATATGTATATAGTTTTTCCTGGATGAGAGTTGACATTTAAACTAAGCCTGGAATTAAATTGAGAAATGGAGCTTGAATAAGATCTTAATCCACTTAACTTTAAGAGGAACCTTATAGGACTTAGGGTTAAGGCTTTTCAGGTCCATAAGGACTTAATTCTTTGAGTCCACTAGGCTATGAGCATATGTCATCTTGATGAGCCTAAGTAGAGAACTTAACAACACACGCATGACTCTTAGAGACAATGGCTTGACTTGCACCTGCACTTTACACATGGCTCTCCACGGATGAGGTAGTGAGGAGGCAGTTTCCTTTGGCTTGGGGTAGCATATGAGGGTAGTACTTCTAGGCGGAACCTCTCTTCTTCTTATAGTGAAGGAAGTGCGCCTCAACTTGGTCTAGTGGTGATGAAGGCTAAAGACAAAAGCTGTGGGTTGCAATAAAGCTTCAAAAGAGGGATAGTCTACTGGCTCAAGAGGAAAATTTCTTGTAAATATGCTGCACCATGTAGATATGCTGTATAGAAGTCCTTGAAAAAAAATGCAAAAATGCAAAAGAACTCCAAAAAAGTGGTGGGTCGGATTGAAAATTTAATAACCCCACCTGAGTGTATATAGTCAAATAAAGCAAAGCTTATGGTATCCATGTTACATCTCATGAAGCTTGCAGCGGAAGACTTAGCTACACTGGCTAGGCTTCCAAAAGTCTATACTTCTTCCCCCTCTTCTTGAGCCGGTTGCACTTGAACTTAGAAGGGAATACCCCGCTTCTCGAGGAAAGAGTTGCTAGACCGAGGCATTAGAGTTACCAGGTTGAGGGAGGCTGTTTCTTTGTTCCTTCTGAGGTGGGGAGCCACATATCACTTACACTGCATGGAAAGATTCATGGTCATTAGAGTTTGTGTATGTAGACTTGTTCTGATCTGGTTTATTGAGGAGTCTTGTCCATAGATTGGTGGAACTTAGAGGCTGTTGGGTTTTAAGCTTAAGTCCAAATAAGGTTCCGACACATTAATAATCCAAAGATCTGATCAAGCTCCATATCCCAATTTAATGAAGGCAAGTTTAATAATCAACCTTGATCCATGTACATCCTCTTTTTCTTTTTCTTTTTCTTTCTTTTTCACTTCTTTTTCAAATAAGTGTTTGCTAAGGGACTAGCAAAGTTAAGTATAGGGGGGTGATGAATACCCATTCATCACTCTTTATTCTTATATTTTAGCTACAAAAACCTTTGCAAATACATGTAGATATATGTAAATATCAATAATTACCAAAAGCATGCATTGTGTAAAAACCTATAATTAGCATGTTTTTGTGCAAAAATAAAAGAATAAAGATTAAAAAGAAAAAGAGGGAAATATTTAGAATAAATATTGAGCAACCTAACCCAAGGGAGGGCTCAGCATGAGCCTGACCGCATAAAAGCCAAAGTAGAGGGAGATAGGGGCTCTAGTGTAAATATCTATATAAATAAATAAAATTATATTTTCCCCACCCAAAAATTATGCTTGTACATATTTGTATATATTTAGAAAATATTAAAAACAAAATAAAAATTTGAAAATTAAAAAGATCAAAAATACCCTTTCACCATGTACATAGACCATGCTTCTTTATTTATTTAACCTTGTAAATAAATAAAATCATTTTCTAAACTTTTTGTAAATATTCTATGCTATATATTGTAAGTAAAACAAAAAGAATCAAAATAAAAATCAAATAAAAATAACAAAATTAAAATTACAAAAATATATTGTACAAATGCCATGTATATAGTTGTACATAACTATTTATTTCACCTATGTATATAAATAATAAAAACAAAACAAAAATACCCTTTTATCCCTCATTTTATTCTATAAATAAATAAAATATAAAATAGGAATAAAATTGTACAAAAATAATAATTAAAAATCAAAAATAAAAAAAACTACATAATGTACACATACCTATATATAGCTACATAATGTAAATACCTCATTTTTTATTTCCAAAAATTAATTAAAAATCACCAAAAAATAGAAAAAAATAAAATAAAAATATTTTGTGTTTTAAGTTTTTGCTAATTCCGCCGTTATCTAGCCTAAAATAAATAAACAAAAATAGAATACATGGCAGCACCTCATTGGCCCACGGAGATGTTGACCTCCGGTCAACTCCCTCCGCGGACCGTCTTCTCCAGCGGATCTCGCGCCCGACCCGTTTTCTCCTCTTTTTCCGCGCTCGATCCGCTCGCCATCTCTGCAAACCCCGGGTCCTATCGCTTCTTCATATATCCGAGACCCTCGCCGGGGTATCCACATTGGGATCCGCGCTTCTCACAGCCCTACCCGACCAACCCTAGCCGGACCCGCAACTACTTAAATACCGAGCTCTGCCACCTGATTCTGCCATCTTTGGTTCTCCATTCTTCGTCCCGTGACCTCCACAGCTACACCCTAGGTGACAGCTCCAGGTTGGCCGTGTCGCAGCGAGGAGAGAGTGGCCGGACCACTGATCCGGCGAATAGCTCCGCCGTAGCTCCGCCATTGGTGTGAGCTCTGAGCCTCGGGCCCAGACGACCCTCGAGGCTACGACCGGGAGCTTCCCCAGCTCCAGCCCAGTCTACTTCGCCGCCCAGGTAATCCCTTAGCTTCCCCCTTTCATCCAATTTTCATTTTGACCCAAATCGCACCGCCGCCGTTCTTCGTCGATTCCGACCACCTCGCGCATCCATTCGATCATCGGAATCCCCATCCATCTCCGCCTTCCCTCCGCGCACCTTCTCCGCCCCTCCGTTCAACCCAGCTCACACAGGAGCTGGGATTCGAATCCCCTCGCCGTCACTTCGCCGGGGTTCGCCCGCACCGACGCACAGACCACCTCCACGACGCCTAACCGGGTCGAGGCATTTTGCCCTCGACCCGCGAAGCTCCTGAGCCTTTTTGCAGGACCAGAGGAGGCTATCTGAGGCCTCCCGACATTCAGACAGGAGCTTCTCCTCCGCCGACCTCGCCGGAGCCCTCCAGGGCTCGGCTGGGCCATCGGAGCCGACCATCAGCTGCGGAGAATCATCGCGGACCTTTTCCGATCTTCAGAGGCAGCAGGGGAGGAGACCAGCGCTTGCACGAGGCCGGCGAAGCTCGCCAGCCGAATGTTCTTCCAGCATCTTCCCCGACCGTTCGATCGTCCTCGACCTCCAGTTCGTATCCAGACCGTTCACTTGAAGAGAGCCAGACACCGTCAGATCTTGGAGAGGCGATCAGGACCGTCCGTGCACGAGGGGTAGCCACCGAGCACCGCACCCGTTCGATCTTCCACGTGGCGTACCCTCAGCCGTCCGATCTCTGCGAGAGCCTCAGCGTTGGAGCGCCAGCCATTTTCAATCGTCCATCTACACACGTGGCGCGCATCCATCGGGCGACTTAATAAAGGGTAATTTACCCTTAGGCCCTTCCTTATCTTTCATTTCATTTTAGTCCTGTAATTATTTTCGTCAGTTATTTATTTTAGGGTATTTTGCATATTGGACCTCATACTTTAGATATTTGCACTTATACCCCTGTCTGTGTGGAGCCACGTGCTTCGTCATGTGTATGTTTGGGTTATTTGCAATATATTCCCTGTAGTTCTGGATGTTTAGAAATGAATGAAAACTTTTGAGTATTTGCATCTATGCCCCTGTGAATGTTTTAATTGCGCATGTGCGCTTATTTTAGGGTAATTTGCATCTGAGGTCCCCGGACTTTTGGTACGTGTTACCAAATAGTCCTCGAACCTTACTTTTATTACAAAGAGGTCCCTGAGTGCCCCAGGCACGCGCTTGGCGCGTGACTTCTTGGGTTAATTGCACCAGGACCCCCAGAACTTTGGGTATTTGCACTTTGGTCCCTGTGCACAGTGCCCTCTTGTCATTTTTGAATAAAATATCAAATCACCTCCAAATCCAACGAAAATTTGACACATGGCTCCTGCCATGGTGTAGGATTTTTGTAGATTTTTGAGGACATTTCTGATCTTGTTTGCTATTTTTAAAAATTCAAAAACATCTATTTTTGGCACTTTTCAGTTTTGAAAATCACAAAAAATATAAAAACCCCCCTAAAAATTCTGTAAAAATTAGGTACTGTTTATCTTGTGTCCCTTGATTTTCTAGCCAATTTTGGCTATTTGTCATCACTGGAAAACCTTAAAAACTTAAAAACCCTCAAAAACCCATAAAAATTCCAATAAATGCATTCAAAATCCAAAAACAATAATTTTGGTACTCAAATTTTCCTTGTTTTACCTAGTTTACAGGAAAAATACCTCCAGGTCCTTTTTAGGTCCTTAGATATTTTATCTGGGGATTTTGAGCCTGGCTGGACAGTACCTTGCATTTTTGCTACTGTTTGATTTTTAGAAAATAAAATACACATCAGAAAAATTCCAAAAATTCACCAAAAACATTAAAAAAGATAAAAAAACATAAAAATATTTTTGTCTGAATTTTTGTTTGCTTCTTGATGCATTAAATAATTTGTTGAAGTGTGCTTGCTTTTGCTTTTCTTATTTTCTTCACATATTAAAAATTCCAAAAAAATTTAAAAACAATTAAAAACCACTAAAAAATGTTTTCCCTTTTTTCTCTGATTTTTTTTGACTACTTCGTAGGCCTTCGGCCAATCCGTGCTCCTTGAGTTCGACCCTGGGTGCTATACCAGGTTAAACATATAGCAGGACCACTTCCTCGCTTCGATTGATTTTATTGCTATTAGTGGTTCGATTTTTCTTGATTGACTTAACCGAGTGATCGAGGTCGCAACGACCTATTTCTGTACCTTTACCTCTGTCGCTTGGCTCGTCATCAAGAGGCCACCTTGGTGATGATTATGTCACCACGCTTTTGAATCTCTCGAATGATGTGGTATTTCCTTTCCACGTGCTTGCTCTTCTGATGTCATCTGGGTTCCTTTTGCTGGGCAATGGCTCCCGTGTTATCGCAGAGTAATGGGATGGGAGTATCATAGGAAACTACGCCAAGCTCCAGGATGAACTTGCGCAACCACACCGCCTCCTTTGCAGCATCCGATGCAGCAATGTAGTCGATTTTTGTTGTTGAATCTGTTGTAGTATCCTGCTTCTTGCTTCTCTAGCTCACAGCACCACCGTTCAACAGGAATACGAACCCTGATGTCGACTTTCGATGATCAATATCTGATTGGAAGTCAGAATCTGTATATCCCAATACTTGAGATCACCATCTCCATAGACCAAGATATAATATTACGTCCGTCTTAGATATTTAAATATGTTCTTTACTGCATTCCAGTGTTTCTCTCCATAGCAGGATTGGTAACGACTTACCACTCCCACTGCATGGCAGATATCTGGCCTAGTAAACATCATGGCGTACATTAAGCTTCCTACGGCTGATGCATAAGGGCATCCAGCCATGGCTTTCTTTTGCTCAACAGTTTGAGGAGCCATCCCTTTAGACAGGTGGATACCATGTCTTAAGGGGAGGAAACCTTTCTTGGAACTATCCATACGGAATCGTTAAAGAATCTTCTTAATGTACCCATGCTGTGACAATCCCAATATCCTCTTTTCTCGGTTCCTGAACAATTTCAGGCCTAAGATGTAAGAGGCTTCTTCAAGATCTTTCATCTCAAAGGTATGGGATAACCAAATTTTCACACTGGTCATCATCCATGTATCATTCCCAATTATAAGGATGTCATCTACGTAAAGCACGATGAACACAATGGCGCTCCCACTACGCTTCTTGTACACACAAGGTTCATCAGGATTTTGCACAAAATCATAACTCTTTATGGTTTCGTCAAATCTGATGTTCCAGCTAGACCTGTCCAAATTGTGGGCCAGGCTGGCCCATGGGCCGGGCCGAATGGGCCGAGGTTAAAAAACCTTTGTCCAAGGCCCGCCCATGCGTCGGCCCATGGCCCATTTTGGTCATTTTCCATTGATTTGTAATGGTATTTAATACATATAGATGATTTTATTAATACCAACTATACTTTATATAACAATATACGTAGTTTACATGTTACTTGACATGTAAACTATTGAATTTTTATTTAAAACTATTGTCACAAATGAAAAACTTAAAGCATATCATATTAGTACATGTATAATTTGGCATATATTTATATATTTTTTTATTTTTTACAGGCCGGATTGGGCCGGCCCATGCTTAAATCTCGAAGCCCAAGCCCGACCCATGAGCGGGCTGGGCGGGCGGGCCCCCAGCCCGTTGGCCAGGTCTAGTTCCAGCTATGAGAAGCTTGCTTGAGCCCATAGATGGATTTCTTCAGCTTCCATACTTTGCCATCCTCAGTTATGAAGCCTTGGGGCTGCTCCATGTAGATATCCTCCTCGAGGTATCCATTGAGGAAAGCCGTCTTAACGTCCATCTGCCATATGTCGTAGTCAAGATATGCAGCTATAGCTAGCAATGTCCTAATGGATTTAAGCATAGCCACATGAGAGAATGTCTTATCGTAGTCGATGCCTTCTCTCTGTGTGTAGCCCTTGGCTACGAGCCGTGCCTTGAAAGTCTCTACTTTCCCATCAGGTCCCCTTTTTCTCTTGAAGATACATTTACACCCAATGGGTTTTACCCCATTAGGTGGATCCTCTAGGGTCCATACACCATTCTTATGCATGGAGTCAATTTCTGACTTCATTGCTAGCATCCATCTATCCATGTCATAATCCGCGAGTGCTTCATCAAATTAAGTAGGATCATTGTCAGTCTCACTTGACACATGGAATCCATACCTTTCAGGTGGTGCAACCACCCTCGAAGTCCTTCGAAAAGGTATGGGTGTTTCATCTTTATTTATCTCTTTAGTTTCTGGTCTAGGAAGCTCAGAATCCTCAGGGGATTCTATGAGTTCCTCTACTTCATTTTTGTCTTGACCTTTAAGGAAATCATCCTACAGAAATTTCACATCTCCAGAGACAAAAACCTTTTGGGTCTCAGGGTCATAGAGATGGTATCCAATAGCATCTTTAACATACCCAATGAAGTAACACTCACGAGTGCGAGATTCTAGCTTACTTGCGTCTACGTTTTTAGCATGAACCAAGCAACCCCAAACCCTCAAGTGATTAACACTAGGTTTGCTTCCATACCAGAGCTCATGAGGAGTCTTAGGCATAAATTTGTTAGAAATCTTATCCATGATATATATTGCAGTCTCTACTTCATATCCCCAGAAACTAAGAGGTAAATGTGCTTTGCTTATCATTGAACGGGCCATATCCATGATGGTCCTGTTGCATCTTTCAGCAACACCATTAAGTCGAAGAGTTCCAAGAGGAGTGAGATTGGAGACAATTCCATTCTCTTTAAGATATTCCTTGAATTCATCTGAGAGGTACTCGCCACCACAATCAGATCAAATCCGTTTAATCTTCCTATCGGTTTGGTTCTCAACCAAAGCCTTATACTCTTTGAACTTTTCAAAGGTTTCAGATTAACGTAATAGGAAGACAAACCCGTATCACGAATGGTCATCGATAAATATCAAGTAATATCGATATCCACTACGAGTCGCGGTACTGAGGGGACCACATACATCGACATGTATTAGGTCAATAATACCTTCGCATCTTGTAACCTTTTTACGGAAAGGCATCCTAGTTATTTTACCTCGAATACAAATGTTCACAGGTAGGCAAAGATTGAACCTGTAGAAAATCTAAAGGTCCATCCTTTATCAATCTGTTGATCCTATCAACAGACAAATGACCAAGCCTTTGATGTCAAATCATATTCGAATGATTTTTATTCTCCCTGGATATCTTAGGGTTTTTATTAGTGGTTGTAACATTCATGACATGCTCATTAATGCACAATTCATAGAGCCCACCAGAAGTCAAAGTACAATCTGCAATATATTTATCATAATGATTTATGACTAATTTATTACAGAAAAGGAATGAATATCCACTTCTAACTAGCTTAGATACAGATATTAAATTCCTTCTGACTTCAGGTACATAAAGACACTCTTTAAACACTAAGACTCTACCACTAGATAATGATAGTCGACAGGTCCCGACGGCGACTGCTGCAACACTTGCATCAGATCCCATCTGGATGACTATCTCCCCTTCCTCTAGATTCTTAGTTTCCTGAAACAAATGCAACAAATTGCATATATGAACAGAAGCACCAGAATCTACAACCCAACTTCCTTCTCGTCCAACGAGAAAACTAGTTTCAATGATGAAAGTATATTTCATACCTGCTGGGGTTTTACCTTTGTCTACTGACTTCAGGTATTCCGGGCAGTTACGCCTCTAGTGCCACGACTTCTTGCAGTGGTGGCAGACGTCGGTTTTCTTCGACGCTATCAGTGTGGATGCATTGGAAGATGAGCCAACACCTTGACTCTTCTTCTTTCTCTTCTAGGCCGGGCCCTTCCGAGAACCTTGCTTCCGACCATGCTTCCCTTTGACCTGTGCAACCATTGCACTGCCAGTGGGACCATCTTTCTTCATTAAGTATTTTGCAGACTTTAATGCAGCAAGAAGTCCAGCGTTCGACAAGTCCAACTTGTTCATGTGGAATGAAACCACAAAATTATTGAAAGATTTAGGCAAAGATAGCAGAATGAAATCAGCTTGCATGTCTGTATCCATATTTGCCCCAAGAGTCTCCAGTTCAGACAAGTACCCAAACATTTTGAGTACATGTTCACGAATCGAAGTTCCTTCCTGCATCTTGCAGCGAACGAGTTCTTTCATAATGTTGTAACACTGGGTGCGGTTAATGTCACCAAACATATATTTCAGGTTCTGCATAATTTCCTGGCATGTGCTCATCTCCACATGTTGCTTCTGAAGAACATTGGAGAGAGAATCCATGATATAACATCTAGCCAAGATATGATCTTCATCATACTTGTCATTGTATGCCTTTTATTCCTTTGTTTTAGGGATTTCATGCTTGTCTTCTATGAGCATATAACTTATGCGCTCAACCGAGAGAACAAGCTCTAAATTACGGATCCAATCTGAGTAATTTAGACCGGTCAACTGGTTGACCTCCAGAAGCCTGCTTAGTTGGTTCATGGACTTCATTTTCTGAAATTAAGAATGCACTATATTAGAATATATATAATCACATATTCATATTTATGATATTTGATTAAGGCATTTTAAATCAAATTGTTCTTGCTCTGTAAACGTTGAAAGTTTATATCTCAAGCAAGAACTAGGATCTCCTCTTTATCATTGTCATATACCAATAATAAGAGAACCTATGACTCCAATAAAGAGAAGCGGGAACACATTACGCCTTACAAGTCCAACTTGCATTTCCCAATTCGGTCTTTAATACTCGGACCCACCACCCTAAGGTGATGTAGACCCATTGTTAATTGAACCAACCGTCAACAGGAATACAACCCGCTATGCGCAATCCAATATCGCCCCAATAATATGAGGATCCGATATTGGGGTCACTACGCATACATCCTTACTTTTTCGAGAAGCGACGAGCCCGATCCAAATGGATCGTGTGCAGGAGCTGTCACTTCGGACATGCGTCTCCTACATACAATATCTGGCGACGGAACCCTTCGCCTTGACGGGAGATCATGGATGTCACTTATGTGATCCTCGACCTCATATTCAAATTTTAATTAATTATCATGAATCATATTCATATAATTAACTCTTCCAAGGGAAATACACATCTATTCATAATAGAGTGTTTTTAATTGGATATAATTAATTTAATCATATTAAATTAATTATCAATCTACTTCAATCAACAAACTTGATTGTTTTTACTTGAATACATATATGATATTATCTCAAAGTACGTATTAATTTGAATTTTAATAATTAGAAAATACATCTTGATTTCTCCGGCATTGTGGAGTCGCTACCTGTTGTCATGGCCAGTACCGACGAAAGTGGGACGAACCACACCCGGTGCAACCCGCTACCCCAATGTTTTCCGACTAGACACCATATCCACCTCAGGAAAGGATAATGCCAAATAGATCAAATTGTACTTGAGATGATCATCGGTTCTTCAACTGAAACTATATCATATACTAATAATCAAAACATTTTTGATTATAAGGAAATTTCCTAGACAAATTCCCAATCCTATTCAAGCAAGGAGTTTGATGATTGTGTTTCCAATTATGATCTAGATGAAATCTAATCAATTTATTGGTTGAGGCCAAGTCAATTAAGGAAATAATCATCTTCCAATATTTCTCAAATATTTTCCATAATTATTTCTTGAAATTAACAATTAATTTCATTAATTGACAATCACATGGTTCTTGATTAGGAATGTAATTTCAGCAGTGACCCCTACTTACTAAAATTAACATACCTCAATCAATTTAAAAATACAAATTAGACAAAATCAATTTTTAAAGATTTCTAATTTAATTTAGGACAGAACCTAAGTGATTTCACATATTTCGAAATGGATCAAAACAATAATTAACTCATTAATCATGTTAAGATTCACAGTTCCCGCAACAATGAATACATGTTCATTAAAACAACCATATCTCGAGCAAACGGAATCCAAATTACGTAAACTCAGATCCTATGGTTTCCTTATTTAATGAGGGACACAATTCAAGTGATTAATTCTGTTTAAAGATTCTAAACATGGCCGAATTTATTCACTAAACAGATGTACGAAAAATCAAATGCGACAAAAACTTTCGCGACCTTAACAAACCCAAGTCGTCCTAGGTTTGCGGATCGTATCTAAAACCTTTGACCTAGAGCTCTGCTACCACTTGAAGGATATGGTATTATCCTCAAGCGCATCACAGAAGCGTGAGCATCGTATGGAATACGGTGTAGAACGACTAGTCGTACTAGTTGTTTTATACAACGGAATTTAAAAAAATTTCATGCGATGAAACCACATGATCCAAGAACGATTCTCAGATCGTTTCATCTAGAACCACATCAAGTATAAAGGAATACCTCTTGAAGCGTGGTTGATCGAGTCTCTACAAAAAAAGACCTCCTATCTCAAGTCCGATCGTCGGAGAAGATGGTTGTGAGCGCGGGGATGAACCGCGTGATCCTCGCAATCCAACAAGATGATCCAAGCACGATGAACTTCTGATCTCATCGTACGAGATCGAACGTCTTCTTCGTGAACGTAGCACTCCAAGAAGATGGAGAACCGAAAATGTCGAAGCGGCGGTGCGGTGGCAAAGGCGTCAACGGCTTTCTCCTCTAGGGTTTGATGGACGGTCACCAAGGAGAGGGAGAGAGAGTTGACGTGTGGGGAGAGAAGAGAGCGAGAGAGGTGTGCTTCCAAAAGCATGGCATTAGAGAGCATGGTATGCCTCTCTATTGATAGGGTTTTGGTATCCATGGATCTCAATCCATGGGATACAAAAAATCAATGGATGAGATTGATTTATGTTTAATCCAATGGTCAAGATTGTTGTTGGTAAAAATCAATAACTATTAATTTAATTTAGATCAAATATATTTGACAAATCAAATATAAATCAATCTTAAATCAAATCAATCAAATAAAGGGAGATTTCCAACATGGAGATTGCATCCCCATGGATCATGGAGGACGACCACCAATTTCCATATTGGTTATGGTGGCCGTCCACTTGATTGTAAGTGGGAGCAATCTCATGAGATTTCTTGAGATTGCATATATCCATGGAAATCTCCTTTATTTAATCCAACAACTTTTGTTGTGATTTATTCTTCAAAAATAATTCATAAATAATTTTGAAAATATTGCAATCTTGCCATTGGAAATTTGTGAATCACATTCACAACCCAAAACAAAATATAATTTACATTTTCAATTAATTATACAATGTATATCCAATACACATTAATAATTAATCAATAAATATAAATTATAATTAGCTCTCTCTAATACATTATAAATCACATTTATAATATATTATGAATAATTGAATATTGCTATCCACATTATTCTCATCCACAATAATTAAATCACATTTAATTATATTGGATAATTTCCACACACATCAAGATAATTAAATCACATTTAATCATCAATTCTTTAATGCTTAGATCTATGGAATTATTCTTGAACCCTTTCAGGAATAATGTGATTTCTCCGCAGATACTTGGAGATAAGGATAGGGCGATTGTATTGTTCCACATATAGTGACTTGGATATTGAGATCGCATCTCAAATCCAGATCTCACGGACCTCTCATAGATGCTTGATTAAATCGAGTCTGTAAACCTAATCTTCTCATTGTATCTGAATCTCATTCAGATCAATGTCCAATGCATGGACTAAGATTAGGTCACTTCTCTACTGAGAGGAGTCACTAAAATCCAAACCAGTTTCATCACTCCCTCAGAATGGTAGCGTCATGGTTATACAATCGTTTATGATCACATCACCCTCAGGTATTCCCAACACCTGTGCATCCTGCATACTGGAAGACCTATGATCATCCTGAAGATATAGATCACTTTTACGCTGTCATCTTCAGGGTTTGATCATTAAGTTTCTCAATCTTGGTCATTGGGAATTGGGATAGATCATATGCTTTCCCAAAGCATATATCTTACCTTCAAATTCATGTCATGCTTATAAAGCATGACGACCATGCATGGAATTTGATCAACCCCAATACCTCATGTGTGAGCTCATGTCCCTTTGAGAGATCGTATTACTCATATGTCCTTACATGCACACCAGCTCGCCGGTGTATAGACCTTGGTTAGGTCATCAACCTATTGGTCTGCCAAATATACACGCTCAGACGTATAGCAACATATCTGTCTCTGGTCAGAGGATGCATGCCTATGCTGTGACAACATTCAACATAGATCTTTGGTTATCTCGATCTCGTTAAGTCAACTCATTGACTCAACTAATCTGACACTTCCGAATCACTATTCCCATGCAGAGGACCTGCATCAAGAGGTTAGTCAGATATCAGTCAGATGAGAAAGGATTGCCATCTCCTTCTCAGGCTGGAGATCATCACTTAACAATCATTTGATGATGCTTGATGAGTCCTCCATCTAACTCCTTAGATATTCATCCAAGCATCAGCCTCTATGATTCAATCAATGAATCAACAGCTGTATGATCATCAAGTTGGCCATGGTACATAACCCTTATCGTACAGAGGGACCTTATAGTGCATTCATTCATTCAACCTCAGAAAGGGAGTGAAAAAAAATCAATAATTTTTATTGATAAATCATTTATTACAATAACATTTATTGCGGGAATGGTTCGCCCCGAGCTCACATTGCTAACAGGGAAGTGAGGCATCGATTGCAGCAGAGCGTGAGGGCTATGACAGAGGGCGGGGGTGGCGAGACAACGACTGTGGTGAAGGTAGCAGATGCGACGAAGGGTGGGGGAGGCGAGAGGGAGGTTTCTTAAGGGGAGGCGAGGCAGAGGTTGCGTCGGAGGAAGTGGCTACGGCGGAGGGCCAGGGAGGCGAGAGGGAGGTTGGTTGTGGTAGAGGGCGGTCAGTTGCGACAGAGGGTAGGGGAGGAAGAGGGAGGCTGGGGAGGAAGAGGGTTGCAGACGACTACTTGGGTTGCGGGTGATTTGGGGTTTATCAAACCCTAAAATAAATATATTATATATTTAATACGAATATTCATATTTGTAACCGTAATCGTTTCATATTCATATTCGTATTTGTATTCATATTATTTAAAACAAGATTCGTATTTAGATTCGTATCCGTGAAAATTTCGTTTGGAAGGTTCATATTCATATTCGTATTCAAAAGTTTTTTAAAAAAGAACCACAACCTCTTAAAAACGAATACAAAAATGAACGAAGATGAATATATACACATCCGTTTGCATCTCTGGATATAGTTATGAAAATTCATAGTGGTACTTTCCAAAAAAATTAAAAAATTAATAAAAAATGAAAATGAAGTAGGTAAGGTTACCTACTTCATGAAATAAGCTCCCTTTCCCCCACCCCACCCACCCCCCCTCTCTCTTTCTCTCTCTATATATATATATATATATGGAAAAATGGGGTTGCCCTCTTGAGGTAGCCATGTTGGCTTCCCCACCCTCCATAAATTTAGTTATTTTTTTTGTAAATTAAAATCATGTATATTCATCTATATATCCTTCCAACATGTCACTCAAATTTCGTCAGAAAGAAAGACTCCAATGACCTCCATCTAGAGCATGTAATTTTAACAATCTAAACGTTGTTGTAATCGACCGGCTCCAATGCCCTCACATCCGTCCGATCACACATGAGATTGACGCTGGATGCCCCTCCATGCACTAGATCTAAACTACTATGAAAGGATGTCATGCACTAGATCTAAACTAATATGAAATGATGAAAACAACATGTGTCATTTGCATAAATTCTCGTTACAATAAGCAATTATTTTTCAATTCACATTGATATAACCAACTTATCAGAAACATCAAAATGGTAATAATGTAGTACATAGTTATATATAGGTAATGATGGTAAAAAAGTAGTTTTCCCCACCCTCCATAAATTTTGTTATTTTTTTTGTAAATTAAAATCATGTATATTCATCTATATATCCCTCCAACATGTCACTCAAATTTCGTCAGAAAGAAAGACTCCAATGCCCTCTATCTAGAGCAGGTAATTTTAACAATCTAAACGTTGATGTAATCGACCAGCTCCAATGCTTTCCAATGCCCTCACATCCGTCCGATCACACATGAGATTGACGCTGGATGCCCCTCCATGCACTAGATCTAAACTACTATGAAAAAAAATCCATGCACTAGATCTAAACTACTATGAAAGGATGTAAACAACACCTGTCATTGCATAAATTCTCGTTACAACAAGCAATTATTTTTCAATTCACATTGATACAACCAACTAATCAGAAACACCAAAATGGTAATAATATAGTACGTAGTTATATATAAGTAATGATGGTAAAAAAGTAGTTTTCCACTTAGTAAAATATCACAAGGTCAAAATCTATCATTATCAAATCGAAGAGCACATAACTCAAATTTCTATTTTGAAAAATTGTAGAGATTTATCTAACACTAGCACTTTTATTGTAGTGTTCTTCTGTTTTAATTCACAGTTTAATTCATCTATTGTTTTATTCATCTGATTATTCTTAGGCCCTGTTCGTTTGGGGTATAAGGCGGAATGGAATAAGGGGAATAAGCCCCCAACACGCTTCCCCGTGGTACGACTATTCCCCATTATTTCATCTTATTTCACTCTTATTACTATCATTATCCCACCTTACCTACCTTTATTTCACCTTATTCTCCTTATTCTTATCCTCCAGCCGAACGGAGAATAGACCCTTATTCCCCTTATTCCCCACCCTTATTCCTGCTTATTCTCCTACCGAACGGGCCCTTAGAGTTCATCATAGTCTATAAGTATGCTTCCTGGATGATTGGATGAAGGATCAGATTTAGATTCAGATCGAATGACCGTACCGGAAACATTCGGCAACAACAACAACTAAAGTAAATGAAAACGAATGAGAGAAATTTTTATTAATACTTATTGATGTGAGGGACACATGAGGAGAACAAGTCATGGAGAAGAAGATGGGTTGTGGAGGGTAACACGTGACAGGGGTAAGCATGTAGTTGGTACATGGGTGCCATGTGCAATGGAACCGTGTATCCGTGGTGTCGACGAGTATGCGAGGAGGAGAGTGGCAAAAATAGAGAGCACGCGATGGGGGGGGGGGGGGGGGAGGGGGGAGAGGGTTGCGGGTGGGAGGCGAGGGCTGTGGGAAAAGAACACTGGCAGTGAGGAGAGGTGAGGGCTACAGGGGGTGATAGAGGTATGTGGGGGAGGGAGAGGGTTTAGGTGGAGGAGGCATGTGCGGGTTCTGGAGGAGGGGTATCCGACATCAGTCTCATGTGTGATCAGACGATGGAGGAGGCAGGTGCAGGGAACTCCCTGCACCACCCGTAGGCTCCTTAATCCCTGTATGCATGCATGCATGCATGTATGTATGTATAGGGGTTGGGGAGTATGCACCAAGGTGCATGTAATTTTACATGCATCAAGGTTTATATCTGTCACGTTTTTACTTTTTTGGAAAATATCACCAGGTATATTCATCCATATATCCCTCTTATATGCCATTCGAATTTCGTCAGAAACAGAAACTCCTATGCCTTCCATCTAGAATAGATAATTTTAACGGTCTTACAATTGTTGTAACCGACATAGATAATTTTAATGGTCTTATAATTGTTGTAATCGACATGTTCTAAGGTATATGAGTTTATGTTTCTAACGAAATTCGAATAACATAATGGAGGGATATACAGATGAATATACATGGTGATATTTTTCGAAAAAGTAAAAAATGTAGAAGATATAAATCCCGGTGCATGTAAAATTACATGCACCTGTGTGCATGCTCCCCAACCCTATATATATATATAAATAGAGAGAGAGAGAGAGAGAGAGAGAGAGAGAGAGAGTAATGGGTCTGCCCCCTTGGGGCAACCAAGATGACTGTCCCGCATCATTTTCGGTGTTTTTTTTGAAAATATCGCCATATATATTCATCCATATATGTCTCCTATTTGCCATTTGAATTTCGTCAGAAACAGAGACTCCTACGACCTCCATCGAGATAATCATTTTTTAACTGTTGCAGGATTTTTTAAATCGACACCATCTCGACGGAGGCCGTAGAAGTCTCTGTTTCTGACGAAATTCGAATGGCATATAGGAGGGATATAGGAATGAATATATATGGTGATATTTAAAAAATAAGAAAATGCCTAAATAGGGGGGCGATGAAGCCATATTGGCTGCCCCCGAAGGCAGCCCCATTAAATATATATATATGTATATATATAGAGAGAGGGAGAGATAGAGTGGGGGGGGGGGGGAGGGAGCCTACTTTGTGAAGTAGGTAACCTTACTTACTTCACATCCATTTTTAGCAATTTTTTATTTTTTTTGAAAAATACCACCGTAGATTTTCATAACTATATTCCTCTAATATGTCCTTCAAATTTCGTCAGAAACATAGACTACTATGGTCTCCATCCAGACAACCATTTTTTACCAGTCACAGATTTACTGTATTTTACCTGTTCTGCACGGAGGGTATAAAAGTCTCTGTTTCGGACGAATTTTGAATGACATCCTAGAGGAATATAGTTATGAAAATCCACGATGGTATTTTTCAAAAAAAATAAAAAATTTGCTAAAAAGGATGCGAAGTAGGTAAGGTTACCTACTTTACAAAGTAGGCTCCCTTTCCTCATACATACATACATACATACATACAGACATACATACACATCGGGTGGTGCAACCAACTAGCTACATCCAGGTATTTTTCTCTTTGATTTTTGATTTTTTTGAAGGAAACTATGGAGATCTACTTAGTTTATGAGTGGAATATGTATTTCAAATTTCATGCAAAACAAAAATTCCTAACATGCCCATCTAGATAGGGTCGATTTCAATAATTCCGAGATCGTTAAAATGTGATAGTCTTGATGGAAATGATGGAAGTGTCGAATTTAGTTGAAATTGGTATGATATCATGGTGATATATGGTGATTTAAATCTCCCTAGGTTTCATTTCAAAAAGCACAAAAAATCAATGAAAAAATGGACGGGTGCAGCTTCCCCAGCCCCATATATATATATGGCCCTTCCAATAGACATGGTCCTTCCTAGGTTCAGGAAGACTGCCTCCATTTTGTAGAAAACACCAACAATTTTGTAAAATAGGTAAACATTTTGTATTATGGCCACACATTATAATGCAAAACATCACAGTGTAAAATACGAACCTACACATTGTATTTTGCTCTAAAACTAACATCAAAACTATACAATATAATACAAATTCTTTACATATTTTATAAAAATACCGGTATTTTCTACAGAAAGGGAGAGGCCTTCCTGAACTCAGGAAGGACCACATCCTATTAGAAGGATATCCTATATATATATATATAGAGAAGAGAGAGAGAGAGAGAGAGAGAGAGAGAGAGAGGAAAGGGAGCCTACTTCATGAATAGGTAACCTTACCTACTTCATGCTCATTTTTGGCCAATTTTTTTATTTTTTTGAAAAATAACACTATAGATTTTCTTCACCACTAGAACATATAATTTTTAACGGTCTTAGAATTGTTGTAAGTTCTGGATGGATGTCACATGAGTCTCTTGGAAATTTGAATGACATATTAGAGGGATATAGTTATGCAAATCCATGTCGCTATTTTCTAAAAAAAAATGACAATTAATGAGCATTAAATAGGTAAGGTTACCTACTTCATGAAGTAGGCTCCCTTTCCTCATATGTATGTATGTGTGTAATATGCATATAAATATAAATGTATGGATATGTGTGTATGTATATAAATATCGAAGTGAATCAAATTGTTGTCGAATGAATAAATGTTAATTCAAATTCAATTCATTTGGGAGTTGAATTGACAAGTTAAATTCAAATTTAGTTTGTTTTATTTCAAATCACACATTCTTCAAATTTTTATTGAATGACCTGATCGAACTCGAATTATTCAATTCAATTAACACCATAAGAGGTTCTTATCTTTCATCCAACCATGGAGGGGGCTTATTAGAAACGAGATTTATACCACCTATTTATAAAAATCTATAAAGATATAATTGCAATTATTAGTATTATATATCATATCTTAAATTATACGGTAACTTATTGTATTTTAGAAATATGGGTCTCTGCTTTCCTTATTTTGACACACCATAATATAAATATGTTAAAATATATTTGTAAGATTAGATTTTTAAAATATTTATTGTCTTTTTATTTTTATTTCCAAAATAAAGTTTAGTAACACGAGGTATCACAATTTGATTAAGAGATATATCGAAATGAGAAACGAATTTCCAAGTCGAATATTCTCTTTTAGTGTATTAAGTAATAAATTATCAGAGTTATCTTACTCCAATATCTAATTATTTAAATTCAAATGATTAAAGAATTGAATTTTAAAATTTTTTAGAAATTATGGATTTTCAGTTTGATAAGCTTTTCATATGTTTGGAAACGATTCTATATATCTAAGGTCCATTTGGAAGTAAGAGGAGACTTTATCCCTAAATAAGCAATGATGAAGTAGACCCATAATTATACCATATATCATGTCTTTGTCTACGCTATATATATCATTTTCTTATCTCTTAAATCAACGGACAAGAATAATGTATAAACCTCACTTATCTCTTATCTTCTCTTATTAGTCTCTTTCGTCATCCTCTTGGCAAATGCTTTCAATGAAGGACAAGTTCATCGGATGAGAAATAATAAGACGAGATCGATAATGAAGAAACGAGGTTTTGGGATGAATAAAAACTAGAGACAAAAATACAATAGGATGATATAATAACAATGTTACCCCTTATCTCGAACAAAAAATTGAGAGAGAGATCTGAAATAAGCAAATTTACCAACCACTTGTGGATGGAGGAATGATTTTCCTCCTTCAATTCATGATTATCAAAGAAGATATTTCACTCTCAAGTATTCTTATGTCTTATTTTACATCACAAGTATGAAATGCATGATAGTTTTCTAAAATGTGGCCTTTATTGGGTTAACCAATGCTATATGTGCAAATAACAATATGAAATTATGAATCATATTCTTTGTAGATGCCTTGTTTTTAAAATATCTTTACTAAGTTGGGTATACCGTTGCGATGACCCCACTTCAACATGCTTTTTATGTGAAACTGCAAAACTATGATGATTTTCGACGTATTATTCTTGCTAAAACAATATCGATTTGGTGGTTCCTTTCGAAGGAGTGGTACCTTCGTGCCTTGGTGGATCTGAAACATCTTTTGAGGCTATTTGAATTGAGCTGAAAAATTTCTTTGGTTTTAGATTTCCAATGGCTAACCTTAAAATCTGTTTCCTTTTTGAAATTTCAGTATTGACATCCCCTGGTTTCGAGACAATAATTACGGTGATGGCACCTGATGAGGAGGTCTGCTTGTCAACGAAATGAGAAACATTGCTTTGAATCCTGTTGTAGAGCGCTCGTGAATCTTGATCGAAACAGTGGTACATCCTATTAAAAATAGCTCTTATTAGGATTGGTAGCTTGTTTTTTCCCTCATCAAATAGAGGACTGGTTTTTAACTAGCTAAGTAGCATATTATGTGTTTACGGAGAAAATCCCCTTTTGTTTTTATTGCATTGGCTACATATCAACCCTTTTTGGTTGCTTTTGGGATTCCCTGTTTACCCATAAAGGGTAAAATTCTGTCTGGCTTTTTGCTATGGCATCTTTTGATACCTTATATCAGATGAATGAAATGCCATTTTTTGGAATTTTGTCAGTTGAGCCCCTCTAAGATATTGCAATACCAGTTATGCTCCTCCATTTTTGGAATATCAAATGTGCCCCCAATTTTTACCATTCTATCACTTGTGTCCCTCGTGTTAGCTGCCGTCCACTATCAACGCAAACAGACATTAACTTTGAGGACACCAGGAGAATTAAATTGAAAAAAGGTTGAAAGATTTTTATCCTCTTCCCCCTCCTCCGCCCTAGCATCCTCCCTCCGTCTTCCTCAGCCCCAGCCTCCTCTTCCTCTGCCCCGGCTTCTTCATCCTCCCCCTCCTCCTCTGCCCCAGACTCCTCCTCTCCCTCCCCTCCTGCTCCTCCTCCTCCGCACCAACCTCCTCCTCCTCTGCCCCTCCTCCAGCTTCCCCTCCTCATCTTTCACCACCTCCCACAATGCCCACTCTTCGTCCTCCGCCCCTTGCTCATTAACTGGTGAAGATCTCAAACCACCGCTCTACCACAACATCGATCCCCTCAAACACCTGCCTCACCAGCAACCTCAGCCTCTGTAACTTGTACACATGTCCCCCTGTCCGTACGAGAGTTCACATCTACAAGCGCCGTGAGTTCTGTGTCCTATGTAGCAATGCTGCACTCGTCCTTGTATGCCTTAATGGCATACGCTCCCTCATCATTGTCTTGTCTGTAGAAGCCGAAGAGGGCATGGCCATAAGAGCGCAATTAGGTCTTGATACCAGCGTCCTTCATCTGCTTGAAAAGTTGGAAGGCAAGGTTGAGATCGGTCTTGGCGGCATCGAGCATGGCAACGCTAGTGAAGTTTACCTCGTTGGGAGCGATGCCATGGGATTCCTTGTGGTGAAATATGTCAAAGTAGCGACATAGGCTGGAGGGAGGTCGAAGGAGCAGAGGTAGAGGAAGGAGTTGTAGTCATGGAGGGAGATGGGGACAAAGTGGGAGTGGGCAACATCATAGAGGCGGAGGGCCTCAGGGAGGTCGGAGTTTTCTAGAGCACATGACTAGTCGGTGTCGGAGGATAACCTCGAGGAAGAGGATCATACAAAGGAGGTGTGATAGATATCAATGTTCCCCTCAATATCTAAGCCACGAAGATTCCCTGCCAGTCCACTACACACAACCGACCCACCAATATAGCTGAACTCGACGTAGTTTCATGCATTGATAAATGATGAAGAAGGTGGCCAGAGGTTGCGTGCAATGGAGGAGAATGGGTCAGAGGAGAAGGATGGGTGGGGTGAAAGTTTGGACAATTATGTTTCTCTTAACCTTATCAGGGTTTGAAAAAATCATGGCTAAGTTCACCTTCTTGGCGGCTAAAGTAACGGAGAGGCACACATGATAGAACAACAAGAAGCCAGGGGCACAATTGATATTCCAAAAGGGAGGGGCATAACTGATATTGGCAATATCTTAAAGGGGTATAATAGATAAAAGTCCTTCTAATATTTCGAGCACCCAAAGAGGGCCCTAGGACTAGGGATGAAAACAATCAGATATGGATATGAATATAGGTGTTATTATATCCTTATCCTTTTTAATATTCAGATATGAATACGAATATGAATATCATACGAATGTGTAAAATGCAAATCATGTCTTCAAAATATTAATACGAATGCAAAATGAATGTTGGTAATTCGAATATGAATTGACAAACGAATGCGGATTAATATACACATGTTGTAGATAACCTAATTTACTAAAAATCTATAAGAACATTAGGTTTAAAGTAAAATTTTATGTATAACAAGTTCATTGACTATTTTGATAACGAAAATTTAACACAACAAAACCATGAAGTAAAAGAAGCTGACCAAATATGAACCTTATTTCTTATAAGTGTATATATTCATCCATTATTAACATCACATGCTCTTTGCAACTTGAGAATATGAAATTCATTAATAGAACAACATCACAAAATGGCATGACATGGCCGACTAAAGAGTAATTCGGTTCAACATGGAAAAAAAAATCTAATTCGGCTAGACATGACCATCTAATTCAAATCTGGCTCGACAAGCCTTAATATGAATATACTTGAGATATCTTTATGCGGGAAAATATAATTATATCAACTCGTGCGCGTCATATCACCTACAAATAAAGTCAAAAGACCCACACAAGTACTACATATTCTCTTCAATAAGTCGTGTAATAAGCTAATTGTAATAGTTACTAAAATGCAAAGCTAGAAGATGGAGTCAATAAGAAAAATATATAAAATTTGCTACATGTCAAATGTTAATAGAATTTTTTTAAAAAGTAAAAACATATTTCCACATGATATGGTCCATATGGACTAAACAAAACGAGCCATTCATACTTTCTAATTAAATGGCTTCAAGTAATACATGTGCTAAAAATATGAAACGAATAAAGTATATTAGAAAAATGATACATCAAATTGTCATTAGACATTAAATGGAAAATGCATATAAAATACGTAAATCATATCGAAACTTACCATCCATTAAATCTATCTCATACCATTCCACTCTCTTTTGTCACTACTTTGTGCTAAATGAATAAAAAATAGTTGTTAAATAAATTTATGGATAGCTTATTATTAATATATGTTAGAAAATCTTACTCAAATGAGGTGCTTCAAGTTGGCATGGAGTTTCAAGTACTTCATTTATATCAGTGAAAGTATCACCATCATGTGAGTTTATGCATGAATATGATTAAAATAAAATATGAAAAATTGAAAATAGTTGCGTACCTTTGATTTCATCTTTCAACCAATGTTGACTACATATCAATGCATCCACCATATCAGAATTCAGCTTGCTATAGTATGCATCAACTACTCGACCTCTAGTACTAAATGCAAATTCAGATGCAACAATAGACACTTGAACCTCAAGAATATCCTCAGTTATTTTCCCAAGAATGGGAAATCTCCCGACATTCTCATCCTAAAATATATCAAATCTACGTTCACTTGTCTCCTTCCATCTCAAACACTTTTCTTCCAAATATTCATCCAACTCAGTTTTCAATGGTTGAGCATCTCTATCATCCATAAGCTGAGAAAATCTACTCTTTTTTTCTTTGATGGATGACTACGAGGAGTAGATATGGCATGTGACACATTCGTTGGAATCCCTCAGAAGCATATGTATGAAAAACATTGCTAATGATATACTCTACTTTTCTCATTCCCTCAGATTGATACATGTCCTTGTAATAAAAGACATCTACCTTTATCTTATAGCGAGGATCTAAAATAGAAGCAATTGCTAGAAGTTGGTTGTACATATTCTAGTATTTGTCGACTTTCTTTTTCATTATAGTTGCCATGAAAATAATAATACTATCATTACTTTTTAACCATTCAACAACGAGTCACTAAATCTCACAGAACTCAACAAAAAAATGATTTGATGTGACATAATTTGAACAAGACAACAACTTCGTAGCATCATAAAAATATTTTAGGCACTCCTCTAAAATTTTGATGTCCCACTCATCTTAATCCATGAATATAATTAACATTTCAGAATCCAAATCTTTTAAATACATCCTTGTACTTGAAAGCAGTTGAAAGCATAAGGTAAATGAAGTTCGATCTTGTGCAACAATCCAGTGATAAATATTTTTTTGGAACAAATTAAATCTGTTTCCTAGTCTCCAGAAAATTTGCCACCATATGAGGTGAACATGTTGCATATTTGGTACTCAATCGGACTTTCTCTTTTGACTTAGAGATCATCTTCAAGCCATTCTGAACAATAAGATTAATGATATGTGCTATACAACGAACATGAAAAATAGACCATTGGAAATCAATGAAACTCCCAACAAAGTTGTGATAAGCCTCAAAGCAATGTCATTATCCTTATTATTATCAAATGTGACCGCGAATAATTTCCGATCTACGTTCCACTCAAACATGTGAGATAAAAAATAGTTGCTAATATTCGAACCTGTGGAGCAATTCACATTAAAAAATTAATGATTTTCTTTGCAAGTTCCTTGAATCATTGATGAAGTGAGCAGTAATGCAATGATCGAACTTGTTTGGTGTGGACACTGTCCATTTATCCGTTGTAAGTGAAATATGAGAAGATAAGTTGTTGAAAATATGATACAACCTTTTCTTCTCATCATCAAATACTATATTGCATATCTTTGCCATTGTTATGTGAGATGAAATCTTGTGCTTGGGGCGAAGAGATTGTTGAGATTGCTAATTAGATTTTCTATGTCATCATTAGCCACCCTAACCCTCTTTATATAGAAAGGATTTAGGGTTAGGGTTTACAGAGAGAGGACTCCATTCTTAGACAAATACCGAAACTACCCTTTTGCTCTCAACACTCCTCTTCAAGCTGGAGCATATAGGTTATACATGCTCAGCTTGTTACAACATTTCTCGAACTGGATCCTTGCTAATGGCTTTGTAAATATGTCTGTAGTCTGCTCTGTAGATGTAACACCTCGTGTACGTAATTGTCCTTTTTGTATGAGATCTCTTGTGTAATGACAATCGATCTCCACATGTTTTGTGCGCTCATGAAACATGGGATTGTTTGTAATGTATACTGCGGCTTGGTTGTCACATATTAGTTCCATAATATCCTTGGACCTGATATGGAGGTCAGTTAGTACGGACTTGACCCACACAAGTTCATTTGCTGCTTGTGCCATGGCTCTATATTCGCTCTCAGTGCTGGATCGTGATACCACCGCTTGCTTCTTGCTTTTCCATGTGATTAGGTTTCCTCCCAGATATGTGCAAAAACCTGTGGTGGATTTTCTGTCTTGCAAGCATGACGAGTCACTGAATACGATATATAATTTGGTCACGTTGTAGCACGTGTACTTAGCGATTTGGTCAGAACCGAGAGTAGGATCTCCGTGAAGAGTGTCTCGGCTTAATTTATATCCCGGGCAAGTCCGGGGTCGAACACAGGGAAACAAAGGAACAACTTCAGTTTTAATTCAAAAACTTAGATCTCGATTTCCACGCGGGTTTTTTAGAATTTTTTAATGCAAAAACAAAGGTGAAAGGCAAATGCAAGTGAATTACGACACTAAGAAAGCATACAACAATGTCAAATTAATTTTAATATCAGATTAATCCGATTCAGCCAAATTATATTTTTTCTAAAGTCCTAATCCAGTGGGGAACACAAAACATATTTTTTTTGTATTTTTTAGGTTTAAAATGCAATAATGAAAAATACACACTTTTTGTGGGTTTTTTTTTCGCAATTTCTCACACAAACAGTAAGCAAAAATTATGAAACTTTTACTGGAATGCAAACATGATGAAAGGAAGCTACAGTAATTTTTTTAGAATTTTTTGACAAAGTATGAATTTTTTCTAGATTTTTTTACTAAAAACAGAGTGGCAATGAGTAATTAATTTCTATTAAATCCATATTATCAAATTAATCAGAGTGCGAATTATCTCAGAAAGATATTTAGATAAGCAATCCAGGAGAGTTGAAATTTCGCAAAAATAATTTATGTAGATTTAATTAAAAATCAAATACTAAAATCACTCTATAATTTATTTCAGGCACAAAACAACTCCACTTTGGATGAAATTTGGATAGTAAGTTAATCACATATCAAGGCATCATTCCTAATGTTTGTGGAATTTTAAGAGCAACCGTGTGTGAGATATAAATTTAAGAGCCCAATTTGGGTAAAATATGCAATAATTCAGTTGAACATTTTTAATTAATTCGCTTTATCTCACAAAAATACAAATAAATATTCAGAATGTAGAAAACTAGTTGCTCAACATAATGGCATTTTTTCTTGAATAAAATGATGTAATATCGATGTCCAAATTTAAAGTCAAACACAGGGGTACCGGTCCAAACTGGAAATTGGAAATGAACAAGACAAATATGTACAGGGACGTTTTTGTAATTACAGAAACATGAGAAATACAAATCGCAATTTTTACAATTAAAAAAAATTATTCACCTTCTTCTTCCTCCCTGGGTACACGATGGAAGAACCCAAAAGGGGAAGAGGTCACGACGGCGCGCACGGCCCTGCACGGCCGCGAGGAGGGCGGGGATCGGCGACGGCGGTCGGGGATGAAGGGGCGGAGGGCCGCAGCGGGGCGACGGCGTTGGCCGACTGAAGGGGGTCGACGGTGGGCGGCTGCGCGGCCTGCTGTTGGCGGCGCGACGCCCGGCTGAGCGCGGATGTGGCCAGGAGCACCAGCCGCGGCGGCGCTGGGGCGGGCAGAGCATCCCGCCGTGGCGGTCGGCGAGGAGGAAGGGGCGGCGGCGCCGCTGCCCTTGCGGGAGGAAGGGGCGGCGGGGCACTGCTGCTCCGTGCTATTTTTTTTGATTTTTTTGCTGTAATGTAATAAAAGTTTTTTTTTGTTTTATTTTTTTTATATTTTTTTAGTTTTGTTAAAACAGGGAATGAACAAGATGGAAAAAAACTGTGATCATGGTGATGAAGATAAGGATATAAACAAATGGTGGATTTTTGGGAGGTGAAATGATGTGCTAAAAAATGCAAAAATGACAAGATAATAAAATGAGAAGAAAAATTACCTAAGATGGACGGTCGCCGATGGAGTGCTCACGAGAGCACGGTCTTTGCTCCAATCGCCGGCGTGCGATGAGCTCGAGCAGCACGCGATTGCTGCTGCGATGTTGGCCAAAAAGCCAACAGATCTCACCGGAGAGAGGGCCGTTGTCGCTCGACCGCGGTTGCGTCGCTGTCACCGATTCAACTCTGGGAACTAGGCTCTCTTCACATAAAGATGGATCAAAGGCAAATTGAGGAGGATGGGATGTATATATAGATGACGAAATGAGAGGTTATTAAAGTGGTGGAGTTGAATGGGAAGTTGGATTATTAATGGAGTTGAATGAGAAGTTGGGAAAAATGATGGAATAATGGAGTTGAATTGGTGGTTATTGTAGAGAATGGAAATTAAATAAGTAAATGAAATAAAGTTGGCTACTTTAATTACAATAGATAAAAAAGAAGAAAATAAATAGTGGAGAATTTACAAGGGAAGACAAACAACATGTACACATTTTTTTACTTTTCTAATATGTATTTTTTTGTCTTTTTAATAAGAGATATTTACAACAGAAAAATACATTAAAGTACTACAATTAAAATACAATACAATCATGATATTTTTGTATTTTTAGTAATTAGAAAAGATAAAATAAAAAATGAAGAAGGAATGAATATATACATAATATACAATGTACATCTAGGTCACAAAACCCAACTTTTGCAAATGAGCTCCAATTTTAATGAAACCACTTCCGTTGGATAGATAATTTTCTAACTTGAACTTTAAAAGTGAGTTTGGTGAATTTGGAGTTCATACGGAGCAGGAATTTGGCTTGGAAGTTGGACTTTACGGCTTTTTCTCTTTGGGATCTAGGAGTATTTATTTGAAGTAAATTTTGTTTTGTATTTTTGTATTTTTATATACATTGTTATGAACATATTGGAGAAAGAATTAGCCAAAAAGGAATTGAAATGAAATTATTAAAAATACATGAAGTTTTGGGCTATTTACATGTGAAAAACTCCTTTGATTTTGCGCCTTTTTATTGTTAATTTATTTTGTACAATCTAATATACAATAATTAATGAGTTTTATTTACAAGAGTCATTTTGTTAATTTATTGATTTTATGGATATTTTTCTGGGATTTTACTCGGGGATTTTGCTAAGATCAAAATATTGAGATGATGAATCGTGGATTCATCACCCCCTATACTTAAACTTTGCTAGTCCTCGAGCAAATAAAGAATGAATAAGTTGGGTTAACCCCTGACTGTGCATGTGAAAAAAATACTTGATCTGTTCAAGAACTCTCGGTTTTAGAAATCCTAAAATTCTAAGCTGAACCAAGCTCTAGTCAAATGGTATCCAATTTCCCTAATCATCAGACTCTCTTTGTATACATATATAGTAGGGATATGATTTTAAGTGTTGACCACAGTTACAAGAGTAGAGTCACAACGTCACCCAAGGTTCCAGTCCAAGAGACTCTCCTAAGGACCCGATCCTCAACACTAGGGAATAAACCATTTCTTGCATCCAATCCACCATCTCTTTAGTTGTCAGACTTAAAAGTGTAGATGGAAGGCCAGTTGATGGAGGGCATAGGATTGTATCATTTCTTCTCTCCCTTTCATTGGAACAAGGATCCTCTCGAGTGCCTTATTACTCAACGCATATTTTTGGTGTTGATCAGTGCGTCCGTCAAGAGAAGTTGGAGCCGTCTGCACTTGTTTTCCTGGGAGTACACCGGGGTGTGTCTTTTTTGAGTATCTATTATACCATCTACACCCAGACTTGTAGCATTTACGATGCAGAGCCCTTTTTTGGTGCAAGCCCGACTCCTGGTCCTAATAGCGGTGGTCCAAGTGGACACTTTTGAAATGGTTGGGAGCGCTCGCCTTTGGTGGAAGCTCTTTGATATTTGACTTTGTATGGAATGAGAGCTTTTCTTTGACATTTCATTGATTTGTAGTATTTTTGGCTAGCTCCACTGCTTTTACCAAGAGTTGGCGCACACTGATCAACATTTTTTTATTTTATCACACCCTGGCACATAGGTAAATATCAAGAGATAGTACAAGAACCATGTTCTCATACTGGCCAAAGATGCTGACACTCAGGTTTCATGAAGCCTTCATTGATTTTATCCCATCCTCGAGCATCATTAAATCAAGTCCAAACTCAAATCCCCCATCCCAGTTCCTCAAGTGGAATTTCAACTCATCTCATCATAACTGCAGTCGTGTATGTGAGGTGCTGATCATATTCTTAAGGTAGAGACTAAGCATGCAATATAGCACACAAATCTTTCAAACTAGGGAAATGTGAATAATTAAGTCCAAGACCCTAATGACTAAGGCTGGTTAACTCAAAATCTCAAGACCTCATAAACCAAGTGTTCTTTGAACATCACTAGTCTTGTGTAAATGTGAATTGTGTTAGGGATCAAACCAACTTATTAGTTAGTGTTTTTTTAGAGAGTTTAAAAAAGTTTTTTTTCAAAAGTGTTTTTTTTTGCAAAAAATAAGTAAATAAGAAAGGACTTTTTTTGAACTTTTTTTAGAGCAAATAAGGGGAAAAATCATTTTTTTGAAAAAAAAATTTTAAGAGAGATTTTTTTTGAAAAATATTTTCAAGTTTTTTTGAAAGATAGGTAGATAAGAAAGGATTTTTTTAAAAAAAAGAGGATTTTTTTGAAAAGTTTTTTTTGAAAGGGTTTTTTTTCTTTATCTTTTTTTGAAAAATATAGATAAATAAGAAAGGACACATTTTTTTTGAATTTTTTTAGAGCAAATAAGAAAAGAGAACAAAAAACATTTTTTTTGAAAAGTTTTTTTAAGAGATTTTTTTTGAAAAAGTTTTTTTTACACCCCATAATTATTGTATAATATATACAAAGATACGTGAAAGTACGAGCTATGGGTAAAGTATATATGTAATATATACACACCCCCCTATACTTAGCATGTGCTATGTCCTCATGGCACAAGAAGCGAGAAAAAGACATAGCTCGTGCTAAGCGTAGGATGACTAGAATAATAAAGAGTAGAGAAGTCGATCCGCCCCCTATACTTAGGCTCTGGTCAGCCTAAGTGTAGATGAAGAGCAAAAATGGGGCGGACGAGGTCAAGAAGAGAAATGGATGAGTATACATATGGAGGGCATCGGCTCCCCCTATACTTAGGCTCTTGGAAAGCCTAAGTATAGGACAAGAGTAAGTGTAAGAACCGATGTGATCTGGAGAATATACAAAAAAGGGCGAATGTACAAGAGGAATGAATCTTCTAAGATGTTGAATCTTGATGCTGCATCTTCATGATGAGTAATATGATGTATCTGCTCTGTGCTCGCTCTGCATGAAATTGATGACATCGACTTGGACTAACTGCTCTTTTGAATCAACAAAATGCTTCAACAGTTGTCCATTTACCACATGAGACTGTGCACCATCTGTGAGATCAGCTATCTCTACACTTCCATTCTCGTACACTTTCTTAACAACAAAGGGACCCGTCCATTTAGATTTGAGCTTCCCATGGAACATCTTCAACCTGGCATTGAACAACCATACCTTTTGTCCAGGGACGAAGTCTTTGCACCTAATGTGCTGATCATGCCATCTCTTTACTTTTTCCTTATAAATCAAACTGTTGTCATATGCCCTATTTCGGATTTCCACAAGCTCGTTCAAGTTCAAGTCTCGACAAAGCTTCCCTAGGTGACAACTCCAGTTAATCTTCTTAATTTCCCATTCGGATTTATGAATCAACTCTGCGGGCAAATGGCATGGCTTGCCATAGATCATTCTAAATGGTGAAGTACCCAATGGTGTCTTGTAGGCTGTCCTATAGGCCCACAGAACTTGGTCCAAGAGCTGAGACCAGTTCTTCCTATCAGGACGAACCAATTTCTGCAAAATACTCTTCACCTCTCTGTTTGAAACCTCTGCCATGCCGTTGGACTGTGGGTGGTAAGGACTAGTAACTCTATGCTCAAATCCATAGTCCTTAGCTAAAGATATCATATCTCGGTTCACAAAATGGCTACCCCCATCAGATATCAAGACTTTTGGCACCCCGAACCTTGCAATGATATGGTCTCTCACAAACTTACAGACATTCTTGCTGTCTGTGGTACGGGTTGGGATAGCCTCCACCCACCTGGATAAATAATCAACCGCCAACAATATGTACTCATGTCCTTGGCTGTTGGGAAAGGGACCCATAAAATCTATGCCCCATGCATCAAAAACATCACAAATAATCATCGGTTGCATCGGCATCTCATCTCTCTGACCAACTGTCCCTCCCATCCTTTGACAGATAGGGCACGACCGTACAAAATCAATAGCATCTCTAAACAAGGTCGGCCAATACAATCCACATTGAAGTACTTTGTGAGCGGTTCTCTTTCCCGAATGGTGTCCTCCGGCCTCGAGTGAATGACAATATGTGAGGACACTCTGGTATTCCTCCTGAGGAATACACACCTTCTCCAAACGCAATCCGGTCCTTCGAAGAAAAGGAAAGGATCGTCCCAGTGGTATCTCCTCGAATCCGACTTCAGTCGATCAATGCTGCTCCTAGTCCAACCATGGGGAACCTTCTTGGAGACAAGATAGTTCACCATGTTGGCATACCACGGGAGTGAGTCAATAACACAAATTGACTCATCTGGGAAGGTTTCTCTGATCCGGTCATAATCAGGAGAATCCTTAAGTTCAATCCGAGAAAGGTGATCAGCCACAACATTCTTCACTCCAGGTTTATCTTTTATCTCCAAATCAAATTCCTGAAGGAGTAAAATCCACCTAAGAAGACGCGCCTTCGCGTCCTTCTTTTCCATTAAGTATCGAATGGTTGTGTGATCAGTATAAATTGTCACCTTAGAGCCCAAAATATATGATCTGAACTTCTCGAGGGCCCATACTATCGCGAGCATTTCCTTTTCAGTCACTGTATAATTCTTCTGTGTAGGATCTAATACTTTGCTCGCGTAGTGGATCGCAAATGGAATCCCTTCTCGCCGTTGTCCTAACATAACCCCTATAGCAAAATCTGAAGCATCAGTCATGATCTCAAAGGGGAGAGACCAGTCAGGGGCTTGTACGATAGGCGAGGCACAAATCTTCCTCTTCAAGAGCTCAAAGGCCTCCAGACACCTGTGATCTACAACGAACTCTGTGTCTTTCCCTAAGAGCTCAGTCAGTGGGCGGGCGATCTTTGAAAAATCCTGAATGAATCTTCTATAGAATCCGACATGCCCTAAGAATGACCGCATCGACTTCACGTTGGTAGGTGGATCGAGTTTCTTGATCACCTCCACCTTGGCAGGGTCAACCTCCATTCCCCTTTTGGAGATGACATGCCCCAACACGATACCCTCCGTCACCATAAAGTGGCTCTTCTCCCAGGAGAGTACCGGATTCACCTCTCTACACCTCGTGAGGACTCGGTCCAAGTGCGCTAAACATGTATCAAAAGAATCACCGTGGACTGAGAAGTCATCCATGAACACTTCCAGGAAATCTCCCACCATCTCGGCAAATATGGCTATCATGCACCGTTGAAATGTGCCCGGGGCATTGCAGAGTCCGAATGGCATGCGCCTGAAAGCATAAGTGCCGAATGGACATGTGAATGTGGTCTTTTCCTGGTCCTCAGGGGCTATGGCCACCTGGTTGTAGCCTGAGTACCCATCAAGAAAACAGAAGAACTCTTTCCCTGCGAGTCTCTCCAAGATCTGATCAATAAAAGGCAAGGGAAAGTGATCTTTCTTGGTCGCGGCATTCAAGGGACTGTAGTCAACACAGACATGCCACGACGTAGGTACTCGAGTTGCGATCTCTACCCCCTCCTCGTTGGTGACCATCTGAATTCCCGACTTCTTCGGGACAACATGAAGCGGGGCCACCCACTTGGAGTCAGAAATAGGGTATATAAACCCTGCTTTGCATCATTTCTCAATCTCTTTCTTCACCACTTCCCGTAGATTGGGGTTAAGTCTCCTTTGGAACTCACGGGAAGGTCTCACATTATCCTCAGTAAAAATGTGGTGCGAGCAGAGAGCGGGGTTGATCCCCACGAGATCCGACACTGTCCAGCCTATTGCTTTGCGGTTCCTCTCTAAGACCTCTAACAACCTAGACTCCTGTTCTAAAGTCAAGTCTGAGCTAATGATGACAGGATATCTCTCTTTGGGTCCCACAAGAAAGGCATACTTGAGTGTAGGAGGTAGTGATTTCAATTCTGGCAATGTGGTATCATCAAGCAGATCTGGCTGAACTGAATCTGAATCTGGTTCCGTGCTGCATGAAGGTGGGCTAAGCTGAGTAGTACTCGCCACCAAATCAGAAGTATCGGGAGTCGGATCGTCAAAAATATCCAAGCAATCGACAAAAGCCACGTCCGACTCATCATCTATGTCCCATGATTGTTTCGAAGAGGATGGAACTGACAGATCCAGATGGATCTCTATGTCATCATGAGAATATGTTGATGCATCTCCCACAAGATTAGACAACACCTGGCAAAGTGCATCATCCACTATACCCTTTCCAGATGAAAGGGACTCGCTCTGTCCTGAAGGAATCTGTCCCAAAATCCCAACCGTGGTAATCATACTGCAATCTGCCTCTGAAGATGAGTACTCTGTGCTACTCTCTGAATCAGGTCGCTGACACTTGGTTTGCTTCATCTCAAGGTTCACTTCTCCGCCTGGAGAACGGAACTTCATCATTCCCGTACCATAATCGAAAGCTGCACCTGCAGTCCTAAGGAAGGGCCGTCCGAGAATGATCTGAGATTCTCTCCAATGATTGGGGGTCTCCATGTCCAAGACTGTGAAATCAACTTGATAGTTTTTGCCCCTCAGTCGAGATAACTACGTTCTTCACTTCTCCCTTAGATCTCTTCACTGATCGATCAGCGAATTGGAGTAAAGCTCTAGATTTGCGAAGTGCTCCCAACTCCAATTTCTGATATAATGCTAAGGGAAGTAAGTTAATCGAAGAACCGTTATCTAGGAGTGTGCATGCAAACGCAATGTCGTCAATACGACTCTCCACATAGTGAGCACCCATGCCTCTCTTTTTCCTTGACAAAGTCTGATTCTTGAGACAATAGGTTGTGGCTACCGATAAGACATGTGTCTTTATATTTCGGTTGTCTTTCTTCCTGCTAACCCTTGTAGGTGTGCATCTCACCTTAAGGTATTTTTGGAATGCAGGATGGTTAGCCACATATTCATCAAATGGCACCTTAACTATGATATTCTCTTTACAAAACTGTGCCATATCGGGGTCATCTTTCTGGATCTTTTTGATGCGCTTTCCTGCCGTAAGAGCACGGGGGAAAGGGATGGAAGCTAGAGAAACTGAAGATGAAGAGTCTGAATCATGAACTGAAAGATCATTCTTGGCATTAACGGAAACATAGTTCTTCATACATGAATCTTTTTGATGCAACATGAGATCGAAATCAAAACTATCTACTACAGGTTGAGGAATAGAAGCCGGAGTGGTATCAGCCACAACTGGAGATGCAAGGTCCTCCGTAGACTCAGAAGTGTATTCATGCTGCCGATGCTGCATACGTGCTCTCCTTCTCCTCTCGGCTTCTTGAGTAGAAATCCTCGAATGATGCTGATGGGGCTCCGAAATATGATGCCTCTCCTCCTCGTCCTCTGAAGACTACTTAGATAGAGCTCCAGAGATGCCCCTCCTCGTATCCCTTGCCCGGTCAGGTACGGTCACGGTCCTTCCGCTCCTGAGTGACATGTGGTTAGCCTCGTCACACGAAAGAATCTCATGTTCAGATCTAGGAGATGCTGAATAGTATACCTGACCAAAGTGCTGCTGAGAACTAGATCTGTTCAGGATATTGGGGTTAGCCTGAACTTGGGCTAGGATAGAGGTAGAAGGTACAGTCTGCTCGTCTCGCCATCTGGACAGGCGGTTGACATCCACCCGTAAGTCATGAATCTCGTTCCTGTAGGAACGTAGCTCGTCGAGTATCTGCTGCTGTTTATCCAAGGGTCCAGACGAAGAAGGAAGTGGATAAGACTGGGAAGAAGAACGAGAAGACTGACCCTGCTGGCCAGAGTACTACCTCTGCTGCTGCTGAGGTTGCGGACCCTGCTGGCCCGCCTGGTAATGGCCCTGTCGGCCATACTGTTGGCACTGCTGCCTCTGCTGCTGGGGTGGCTGGAATCCAGGGCTCTGCTGTGAAGGAGGTGGTGCGGAGGTGAATGCGGTGTTGTGAAAGGTCGAGGGACGCTGGTAGGTCTGTCGGTCTCCCGTACTTCCCTGCCTGGCAGGGTCCTGAGTATACCATACTCCATTCACCTCCCAAACCGGTGGAGGCTCCTCCTGGACTGTCTCTACTAATGGAGGTGGCTGCTGGAAAGAGTGGATGTAGGATTGGTCCTGCTCCCACGGCTGGGGTTGCCCTGACACCAACTGCTCCTGAACATGGTGAACTCGGTATACGAGAGCAGATGGTGCAGTCACGGCAGGTATCTTTATCTTATATACCTTCTCAGTCAACTCCTCCATCTGTTTTGGGATCTTGGAAACACTCCTATCCAATTCATCAATTCTCCTGTCAATCCTCTCGACTACAGTAAGCTTGTCAGCAAGGAGTCCCATGCTAGGGATCACGTCCTGAGAGAGATCAACTACAACTGATTTTCCCCCTCCAGATAAGAGTGAACTTGGGGATGGTGTATAGGCCCTACTGGCCATCTGCGAGCGGCTAGTTTCAGCCATCTGCTCGAATACCCTCCAGACGGTATCCGCTCCTCGAGATGTATAGCTGCCGCCACAGGCAGCGCTCACTAAACCCTGCATCTCGGGTTGAGACCAGTGAAGAATGATTGGACCAAGATGTTATCATCTAGTCCATGACAGGGACACTTCTGCAGGGTGTCCTTGAATCTTTCCCAAGCATCACAAAAAGCTTCATGGGGTAATTGGGAAAAACTCGTAATGCGCGTCCTCATCATGTTGGTTCTACTCAAAGGGTAGAACTTCTTCAAAAACAGGTCCTTGAACTGGGCATATGTGGTGACGGCAATCCCAAGATTCTTTACCCAGTAATCAACTTTGCCACCCAAGGCAAATGGAAGGGTTTTGAGCCTAATATAATCCTGGCTAACATTTTGATGTTTGAGATTAGCGCAGATGAGCTCAAAGTCCCTTAGGAATGCATATGGTTCCTCAGAAGCATTCCCATCAAAGTGTGGCAATAGGTTCAGAAAATGCGGCTTCAATTCAAAATCAACTTCGGGTTCGACCAGACTCAAGTAGTTCCGAATTTGATATTGTCCGGGGTTATACGCCACATCCATTGGTGGTTGGACCCAACATTCAACTGTCCTAACTGAGCTATGAGAAGTGCATGTTGCTGCTCAGATGCAGCTAATCTGGCAAGTATCATTCTCATTGGGTCTTCATTGTTCTCTTCTTCCTCTTCTTTCTTCTTTGGAGGCATTTTACTTGTGTCTTCTATATAACCTGAATCAACAATGTGTTCTTGATTAGAAGAGGATTTATGAATCAAGATATTCTCGTCGAGGTGAAGGTCTTCCTCGGTGAGGCGGGAAGAGAGAAAGGGAATGGTTTGAGAGTAACCATCCCGAGAGTGGGTGATCCTGGGCTCAAGAGGGTCATGAGTCCAGGTTGGTCCATGTTGCGCATGGACCTGTGAAGACATACTTCTTGGAGGGTTCAACGGGAGATTCGCAAAGTCTGAATAATTACCCCCCCAATCAGTCATCTTCGATGTCAAAAAGAACCGATTTAGAACACGATATTTCAATGAGGTGCTAGTTCTATGGTACACGTAAATGTGCGGAGTAAACTCACACAATTCAAACGCAATTCAAACCCTCAATTTCACCAACTCAACACGTGATGGCCGTAAGAGTTCGACCGAATTATCTTGTCAATTTTAGTTGGTGAGAAATACAATCTTGGAAAGATTAACGAGCTGTTAGGAGTCCGTATTTTCCTACAGACTGACCTGGTTCTTACGACTAGTGTCGCCTGAAAATAAAGAACCAGTAGTAAGTAAGAAATCCAGACTTGGCTCTATCTTAGGGTCGTCTCTCTCTCACTTGCAAGTAAAACAAACAATGAGGGCTTTATGCACCCGAGAACAGGGGTTCTTTTTATTCCAATTTTTTTAAATCGACCTGCTCAATTCAGTCCCAATTTTAGAGTTAGGTTATTACTTGAAATTTATGTGAACACACAAGCACGTCTACCGTTCAGTCCCAATTTCCTTTTGACCTTAAGTTACAAAACAAGAGGGGAATTGGAAATCAGAATGCAAACGAGAAACTATGATGCATGCTCAGAAGAAGGTATACTTACAGTGAATCCCAGCACTCTCCACGCGTTATGCAAAACAGAATTTGTAAATTTTACACTAAATGCATGCAGATCGAGAAAATCACACCTAAACAATATACTATTAGCGGGGAAGAATTGATTTAATTTTGAGCTAAGTAGTACGTGCTTATGTGCGTCTCATTATGAATCTTATAAGATATGTGAATCTTCTAAGATATGTATGGCCTAAATTACGATGAGCACAAACAAATTTGAATCTAAACTACCATGTGCCTAATCCTTAAGTTCGCCACTCAAGTCGAGCCCCACCCTCACCGGAGAGTGAAATAGATCTCGACACACCACAAATAAAGTCCAAGTCTTTTTACACACGCGAGCTCTTGAACAAGGGCCACTATAAAGGAGCAAGCAAAATAATTACAACAATTTACAAAAGCTCTCTCGAAAATAAATTAGATCTCCTCGTTCTTCAGCAGTCGGCGCGCGTCGCGTCTGTCGACCTCTGATGTACTCCAAGTCCACCGGGCCCTCGCAAGGAAAATGTGATTTATATTAGAGAGATAAAAATAAAATATATACAAAAATATGAAGACAAATAATTGAAAGGAAATGGACAAAATACAAGGTGGCTCGGGGGTAAGACTACCCGAGTAAGTGAAAATCTAAATCCAAAATTTAAAATTAGTCCCTAAGCCGTTTGCCTCCCCGGCAACGGCGCCATCTGACGAGTCCCTGAATACGATATATAATTTGGTCACGTTGTAGCACGTGTACTTAGCGATTCGGTCAGAACCGAGAGAAGGATCTCCGTGAAGAGTGTCTCAGCTTAATTTATATCCCGAGCAAGTCCGGGGTCGAACACAGGGAGGCAAAGGAACAACTTCGGTTTTAATTCAAAAACATAGATCTCGATTTCCACACGGTTTTTTTAGAATTTTTTAATGCAAAAATAAAGGTGAAAGGCAAATGCAAGTGAATTACGACACTAAGAAAGCATACAACAAGGCCAAATTAATTTTAATATCAAATTAATCCGATTCAGCCAAATTATATTTTTTCTAAAGTCCTAATCCAGTGGGGAACACAAAACATATTTTTTGTATTTTTTAGGTTTAAAATGCAACAATGAAAAATGCACGCTTTTTGTGGATTTTTTCGCAATTTCTCACACAAACAGTAAGCAAAAATTATGAAACTTTTACTGGAATGCAAACATGATGAAAGGAAGCTACAATAAATTTTTTAGAATTTTTTGACAAAGTATGAATTTTTTCTGGATTTTTTTACTAAAAACAGAGTGGCAATGAGTAATTAATTTCTATTAAATTCACATTATCAAATTAATCAGAGTGCGAATTATCTCAGAAAGATATTTAGATAAGCAATCCAGGAGAGTTCAAATTTCGCAAAAATAATTTATGTAGATTTAATTAAAAATCAAATACTAAAATCACTCTACAATTTATTTCAGGCACAAAACAACTCCACTTTGGATGAAATTTGGACAATAAGTTAATCATATATCAAGGCATCATTCCTAATTTTTGTGGAATTTTTAGAGCCCCTCTGTGAGATATAAATTTAAGAGCTCAATTTGGGTAAAATATGCAATAATCAGTTGAACATTTTTAATTAATTCGCTTTATCTCACAAAAATACAAATAAATATTCAGAATGTAGAAAACTAGTTGCTCAATATAATGGCATTTTTCCTTGAATAAAATGATGTAATATCGATGTCCAAATTTAAAGTCAAACACAGGGGTACCGGTGCAAACTGGAAATTGGAAATGAACAAGACAAATATGTACAGGGACGTTTTTGTAATTACAGAAACATGAGAAATACAAATCGCAATTTTTACAATTAAAAAAATTATTCACCTTCTTCTTCCTCCCTGGGTACACGATGGAAGAACCCAAAAGGGGAAGAGGTCACGGCGACGCGCACGGCCCTGCACGGCCGCGAGGAGGGCGGGGATCGGCGGCGGCGGTCGGGGATGAAGGGGCGGAGGGCCGCAGCGGGGTGGCGGCGTTGGCCGACTGAAGGGGGTCGACGGTGGGCGGCTGCACAACTTGCTGTTGGCGGCGAGACGCCCGGCTGAGCGCGGATGTGGCCAGGAGCACCAGCCGCGGCGGCGCTGGGGCGGGCAGAGCAGCCCGCCGTGGCGGTCGGCGAGGAGGAAGGGGCGGCGGCACCGCTGCCCTTGTGGGAGGAAGGGGCGGCAACACTGCTGCTCCGTGCGATTTTTTTTGATTTTTTTTGATTTTTTTGCTGTAATGTAATAAAAGTTTATTTGTTTTATTTTTTTTATATTTTCTTTAGTTTTGTTAAAACAGGGAATGAACAAGATGGAAAAAAAACTGTGATCATGGTGATGAAGATAAGGATACAAACAAATGGTGGATTTTTGGGAGGTGAAATGATGTGCTAAAAAATGCAAAAATGACAAGATAATAAAATGAGAAGAAAAATTACCTAAGATGGACGATCGCCTATGGAGTGCTCACGAGAGCACGGTCTTTGCTCCAATCACCGGCGTGCGATGAGCTCGAGCAGCACGCGATTGCGGCTGCGATGTTGGCCAAAAAGCCAACGGATCTCACCAGAGAGAGGGCCGTCGTCGCTCGACCGCGGTTGCGTCGCTGTCACCGATTCAACTCTAGGAACTAGGCTCTCCTCACGTAAAGATGGATCAAAGGCAAATTGAGGAGGATGGGATGTATATATAGATGATGAAATGAGAGATTATTAAAGTGGTGGAGTTGAATGGGAAGTTGGATTATTAATGGAGTTGAATGGGAAGTTGGGAAAAAATGATGGAATAATGGAGTTGAATTGGTGGTTAGTGTAGAGAATGAAAATTAAATAAATAAATGAAATAAAGTTGGCTACTTTAATTACAATAGAATAAAAAAGAAGAAATAAATAGTGGGGAATTTACAAGGGAAGACAAACAACATGTACACTTTTTTTACTTTTCTAATATGTATTTTTTTATCTTTTTAATAAGAGATATTTACAACGGAAAAATACAATAAAATACTACAATTAAAATACAACACAATCATGATATTTTTGTATTTTTAGTAATTAGAAAAGATAAAATAAAAAATGAAGAAGGAATGAATATATACAAAATATACAATGTACATCTAGGTCCCAAAACCCAACTTTTGCAAATGAGCTCCGATTTTAATGAAACTACTTCCGTTGGATAGCTAACTTGAACTTTAAAAGTGAGTTTGGTGAATTTGGAGTTCATACGGAGCGGGAATTTGGCTTGGAAGTTGGACTTTACGGCCTTTTTCTCTTTGAGATCTAGGAGTATTTATTTGAAGTAAATTTTGTTTTGTATTTTTGTATTTTTATATACATTGTTATGAACACATTGGAGAAAGAATTAGCCAAAAAGGAGTTGAAATGAAATTATTAAAAATACATGAAGTTTTGGGCTATTTACATGTGAAAAACTCCTTTGATTTTGCGCCTTTTTATTGTTAATTTATTTTGTACAATCTAATATACAATAATTAATGAGCTTTATTTACAAGAGTCATTTTGTTAATTTATTGATTTTATGGACATTTTTCTGGGATTTTACTCGGGGATTTTGCTAAGATCAATATATTGAGATGATGAATCGTGGATTCATCAAAGCACCGTCCGTAGTCTGCATCAGAGTAGGCCACAAGGTTGAGGTTGCCGTCTTTACAAAATAGTAGTCCTTTCCCAGGAGACTGCTTGATATATCGAAGGATCGTCGTGCAAGCCTCAAAGTGATTAATAGTGGGAGAGTCCATAAACTGGATTAGTCTTCCTATTGCCATAGCGATATCAGGATGGGTAATAGTGAGATATAGCAATTTGCCCACCAGGCGTCTGTATCTGCCAGCATCCTCTGGTGCTCCTTCATCGAAGACCCGCCCTTTAGGATCCATAGGGATGTGTGCTGGCTTACAACCAAGCATCCCTGTTTCTGTCGGTAGAACGGTGGCGTATTTTCGTTGAGACATTATCAACCCACGCCTTGATCTAGCTATCTCAATTCCCAAGAAATATCGTAATGATCCCAAATCCTTAATTACGAACTGTTCTGCAAGATGCATCTTTACTCTGGAAATTTCTTCATAATCATCTCATGTAAGAATGATGTCATCAACATACACCAACATCACTACCGTGCCCTTCGGACTCCTCTTAGTGAACAAGGAATGGTTAGAAGATGATCTTGTGAACCCAATTACATGCAATGCTTTTGACAACTTTTGAAACCAGGCTCGAGGACTTTGTTTCAACCCATAAATTGCTTTGCGTAGAAGACATACCTTCTTACACTCTCCTTGTCGCTCGAACCCAGGTGGTTGTTGCATATAAACCGCTTCATGAAGATCACCATATAGGAAGGCATTTTTGACATCTAGTTGATGTAGTGGCCAATCCAGCTGAACATCGACAGCAATAAGAATACGTACCGTGGACAGTCGAGCGACTGGTGAAAAAGTGTTGAAGAAATCAATGCCATAGGTTTGAGTGAACCCTTTGGCACCCAAACGAGCCTTGTAGCGTGCAATAGAACCGTCTGGGTTGTACTTGACAGTGAAGACCCACTTGGAGCCAACGACATGACTATTAGTCGGTGAATCCACTAGAGTCCAAGTATTTCTGGACTCAAGAGCTAACATCTCTTCTTGCATTGCTTGAAGCCAGTGAGGATCTTGTAGCACATCAATGTGGTTCTTGGGGATGATTGTGTCTGAGACAACCTGCGCAAAATTCTTATAGATCGGAGTAAGTTTGGAAAGTGACAATGCAGCAATGATCGGGTGCTTAGTCCGATAGATAGACGAACATTGTCGAGCTTGGTGACGTTGAGCTATCGGGAGTTCCACCGGGTTCTCTGTAATAACATTAGTTTCCAAATCCTGAGTTGGGGAGCATACCTGAGAAGGTGGCACTGGCTCAGAAGGAGGAGTGGAGATTGTTGGGGAGTTAGAACTGGTAAGGGGAAGGTGAGGTTTTCAACGGAGAAATTTGAAGGGTGAATTTTTGTTGAGTTTGAAAAATATGGAATAGACTCGAAGAAGGTGACATCAGCACTTACGAAATGTTTACGTGATCGTGTGTTGAAACATCGGTAGCCTTTCTGATTTGCAGCATACCCTAGAAAGACACATTTGACAGCACGTGCAGTAAGCTTGTCCCTGCCCGGTGCATGAAGATGGACAAACGCAGTGCACCCAAATACCGTGGTTGGATAGGAAATATGGGTTTTCCGGGAAAAGGAATCTCAATAGGTATTTGTTTATGAAGAGTTGTAGATGGCAGTTTATTGATAAGGAATGTCGCTGTTAAGATTGCATCTCCCTAATAAAGTGACGGGACATTATATGCAAGAAGTAATGTGCGTGTGGTATCTAGGATATAACGATGTTTACGTTCAACAACACCGTTTTGTTGAGAAGTGTAGGGACAAGTGGTCTGGTGTACAATACCCTGATTAAGAAGCAGACTCTACAAGTCATGAGAGAAAAACTCTTGTCCATTATCGGAGCGAAAGGTTTTAATAGTTCGTCCAAATTGAGTTTTTATATTTGCGATGTATCGAGTAATAAAACCAGTAGCATACGATTTGTTTTTCAAAATAAATACCCAAGTCACACGAGAGAAATCATCGATGAGGACAAGATAGTAACGATGACCCAAGCGATCAGGATACCGACTGGGTCCCCAAATATCCATGTGAACTAAATCAAAAATATTAGTAGAGTGCTGGTTACCAGAGGAGGTAAATGTAGCCCGATGATGTTTCCCAACTTGACAAGCCTCGCAGGTGATAGTACTCGTAGGGGACATATGTGGGATAAGCTGACGAAGTTTGCGTACTGGCGGATGACCTAAACGCTGATGCCAGAGAGAAGTGGATGACTGGTTGACAGAAGTTTTGGAATAGGCGACCATGGCAGAGGGGCTTTCAAGGTGGTAGATGCCTCCTTCTTCACGGCCCGCACCAATCATCCTCCCAGTCAGTATGTCCTGAAAAACACAAGTAGTAGCGTCAAAAATGGCTTGGCAACGAAGTTCTTTACATATCTGGCTGACCGAAAGTAAACTAAGCAGGATGTCTGGAACTAGTAGAACATTATGCAGCTCAATTGTAGAGGTGAGGTGTATATCCTCAACACCTATAACTAGTGACGATCGCCCATCAGCAACTTGAACAGTCTTTCCTTTCTGGGCTGTTCTAAGTTTTTGGAAGAGTCAAGGATTTCCATGTAAGTGGGTGGAGGCCCCCGTATCAATAAGCCATTGTAAATGATTGTGATGGCTAGCTGATGCAAGAACCGTACCTGTCCGGGCGATTGCGGCGATATCTCCGGAAGTGGTCGCCTCATTAGGATTCATCTGTGATAGACGCTACATAAGATCTTCAAAATCCTTTCGTGGGATTTCGATCGAGCCTCCTTCGACGTCTGTAGTCGCAACCCTAGCTGATGGTCCTGGACGTCCTTGTTTGTTGTAGCACACATCTTCGGTATGCCCTAATTTGTGACAGAAGGTGTACTGTATTTGTGATCGCCCTCTTCCTTGCAAGTGACGACCACATCCTCTTCCCCTATAACTGCCTCTGAAACTCCGTCCGGATGCCGCGAGAACCGTCGTTCGGCTCATCGTATCTGTGAGAGGGGATAGAGTAGTTGGTAGTCGGCACAATGTGCTGAATGCTTCCTCCATTGGAAGAGTAGGAGAGGTGATCATCTGATCCCGAGGGGCTGCAAAGGTCTGATCTAGTCCGCCAAGGATGATCATAGTTGCCATATTTTGTCGGCATTGCCATTGTGTAGGACATGTGCATAGAGGAGCACATACGTTGTAGCTTGCAACTAGGAATTTGAGGGCGAAAAAATACTCCGATTGTGGTCGGCCATTCTGCATATGCATCAAATCATGAAATGATTGATACATTTTGGTAGAATTTTTATCTTGTCCACAGGTGGCTAGCAATGATTTCCACATGTCATGTGCACTTTCATAGTAGACTAATTCTTGAGCGATCCTATCGATGACACTAACCATAATCCACGAGCTTACCATCCTGTTATCTTTAACTCAAGTAGCGTATTTTCCAACCTTGTTGGTTGGTTCCTCTTCGAGAAGTATATGCTCTTTATCATACCCTCGGACAATCATTAGGAAAAGACGGGACCACATGGAGTAGTTCGTGGCATCGAATTTTGGAATGGATCCAAAGGAAGGCATTTTTGAATGACTGCCTCCATCGGTTTCCGACGTAGATACCTCGGATGCCATTGGATCGCATGTCGTAGCCTTTAGCGAGGCCGCAATGTACTATTGCTACCACCTAGGTTGTATGATGGTGATTATGCGTCTCTCTCTCTCTTTATATATTCATTTCAATACATATGTAGAGTACAAATTACATATAACAGAGTAGAAAATAGAAAAGACGTGCTGGCGGAAGAGGCACTGGAATGTCTTAGCGGAAGTGTATGGTGATGGCGTCTGAACGGAAGCGTCTTGAGTCAGCCTGTCTGAACAATGGAGATGGTGCCCGGAGGTTGGCGGAAATAATCTGTCCGGGATAGGCCGCAAAGCAGGTAAGCGGGTGCTGGAAGGCGGTCCTGAGGAGGCGGAGCTCGGAGCTTCACGTTACGTGGGACTATACTGGGGTATCTCGGGCGAGGTCGGGTTGGCTCGAGGCGAGGTGAGGCGGTCGCAATGGAGGGTGATGTCGGGTCCGATGGAGGGCGAGGAGAGGCAGGGGCGATCGGGTTGGCTCGAGGCGAGGTAGAGATGAATACCCATTCATCACTCTTTATTCTTTTATTTTAGCTAGTTATTTTGGCAAAAACACCATGTATATATGTGTAAATATAATAAATTATCAAAAGATATGCATTTGTTAATATTGAATAATTAGCATGTTTTTGTGCGTAAATAAAAGAATGAAGAGACACAGAAAAAGAGGGAAATATTTAGAATAAATATTGAGCAACCTAATCCCAAGGGAGGGCTCAACATGGGCCTGACCGCAAAATAAAATAAGTAGAGAGAGATAGGGTAACTCAACATTGTGTAAATACCCCTCTTAGTGTATGTATTTTATTTTCCAAAAATAAAATTATATATGGGTTTCCCATAATGTGTATGTATTTATAAAAATAAAATAAAAATGGGAAAAATAAAATAAAAATAAAGACTTTCTCTCCCATCAGTGTACATATACCATGTACATAAAATAAAAGATGTATTTATTTCACCTTTGTAAATAATTAATAAAAATAAAATAAAAATCTTTTTGTATTCCATATTTTATGATGTAAAATAAATAAAATATAAAATTTTAAAATACATAGGTATTTATACATGTACATAATAATAATATAATGCAAATACATAATTTATTTTTCAAAAAAATAAATAAAAATCACAAAAAAATAATTTGAAAAATAATAAACATTTTTCATGTTGAAAATATTTTGAAATAAAATCATCTACTATTTTTTATTTATTTTACAATTATTTAATAAAAGCAGAATTCTCATTGGTCCACGGGGGATGTTGACCTCCGGTCAACTCTCCCCCGCAGACCTCTTCTTCTCGGATCTTGTTCGAGTGCCTGACTTCGCCCAATTATCCTAGACTGATCCGATCACCTCTCATCCAAACCCTGGGCTCCATTTGCAGCTCTCACATCTGAGATTCACGCCCGAGAATCTTTTTAGGGGTCCGAGCCTCGAATCGCGCGCCCGACTCCCATCTTCTCGGACCCCTACACTATATAGCGTCGCCTCCGCCCACCATTTCACGTCACCTTCGGCCACCGTTTCATACTCCCAGGATCGCCGTCTTCTAGCCTTGAGTGACAGCAAGCCCTAGGAGGCGTTGCAGCGAGGATTGGAGCGCTCTAGCCCCTGGTCCGGTGGTTCTCGCCGCCGTGCTCCGCCCGACGGAGCTCGAGTCTCTAGAGACGTCGCTCCATTGAGGCAAGGACCCCAGGAGTATACCCACCTCCAGCACAGACGTCCGCGATCATCAGGTAGCCTCGATATCATCTAGATTAGCTTCCATTTCCATTTTGCGATTTTGCACCGCCGGCCTTTGCCGGCCGTTTCGCTCCGCTCCGATCAACCATCTATCCATTCGACCTACGTATCATCTTCATGAGATTTCGCCCCATCTTCTACACCCCTCCGATCATCTTGGTTCACCCCGGAACCAAGAAGTAGGTCTCCTCCGCCGTCGCCTCGTCGGAGACCCCCGCTCCACCTCACCAGACCACCCACTTCGCCCATAACCGGGTCGAGGCACTTTGCCCTCGACCCAACATTCTTTCTGTGCAGGTCACATCGAAGAAGGACCCCATCTAGGGGTCCAACCGTTCAGGCACAACTGCCCCTGCTCCCCTCCGTCGCCGCAGCTTCTCCGACGTCTCCAGAGCCATCTGAGCACACCACCAGCTGCGGACGAGCTCCCTCGTCGACTCGCCCACCTCCGCAGCGTGTGAGGAGGTCCCCCACGCACGCATTTGGCCGACGAACCTCGCCGGCGACCTGTTCTTGGAGGATCTCCAGGAGCCGTCAGATCGAGCACCTCGCTCGAGGTCTATCACCGCCGTCCATCTCTGGAGAAGACTCAACCATCCGATCATTTGAGGGGGCTCATCTCGAGCGTCCATCGCGAAAGGGTAGCCACGCACTAGAGCCATCCGATTTTCCACGTGGCACGCCTTCGGCCGTGGATCGCAATAATGGGGTAATATCACTGAGACCCCCTGTTCTTTTTGCTTTATAGTTTAGTCCTGTAAATTCGTAGAATAGTTGTTTTTATTTATGAAAATTTGCACCGAGGACCTTATACTTTCTCCTATTTGCGATTTAGCCCCTGTTTGTGTGGAACACGTGCTTCGACACGTGAGTTTTGGGTAAATTGCATGTAAAGGACCTGTGTTTCTGGATGTTATGATTTGAACCTTTTCAAATAGGAATGACAGTTTCGTCCCTCTGAATGTGAACCACGTGCTAGGCACGTGATATTGCGGGCTTTTTACATTATGTAGGCTGGGGTTTTGTGACTGTTCTGGAATGAAGTTTAGGTTTTAAAAATTACATTTATACCCCTGTGCGTACAATATTGGAACAAGTGCGGATTTTGAGCGAATTTTGTGGTTTAGCCCCTGTAACTCTAGCATGTGTTTCAGTTTAGCCCCTGAAAGTTACTTTTATTGCTTTTTGGTCCCTATGTGCTTTAGCTTTTGTATTGGTCGAATAAAATACCAAATTAATTCCAAATCAAGTGAAATTTGGAAACATGGCTCCTGCCACTGTGTAAAAATTTCGCTAAATTTTTGGGACAATTTTGAGTTATTTTGGTATTTTTAAAATTCAAAAACACACATTTTTGTTATTGTCTGAATTGAAAAATCAACTAAAAATATAAAAACCCATCTAAAAATTCCAAAAAAAGTTAGGTTTAGTTTATTTTAATATTTTCTTGCTTTAGACCAATTTTTACTGCATTTGGATTTATAAAACACCTAAAAATCGCAAAACCCTAAAAATCTCATAAAAATCATTTAAAATTCGAAAAAATTCAGAAAATGCAAACTCTCTTTCTGTAGTTTAGTTTTTATTCCTAATTTTTCATAAAAATTGCCTTCAGATTTTTATAGGCTAATAATCTATTTTTAATTAGCCTTTCAAATCTGACTTCACATTTCTTCACTGTTTTTGCCTTTTTCGATTTTTATAAAATCAATTAAAAATTATAAAATTCTGAAAAAAATCATAAAAAAACACTTAAGAATATAAAAAACACAAAAATAATTTTATTTGAATTTTCTGAGTTGTTTGTTGTATTGAATAAATTGTTGAATGTGTCCTTTTTAGCTTTTTCTTACATTTTCTTTAGAATTAAAAACATAAAAAAATTTAAAAACTCATAAAATCCACCAAAAATACATTTTATCTTTTTATTCTTTTAGACTACTTCATAGGCTCTTTTGAGCCAATTCGTGCTCCTTGAGTTCGACCCTGATCACTATACCGGGTTAAATAAATAGCGAGACCGCTATTCGTGCTTCCTTGATTTATTTTCTGATTTGTGGTCTGATTTTCTTGTTGACCGAGTCTCTCTATTCAGGTCGCAACGACACTGAATATTTTTACCTTGTCCCGATAGTGAGAGCACTTTTTCTTGGTCATCAGAATGGCACCGTTGCCGGGGAGCGCGGCTTAGTAGTCATTTGATTTTTCTCGGTTTTCTTTCGCGACTTTTTCTGTAGATACTTGTAGATATTTTTTGTCTGATATTATTTGCTTATTTTTATAATAATCTGATCTGACACATTCCTATTTGATTTCTTGCGAGGGCCCGAGGACCGTGGCTGCTTTTTCGAAAGCCGAAGCAACCGTGGAGTCGGAGGCGGCTCTTTTCTGCATAGAGCCACAGGAGAGTGCAAGAAGACGAGCAGGAGTGCGGGAGCTATGAAATAGCCGCGAAAATAACCTTAGATAGCCGTAGAGTAGTTTAGATTTATTTTCTGCAGAATTTTAATTATAATAATATAGGGACAGACTTGGACTCTATCGGTGACTACCGGGGTTTGTTTCGTCGAGCACCGATGTGCTCGGAGGACCTCACTGCGTTTTCCGCCGGTTTTAGTTTTATTGCATTTTATTATAACTGCCTGTCTAATTTACGCAGTATTGGACTTAGCTTAGGATTTCCTCTGATTGTGACGTAATTGATTAGGATCCAAACTCTAATTATCTGCCTGCACCTATTAGATCGTAATTGGACCTAATTAATTAAATCACAATAAAAAGCCAGATTACTTAAACTCTTGTCCACGTGCCTTGAGGAGTCACATATAGCACGTGCAGGATCCGTTGTGGCGGACACCGAGTGGCTCCCAAGATAGGACTTCGGACTTAGGTTTGAGTACCCGGCTATTGTTCTTATCGTGTAGAAATTGCTCTGTTTAAGGACGGATTCTCGTGCATCATATAGGTAATTTATATTCAATCTTTACTTTTATGCGCGGATCATTTTGCATGTAGACTGCTGGAGTCAGGTACACATCACTTACTCTGCATGCATCATTGATTTTCTCGCGTATCGGCTTTTTCGTCTTCTCCCCCTGTTTTCGGACTTAAATAATCAGGAGAACCGAAAAATTCGTTAGGCATTGCTTGTATTGAAAAACACATAAAAAGGAAACTATAGAATTGGCAATGCTAAACACACTTGACCCTAAAAGATACCTCACATAAAAACCTTGTCTTGGGAGAGCAACCCTCTCATTATCTGGTTTGGATGAGCGAGAGGGCGACCCGCACACATAGGCTAGAGCTATATTCGAACCCCGATCAGACTACCGGCCTTGTTATACGGGACAGTCTGGTAGGAGGGTTGGACTCCCATCAGCTCGCGTAACCGCTCTAATAGACTGACATTATCACCTAAAATAAAATTGACAAGATAATCGATCGATCTCTTACGGTCTTCAGCTCTGTGTTAAGTAGGTGAACCGGGGGTTTGTTTTCTCATCTCGTGTGTTTCCAGATCTCATCCGCCCGACTCGCCAGATCAAGATGATGGGTAGGAGGTCTCTTAGGTAGCCTCTGGCTACACCGCTTTTTAGCACTCCGGCCCGTTCATCTAGGTTGGTTCGTGAGAGCCGAGACCCGCTCTCCGAACCTGAGTTCGATTCCGCCATGTTCCCCTTGACCACCCTTCTACCAGTCCAGAGATACCAGTGCCAGATGAGAGACAACAGACATATGATTTATCGGCACCTGAGTTTGGGTCTTTTGCCTTTCCAGAAACCATAGCCAGCAGTGAGGAGCGCATCGAGGGTCAGAGGCCAGAGATGACTACATACGTATTGGACCAGGGTGCGATCAACAACACCCTGTTGGATTCCCTAGAGACGATGCAGCGCCAGATACGGGATCAGGGAGCCTTCATGGTGGAGATGAGGAGAGAGATGGAGAGGCTGAGGACAGTGCAAACCAACTGTGAGCCGCAGGAGAGAGGGATCCAGCACAGCCGGCAGAGCAGCCGAGACCGATGTGGGAGTTGCACAACCTCGGATCGACCACTTACACACCGTGGGTGGTACTTTCGGCGATCGTGGGGGACTTCAAGTTCCCCCCACAGATACTTCAGATTCTCCCCGCTTCCAAGGGCTCGCCACGGAGGAGCCCCATCTGCATCTCCAGAAGTTTGAGATGATCTGCAGCACCGTCCACGATCGGCAGGTGGACGAGGACACCATCCGGATGATTGCCTTCCCCTTCTCCCTTGCTGACAGAGCAGCCAACTGGCTGAAGCATTTGGGTAGATTTGTGTACACTTGGGAGCAGCTCCGTACCAAGTACTTGAACAAGTACTATCCACTCGGACGGACCAATGCAGCGAGGGCCCTGATCAGCAACTTCTCCATGCTCCCCAACGAGCAGTTCCATGAGGCATGGAAGAGGTTTCCAGAGCTCACCGACAGATGCCCGCACCACGACATCACGAAGCCGAACCTAGTTCAGAGCTTCTTTTACGGACTGACACCAGAGCTGCAGGGCCTGGTGAATGCTTCTTGTGGCGGTCCTACTTCCCCAAGGTGAGGATCAGGTCTGGGCCATCTATGAGGAGATGGACGAGAACTATACAGTGATGTCCCAGACCACCTCTACACTCAGGACGCCCTCAGCCACAAACCGTGCAGTACCATAGGGATAGCACGAGTCGATGTCGGTCCTTCCACTTTGTCCGCGACAGCTGCATAGGCAGAGTCTACAGCCACCGACATGGGCATCATCAGCTGAGAAGCTGGACCGGAATCGAGTTGATTGAGAAGAAGCAGTGCCAGGGCATCACGCAGATGGATCAAATGGCACAGACGCTGAGTGACCTGAAGACACAACTCATTTGTCTCCGGAGGCACAGACGGCTTCTTAGCCCGGCTTCGGTCACGAGGAGATCCGAACAGCAGTGGTAGCTCGTCCCAGCACTCCAGTCAGCCTAGACAGGTTCACCTTGTACAGGCGGAGTCGTACCAGCAACCACCGCAGTTTTACCAGCCTCCACCATCCAGGACACTCAGATGGTGGTCTACCAGCCGGATCAGCCCCTGGAAGTACTCCCTTCCACCTACCTACGAGCCGGAGCCGTTGATGGGTGTCAACGGGATTTGGTACAACCGATCCCAGCCCGGTATCCGATGAGACCATCCCGGATTCCGCTGGTCGGTCGGAGGCACCAGTTCCCAGCAGTAGCCTCCAGTTCAGGGTGGCCAGTATGGCCATCAGCGTGAGCAGCACCAGTAGCCCCACCCCCCAGTACACCAGCCACAACAACCATCCCTGAGAGAGGAGTATGGTCATCGTCCCTATCAGCAGGGATAGCCTTGGAGGCGAGAGCAGCCTCAGCAACAGCAGTATCATCAGCAATACCCTTCTCACCCGCACCAGTAGCAGCCTCACTACCAGCGAGGCCACCCGTCAGGTTCTCATGGGCCGACCTATGAGAACCCCGCCTTGGATGATCTAGCCCGCCTCATGACCGAGAAGCAGGCCACTTTTCGACTGGAGATGGATGAGTTCCGCCAGGAGATGCAGAAGATTGTGAGAGGGAAGGCCGCCATCCCGCCCAGATCGAGCCGAATCCGAACAACCTCAAGAGGAAGTCTGAGCAGGTAGAGTTCATTGAGATTACCACTCCTAGTGCTTCACTTGGTGATATGTCTGCATACATGTTTGATGCTAATTTTGTTACACTTAGGAGCGGTAGGATGCCAGCAGGCGGTACCTCGTCTGAGCGACGATCCCACACCACTTTAGGAGCACCAGGTGAGGAGGAGCGCGGTACTGATTGTCGCGAGAGACGATGAGGGTGGTGCTGACGCCGCCATGGATGTTGATCCTACCGATGGTACTGAGGCCGTCGCTTCACCAGTTAGAGGAGGTGGTACTGATGCCACCAGTACAGTTGTTGAGCCAGAGCACGATACTGATGCTGCGAGTCCAGATTCCGAGGGTGGTACTGAGGCACCATTTCCAGTTCTGCTAGTCTTGTTGTTTTCCTTCCGTACATGTATCTCAGGACATTTCTGCAAATAAAGGAAAGGGTTTGTTGTTTTTTGGATCCACATGTGTTAATTGATGGTGTTTGTTTGGATTCCGCTGTTCATGAGCATGCCAGACCCCTCCTAGTCCTTCATATGAGAAGGACCCTGTAGTCCCCTTTCCCGAGCACTCTATTTGGCTAAGGGGCAGGAAAAGAAAATCCAAAAAAAGAACCTCAAATAGAGTTCAGCAACAGATGATAGATAGATTTCACATACAACTGACTCTACAGGAGGCCTTGGAGCACATACCTCTACTCCAGAGATCACTCAGAGACAGGACCACAGTTAGGAGGAAGAGGCGGAACCATCAGTCAGAGATCCATGTGCTTACCCGTGCCACGTGTTTCGCGATTCAGAACCGTCTGCCAGCCAAGAGGCCAGATGCCAGAGCCCCGTATGTCAGATGCCACATCCATAGGTTCGACCGCACTCTATTAGACAACGATTCTTCGATCAACTTCTTCCGGCAGCCCTTCTCGACCGCTTCGAGTTGGGCCCTCTCTGACATAGCAGGACAGTCCTTCAGTTTGCTGATCGATCTGTCAAAAGGCCGAAGGGTTGTTGAAGGACGTTGTCGTCACGATTCAGGGCCTGAAATTCCCCGTGGACTTCTAGTGTTGGACATGGAGATCCCTGAGTCTGTGATCGATACCCCGATCATTCTAGGACGCCCGTTCTTGGCCACAACTAAGGCAGTGTCCGACCATGATAGCGAGAAGGTGTACTTTCGTGTCGAGGGCGAGAGTATACAAATAGAGACGGTCGAGGAGACTAGAGACAGAGATTCAGCTTGCTCAGAGCCGACTTCCGATTCAGAGCAGATGACAGAGGCAGGGCGAGACATCCACTAGGACCGCGATTTTGTGATCACAGATGACGAGGCAGTTTGGGCAGATCCAGTCGCATAGGCCATCCTCTCACCTTCAGAGTTTGCTGATGCAGAGACGCTAGCAGAGGAGAGCTTGAAGAGCGCTTTCCTGGTCCAGGATACATCTCAGGCAACAGAGCCGGTTCCCGATAGCGAGACATATTTTGTGAGTCTGATACAGATCTCTCGGAGTCAGATATTTATTGGACAGAGTTTGATGATTTGATACCGTGTCTGACTTCTACTGAGCCTACCGATAGGGAGGAGGCTGATTCCATACAGAGCAGAGACAATCCAGTAGAGCAGCCTTCGTCAGATTCAGATTGTAAGCGAGAGTTCTCATTCTCCCATGCAGATTTGGCAGCATTCACTCAGACTTTTCAGAGGCCAGATCGCCAGCACGTACTTGTACAGAGCTGAAGCCGCTACCGTCGTCGCTAAAGAATAGGTTCCTTGCGGGTGAGCATGAGATGTACCCATTCATTATCTCAAATGATTTGATTGGAGAGCAGGAATCCCGTCTGATGGGGTTCTTGAAAAGAACCGCAAGGCGATTGGATGGAGTGTAGCCGATCTCCGGGGGATAAGTCCGGCCCTGTGCTCCCACCATATCTAGCGCCCTTAGTGCCTCGTGCGGAGGAGGCGAAGCCGTCGCGTGAGTTCCAACGTCGGCTGAACCCGAATCTTCGAGATGTTGTCATGAAGGAAATCTCGAAATGGTGGAGCGTCGATTTTATATACCCCATCTCCGACTCCCAAATGGGTCAGTCCGTTGCATGTGATGCCCAAGAAGACGGGCATCACCACAGTTGTTAGTGAGTCCGGAGAGGAGATCGCTACTCGGGTACCCACTTCTTGGCGGGTTTGTGTGGACTACAGACGATTGAACCAGGCCACCAAGAAGGATCATTTCCCCTGCCTTTATTGATCAGATTATAGAGAGGCTGGCAGGGAAGAGGCCATTATTGTTTCTTGGATGGGTACTCCGGCTATAATCAGGTGGCCATCACGCTCGAGGACCAGGACAAGACCACCTTCACCTGTCCCTTCGGGACATACGCTTTCAGACGCATGCCATTTGGATTGTGCAACGCTCCGGTGACATTCCAGAGATGCATGTTGTCCATCTTTTCGAACATGGTGGAGGAGTGCTTGGATGTCTTCATGGATGATTTCTCGGTCTACGGCGACGGATTCGATTCTTGTCTTGACTGCCTAGATCGAGTCCTTCAGCGATGCATTGAGGTTCACCTTTTGTTGTCTTGGGAGAAGAGTCACTTCAAGGTGATTCAGGGGACGGTGCTTGGCCATATCATTGATGAATCCACATTTCATCATCTTTATTCTATCATTTTGGCACCAAAAACCCTAGCAAATGCCTGTAAATAACATTAAAATCATCATCTTAGCATTCATGCATGTGCATCTAAACAGTGTATAAATTACTGTAATTAAGGCCAAAATTATAGAATAAATAAAGAAAAGAAAAAGAATAAAATATTGTAAATATTTTATGACCCGAAACCCCGAGACCTAGGCATCTTGATGAATAGGTCGACAAGGAATAAAGTAGGGGGAGATAAGGTCAGAAATACAGATAATACACCTATACATTTTATTCATTCTTTATTCATTTTGGGACCTATTTTTGGTTCCACTTTTTATACATCAAATAAAGAAACTTTGTACATGAAAGTTGTAGATAATTTAATAAAGAAAAATACAAAATTGATTTCATTCAAAAATAATGTACAGATAAAAAGTTATGGTCTGAATAAAATTCCAGAATGCCAACTTCCCAGACCCGTATCTCACAAATAAAAACTCCAAATGCAGCATACTCACCTTTAATTGTATATAGAAGAAAATAAGCTAATTAATGGTGGTGGTTTCGCATTTGGCGGAGCTACGGTTTGAAAGTTGAGTTTTGGACCTCCGTTGTATAGCTATACTGATTAAATTATTCAATTTATTCGTTATTCATTATTTTTGTATTTTTATATTTTTATCATGTTGTAAATATTACTTATAATGATTGTGAATATTAAAATCAGAATAAAAACATCATTAAAACTCAAAATAAAATACTTGTATACACAAGTAAATTACCTACACATATACCTATACAATATATTACTTTATTTTATTAATTATACAAGGAACATCAATAAAATAAAATAAAAATATAATTATGTGTATAAAAGTGTGTTATAATTATATAAATTAATAAACATAATTAATCAAATTAAAATACACAAAATAAAAATAAAATACTTAAATATATAGATATATATACTATAAAGGGCATAAATGCAAACTTGTAAAAATACGTCTCATAAAAATAAATAAAAATCACAGAAAAATTCTTCATAAAATAATAAACATTTTTTATTTTATAACCTAACATCAATAAATTCATTTACTATTTTATTTTGATTTTTTAAATAATTTCTACTCTGAATTTCCTGATTGGTCCACGTGGACCAACCAGGCGCGGTCTAGAGTTGACCCCGGTCAACTCCCCCGACCAAAGCCTGCCACCTCTGACGCCCGCGATTTTGCCCCATTTTCAAGAAATTCTCGCGCTCGATCCGCTGATCCTCACGCCTTGATTCCTTCTCGGAAGTTCATCCCCGATCTCCACTCTCCCACGCCATGTCTTCGGATCCAGCCATATCCTCATGATGCGCGCGTGGAGCTCGCTTGAAGAAGACGCCATCGTCTCCTACTTAAACCACCTGCCGTCTTCGAGCCCAAGTTTGAACCCTCCTTAGCCTTTAATCCTCCTCCCTGTAGCGCTCTTCGTGTAGCCGGAGGTGACAGCTCCGCATCCACACCTTCAGGCGAGTCGAGGGGGCTCTGTAGCGGCTCCGCCACCTCCGCCGACCACCGGCGTCGAGGTTCTTCTTCCTCAGGTAGTCCACCTTCGAGGCATCCCTTCTTTCCTTTCCTTTTCATGTCATTTAACTCCCCGTAGCTTCAGCATCAAAAATCCCAAAAAAATCTTAGTTTCTCGTCATTCGATCCATCTTCCATCGTTCATCGCCGGAGTGCACCTCCGGCTGTCGCGCATCCACCTTCCATCGATCATCTCCGACGTCCACAGCACCTCCGCGGGGTCCAGGCAGTTTGCCCTGGACCCTTTCACCCCTTTTTGCAGGTACCTGGAGCATCACAGCGCCTGGGGGCTCGGATTCGACCTCCGCCGGAGATACCTGGAGCTTCGAGCTCCGCCGCCTTCGCAGCAGCACCTAAGAGCTTCTCCGACGATTTTGAGAGCCCCAGACGCCAGAGCATCACCTCAGGAGTCTCCCGGACCTACTTGGAGCGGCCCAGACCACAGGAGGCGCGTCAGCTCGCCGGAGGAACTTCGCCGCAGCGGAGTTCTTCCCTGTTCTTCCTCCGTGTGTCTCCACCGTCCGATCCTCGGCCCGCTCCAGACCGCTTGTCAGCCGTCAGATCTTGGCATGCGTCGTCCGTCGATCTCTTCGCCAGATCTGATCTCCACCGCTGATCGCCGAACCGTCATCGTGCGTTGTGCGCGCGCCACGTGGATGAGTGAGCGGCCCGTCGCCGTTCGATCGCGCACGAGGAGATAAGGCGTGGGTATTTTGCACTTTTCCCCTTGCCAAATTTTGTATTTCATCTAAATCCATAAACTTTAAACTGTAGTTTAAATATTTTTGTAATATTTGCAAGTAGTCCCCCGTAGTTTTCTTATTTGCACCTAGGTCCAATCCACGTCACCTCACGTGCCCGTGCGCGTGAGGGGGCTGGGTATTTTGCAGGGACCCCCGGGGTTTATTTATTTCGCTTAAGACCATGAATGTTTGCTTTAAGTTGTAATATTTTGGAGAAACTGCATTGAACCCCTTGGAACTTTGTAATATTGCAAAAATACCCCTTCCAGGCGCGTGCGAGTCACGCGCCCTGGTGGGTAAATTGCTCGGATACCCTTGCGGGTTTTGTTATTCATCTTTAATCCTTAAAATGCAAGTTTCAGTGTAAACTTTTGTGGAAAAATTGCATGTATGCCCCTGGATGTTTGATATATTGCATATATGCCCCTGCCAGGACTGTTTAATGTTTGGATGTTTGTTCTAATTATTTGATCCATCATTTTAACTCCAAAAATTTCACAAAGATAAACTTAAGATCCTGGACATGTGTACTTTCACGCCACATATTTAGTTTTTGATTTTATCTTATCTTCATATTGATTAAAAATCAAAAACTTGCTATTTGTGCACTGTCTAGTTTAGAAAATACCAAAAAATATTAAAACTCCTCCAAAAATTCCAAAAAAATCACCTAGTGTTTATTTTATCCTATTTTAGTGTCAGTCAAAAACCACTAAAAATATCAAAAGAAAAACACTAAAAATTAAAAACACTCAAAAACTTCAAAAAAATATATAAAATCAAGGAAAACTCAAAAAAAATACAAACCCAGGTTCTGTGTGTTCTTTATTCTGTTCTCTTCATTTGAAAAATAGTGTGAAAAATTTTGGTTGTTGTTTGCTATTTTAAATCTCATTTTATTCACAGCCAGCCTTATTTGCACTGTTTTGCTTTATTTCAGTATTTAAAAATACCAAAAACACCTTGAAAATTTTCCAAAATTACAAAAACAGTAAAAAACCCTAAAAAGACTAAAAACAATTTGTTTCTGAATTTTGGTAATTTTTACTTAGTTTTATAAATATTCTACTTGCCTTTTATTCCATTGTCTTTGAATTCCAATATTGAAAAAAAAAAGAAAAAGAAAATTATAAAATATAAAATATAAAAAAGTAGAAAATTAAAAACCAAAATATAAAATTAAAAAAAAAATTAAAATAAAAAAATTAATTAAAAATTAAAAACCCACAAAAATTGTAGTTGCTTGCTTGCTTAGTGTAGACACTTTACACACACACACACTTGTGCTTACATCTGCTTGAATTACCCTGCTTGCTCCCTGTGTTCGAACTCTCTGCATACTTGTCACTATACACCATTTGTGCAGAGTTAAAAATAAATTTTAACTCCACATTAGTTCTAATTTGTTGATCTTTATTGTGGGTTAATTGTTGATTAATTTCGGATTTCATTGAGAGCCGCCACAGCGACGGTTGTCTCCGCCTGTGTGAGACACAATTAGACTCTCTTGATTTTCGAGATTATCAAATGGCGCCGTTGCCGGGGAGCAACAGCGAGTAGTTTACATTTTGATTAACTGTGTGTTTGTTTACCATAGCATTATTTTCCATCTCTTACATTTTTGATATATCTTGTTGAGCTATCTGACCATCTCTTTTCTTGTCTTCTTGCGAGGGACCGCGAGCGAGGCGGATTGCTTAGGTGATCCGGAGCATTTTTGGAAGAGCGGGAGGCCGGCCTTCTTGGGCCAAGCCGGCAGAAGAGAGCAGGAGGAGTGAGAGAGAGTGATTGGTTTAGTTTGCATTTTATTTCTGTAAGAGAGTGACTTTTATCATTTGTAATAATACAGGTACATTCGGACTTGGACACTACCGGGCCCAATTTCCAAGTGTTTGTTCACTTGGGGGCTCACCGCGGTTTTGTGTTTTTCGCGGTTTTCTCGCCTTCATTTCTATTTGTTTCACGAGGATTTAGCCCCTAGACATAGGAATTTTTGTTGACTGTGACGAACTAAGAAGCTAAGGCCCAATCCCTAATATCTTGCCTGCACCTATAGAACGTAATTGGACTTGGCTAAAATTCACTTGAAAAAGCTATTTGACTTGGACTAGAGGCCACGTGCCGCGAGCCCACCCTGTTAAGCGCTACTCCTGAACTCGATGTGTCGAGAAGAGGAGGGGTGAGCCAAGACCGGACTCCGGACTCTTTTCTTTGTCATAGCTACTTGTTCTTCACGTTAATTGAAGTTGCTCATCTTAGGATGATTTCCTCATGCATGCATATAGGTAGTTTAAATTATTGTCTTTAAATTATGCGCGGATCACTTTGCATGTAGAGTGCTGGCGACAAGGTACGCATTTCTATCCCTGCATGCATCATAGATTTTGACCGCGCATCGGCTTTTCCGCTTTCCTCCCCCAGTTTTATTGAATTTTAATAACAAGGAAATTGGAAAATTCGTTAGACGATGTTTGCTCAGAAAAACACCTAAAAAAGTGAAAACAATAAAAATTGGGACTGCTAATGCAAACTCGACCTTAAAACTCGTCCCACCAAAAATTTTGTTTTGGGAGAGTAATCCCTCCTTGTTTGATTTATCTGCTGCGAGAGAGTGCCTCGACACTAGGATAGAGCCACATCTGAAATTTTAGTTGACTACTGGTCGTGGTTAGTCGTTCTCCAGTGAGGGTCTCTCCGGTAACCGGTAAAGCGGACCGCGATATCCTTAACAGATTGAATTAGCGGGAGCAACCGGGTTACGGTCCGCAATTCATACTGGCTGGGAAAGATCTGACGTGGATTGGGACAGTCGGCTAGGAAAGTAGGATACCTAACAGCTCGCTCTAACGCTCTGATAGATTGACTGATCACCTAATAAAAATTGACAAGATAACAGACCGAACTCTCACGGTCATCAGCTCAAGTGTTGAGTAGGTGAAGCTGGGGTTTTGACTTAATCCTGTTTGCATTCCAGATCTCATCCGCCTTTCTCTAAATCACGATGATGGACGGAGATCTCTTAGGCCGACTTTGTCGGCACCGTTATCCCGCACTCCGCCCTATTCATCTAGGAATACCTCGGAGAGTCCGCTCTCCGAGCCTGAGTTTACATCCACCCTGTTCCCCCTCGACCACCCTTCTCATTCTTCTTCCATCAGTCCAAGAGTGTCTGAATACAGTGCATCACAGTGTTCCGCTCATTCGACAGCACCTGAGATGGCCTCTTTTGCTTTTTCAGAAAATCCAGCCATGGCAGACAGAGGCGAGCATGAAGATGATCATGAGCACCCTCCATTCCTATTTGATCAAGCAGCCATCAACATTCCTTGTTAGCATCCCTGGAGACTATGCAAAGACAGATCCGTGACCAGGGCACATTCATGGGTGACCTTATGAGGGAAATTGCACAGATGAGAGAGAACCGAGAAGGTGGAGGAGGAGGGGGACCAGACGCAGGAGGGAGGTGATCCAGACGGCGAGAGACCGCCACAGACTATCATGAGGAATTGCAACAACCAACTGCATCCCTCACTCACCGATGGATTCGACTCCCGCCCATCCACGGAGATTTCGAGCTTCGGCCCACACTATCCAGCTGCTACCCAAATTCCATGGGTTGCCGACGGCAGAGCGCACCTCCACCTCCAAGAATTCGAGATGATTTGCAGCACCATCCATGATCGGTTGATGACCGAGGACACAATAAGATGATCGCCTTTCATTCTCTTTGGTTTACAGAGCCGCCTATTGGCTCAAACATCTTGGGCGTTTCGTCGACACATGGGCAGATCTCCGGACCGCATTCCTGAAGAAATACTATCCTCTCGGCCGGACCAACGCAGCTAGAGCAATGATCAGCAACTTCGTCATGATCCCAAACGAACAATTCCATGAAGCCTGGGATCGATTTAGAGAGCTCATTGACCGGTGTCCACATCACGACATCTCCAAGCCCAACCTGTGTAGAGTTTCTTCTGCGGGCTGACACCGGAGCTGCAGGGGCTTGCCAACGCCTCTTGTGGTGGATCCTATTTCTCTAAGGGTGAAGATGATGTCTGGGCCATCTACGAGGGTATGGCAGAAAATTCTACGGTGATGACTCAGGCCCGTGTCTACACCCAACAAAAGCCACCGCAAAGGGAGCAGGATCATTCCAGAGAATCGCACGCATCGATTCCGGTCCCATCACAGTGTCAGTTGCCACAGCACAGCTGAATCAGCCGCAGCCGACATGGGCATCATTAGTGAGAAGCTGGACCGCATGGAGATCCTCGAGAAAAAACAGAATCAAGGCATGGCCCAGATGGACCAAATTGCCAAAGTTATGAGTGACCTAAAAACCCAAATGCTATGCATTCAGGAGGCCCAATCTCATGCCCAACAGCCTCCTAGGTCACAGGTTGCCTCTAGCAGCAGCAACCCCAACCAGGGCTCTATCTCGTACCGTCAGGTGAATCACATCCAGGCAGAGCCGGTTCTGTTGTTGCAGTACCACCCAGAGCAACCACCATCTTCTGACACGCAGATGGTGGTTTATCAGCCAGAGCAGCCACTGGCAGTTCTTCCTCCACCCTCATTTGAGCAGGAGCCATTGATGGAAGTCAATGGGATTTGGTATGACCGATACCCTCAGCCCGCAATTCGTAGGGATCACCCCGGATTCCGATGGGGGAATGGTGGATCCTCATCCCAGCAGCATCCTCCTGCCCAAGGACAGCAGAGCAGCCAGCAGACACAGCAGCAACAGCCCCAATATGCCCATTATCAGCAATACCAGAATGGTCCTCGTCCCTCCTATCAGGGACAGCAGTGGAGGCAGCGACAGCAGCCTCAGCAGTCTTATCACCAGCCTTCCCCCCCAGTATCAGCAGCAACAGCAGCTGCCCCATTTCCAGCAGGGACAGACATCCGGTTCTCAGGGTCCAGCCTTTGAGAACCCGGCCCTTGATGATCTTGCCCGCTTGCTATCTGAACAGCGAGCTTCTTTCAGGCAAGAGATGGATGAATTCCAACAGGAGATGCGGGAGATCATGAAAGGCAAGGCCGCCATACCCGCTCAGATTTGAACCTAACCCTAACAATCTGAAAAGGAAGTCTGAGCAGGTAGAGTTTACAGAGGATACCTCTCCTAGTGATCATGTGAGTGACATATCTTATTCCTATCATGATGCTGATTTTGTTACTACTAGGAGCGGTAGGATGCCAGCCGGCGGCGCCTCTTCTGAGCGACACCCAGAGGCAGGACCAGGAGCGCCAGAGGAGCAGAGGAGCGATGCTGATGCCGCTCATGACGATGTTGACGGTGGTGCTGATGCCACCCATGATGAAGTCCAGGAAGACGGTGCTGATGCCGTCGTGATACCAGATGAAGACGGTGGCGTTGATGCCACCCATTTTGATGCAGAACAAGAGCGGTGCTGAAGCCGCAGATGCAGGTGCCGGTGGTGGTACTGAGGCCACCACCTCTACTTTTGTTGAGTCTCCCACTGTGATGTTACCACATTTTGTATCTATGGACTGTGGTAACAAAAAGAACAAAAATATGAATAAAGGAAAGGTTCCTGATCAAATTGCAGATCCATACGTGTTGCATGATGATATTGTGTGGATTCTCCATCTTCACAGGCACAGGGACCGTTTCCTAGTCCTCCATCTGAGGAGGCCCCTACCATCCCCTTCCCTGAGGCACCTCCGCCGGGTGAAGGGGAATAAAAAGAAAATCCTAAAAAGAACCAGGAGGTAGAGTTCGGCAATCAGATGATTGACAGATTTCACATTCAGCTAACTCTACGAGAAGCGTTTGAGCATAATCCCTTTCTTCAAAAAGAATTTGAAAGAGACAACCACTGTCAGAAGAAAGCGGAGGCGCAGAGACCAAATCCATATGCTCACTCATGATACTTGCTGCACCATTCAGAACAAGCTGCCAGCCAAGCGACCAGACGCAGGAGCTCCTATGTCAGATGCGAGATTCAAGAGCAGCAATTTTGATCGTACTCTATTAGACACGGCTCCTCAATTTAACCTCCTTCCGGCAGCCTTACTCAAACAGTTCGAGTTTGGCCCTCTTCTTCGAAGCAGAACGGTCCTTCAGTTTGCTGATAGGTCGATTAAGAGGCCGAAGGGGTTATTGAAAGACGTGGTCGTTACCATTCAGGGCTTGAAATTCCCCGTGGACTTCGTTGTGTTGGACATGGAGATCCCTGAGTCGGTAACTGATGCCCCCATCATATTAGGACGCCCATTCTTGGCCACAGCCAAGGCGGTGACCGACCATGATTGTGGGAAGGTATGCTTTCGCGTAGAGGGCGAGACCATACAAATAGAGACGATCGGGGGAAACCAGAGCCAGAGAGTTAGAATGCTCCGAGCAATCTAGTGAAGCGCGCAGATGACAGAGGAAGAGCTAGACGTCCACCAGGGTTCGTGATTTCATTCGAGATGACTGACGATGAATCTAACTGGAAAGACCCTGTGGCACCGACTCTCGCCTTGCCTACCGATTCATTGTATCGCAAGCTCATGGCAATCGAGAGCCGGGAGAGCACATTCCTGGATACGGATACACCTGAGGCTGACAGTATGGTGACGAGTGGTGCCGATGATTCCAATTCTTGTTCTTCTGCTTCTGATCCCTCGTATTCAGATATTGAATGGGCCTATTTCGATGATCCGTTGTCTTGTCTGATTCATTCTCAGCCAACAACCGTGACAGAGTGCGAGCCCGTACAGTTTATTGATAATTCAGTCAGCCGCCTTTCGTCAGAAATTCATGCTGAGCGAGAGTTCTCTCATGCAGACCTGGTAGCATTCACCCAGACATATCAGAAGCCAGATCTGCCGCCTCCCAGTTGTCCTGAACGGAAACCTCTACCGCAATCAATGAAGTATAGATTCCTTGCAGGTGAGCCAGATATGCACCCAGTCATTATCTCAGCAGATTTGACTGGAGAACAAGAATCTCGTCTGATGGAGGTTCTTGAAAGAAACCGCAAGGCAATCGGTTGGAATATAGCTGATCTCAAGGGGCTGAGCCCGAAGCTGTGCTCCCACCACATCTATCTCGAGGATGACGCTAAGCCATCGCGTGAGTTCCAGCGACGGCTGAACCCGAATCTTCGAGAGGTCGTCATGAAAGAAATTTCGAAGTGGTGGAGCGCTGATTTCATCTATCCCATCTCCGACTCTAAATGGGTAAGTCCGTTACATGTGGTACCCAAGAAGACGGGTGTCACTACAGTGGTCAATGAGTCTGGAGAGGAGATCGCTACCAGAGTACCAACTTCTTGGAGGGTCTGTGTGGACTACAGACGATTGAATGAGGCCACCAAGAAGGATCACTTCCCGCTGCCCTTCCTTGATCAGATTATCAAGCGGCTAGCCGGGAAGAGCCATTATTGCTTTCTTGATGGGTACTCTGGATATAATCAAGTGGCCATTGCGCCCGAAGACCAGGAGAAAACGACATTCACCTATCCGTTTGGGACATATGCTTTCAGACGGATGCCCTTTGGTCTGTGTAACGCTCCGGCGACATTCCAAAGGTGCATGTTGTCCATCTTCTCGGACATGGTGGGTGGCTGTTTAGAGGTCTTCATGGATGACTTCTCGGTCTATGGCGACGGGTTTGATGCTTGTCTTGACTGCCTAGATCGTGTGCTGAAGCGCTCCATCCGCTCCATGATCGTGTCTCGAATGGGAGGTCTTCATAGAGGTCAATCTTGTCTTATCCTGGGAGAAGAGTCATTTCATGATGACTCAAGGGACGGTCCTTGGGCACATCGTCTCCAACAGGGGCATGGAGGTCGATCCTGCCAAGGTGGATATCATCAGAAAACTCAATCCGCCGTCCAATCTTCGTCAGTTACGGTCTTTTCTGGGGCATGTCGGTTTCTACCGACGGTTCATTCAGGACTTTAGTCGAATTGCCCGACCGCTCAGTGACTTGCTGACCAAAGACACCGAGTTTATTGTTAATGATAAGTGTCTTGCGGCATTCGAGACGCTCAAAGATATGGTTGTTTCAGCTCCTGTCCTTCAGCCACCCGATTGGTCTCTCCCATTCGAGATCATGACGGATGCTTCAGATTTTGCCGTTGGGGCTGTGCTTGGACAGAGGAGGGATGGATTACCGTTTGCCATTCACTACGCCAGCCGGACCTTAGATACCGCTCAAAGGAATTACACTGTAACTGAGAAAGAAATGCTGGCCGTAGTCTTTGCTTTGGATAAGTACAGATCTTATATTCTCGGATCTAGAGTGACCATTTACACCGACCATTCCGCCATCAGGTACTTAATGGCCAAGAAGGATGCCAAAGCACGTCTGACCAGATGGATCCTTCTACTCCAGGAATTTGATATTGAGATCAAGGATAAGCCTGGAATCAAGAATGTGGTGGCGGATCATCTCTCCAGATTGGAGAATCTTGAGGAATCTGAGCCCAGCGCACCTATCACTGAAACGTTTCTAGATGAGGCGATCTTGGCTGTCACCTCACTCCCGTGGTATGCCGACTTTGTAAACTATCTTGTTGCCAAGACAGTCCCTCAGGGTTGGCCCAGGCAGAAACTTGAGACCTTCCTAGCTAAGGCCAAGTTTTACCATTGGGAGGATCCCGTCCTTTATCATGAAGGAGGGGATAGTATCTGGAGAAGGTGCATTCCTCAAGAAGAGCAGCATAGCGTCCTCACATACTGCCACAAGCTTGAGGCAGGAGGACATCATTCTGGAAAAAGAACAGCACAAAAGGTGCTTCAATCCGGCCTATGGTGGCCTACTCTCTTCAAGGATTCTGATGAGTTCGTGAAGGGATGTACTGACTGTCAGAAAATGGGAACCTGCGGACAGAGAGACATGATGCCCATGCAACCCATTCACTTCTGTGAGGTTTTTGATGCATGGGGGATTGATTTCATGGGCCCATTTCCTAAGAGTCAGGGATTCGAGCATATTCTGCTCGCTGTGGATTATGTCAGTCGATGGGTTGAGGCCATTCCCGCCCGAGCCGCAGATGCGAAAACCGTGTGCAAATTCTTGAGGAAAAATATCATTTCACGGTTCGGGGTACCTAGAGTTTTGATTTCTGACGGGGGGTCTCATTTCATCAATGACAAAGTCAGGGCCCTTGCTGATGAGTTCGGCATTGACCATCGGGTTGCCACTCCGTATCACCCTCAGACTAATGGTCTTGCCGAAGTATCGAATCGGGAGATAAAGACTATCTTGCAGAAAGTTGTCCGCCCAGACCGAAAGGATTGGTCACAGCTTTTGGACTCGGTCTTGTGGGCCTATCGGACCTCTTTCAAAAATCCATTAGGGACATCTCCCTTTCGTCTCGTCTATGGCAAGCCGTGCCATTTGCCAGTGGAAATCAAGCACAAATCTTTTTGGGCAGTTACTGAGTTGCTTTTGGATCCCGAGAGTATAGGAGACCAAAGAAGAGCAGAATTGGCAGCCCTGGAGGAATTGAGAGATACAGCCTTTTCCAACAGCCTACAGTACAAAGAAAAAGTGAAGACATGGCACGATTCACATATCAGCCATAAACAGTTTGAGCCAGATCAGAGAGTATGGTTGTTTGATTCCAGGCTGAAATTATTCCCAGGGAAATTGCAGAGCAAGTGGAAAGGTCCGTATGTGGTTAGGAAGGTACATGACAATGGCAGCATTGATATATCCGAACCGTCATCTTCGTCCACCTTCCGCGTCAATGGTCAACGCCTGAAGCTATATCGAGATCATGATCCGCCGACCATTGACGTTGCCCCCATTCTTCTGGTATGAGATGTGTCCTTTAACTCTCATCATCTACATCTTATACATGGTGATCAACTCCATCTGCCGCTGTACAGGTCCATCTATTCATATCACTTTCATCTGTTGAGTCATTTTCTTCTTTTCTTCTTTTCCATCTCTATCTTCTTTATCTATGAAAAAGGTGCCGCCCTTGTAGACAGTTCCCCATACTTAGGACGTACTTTGTCCTAAGTATAGGGGGGTGTGCACCCTGAGTTTCTATATTCTTTGATCCTCTCCATTGTCTCCTCTTCTTGTCTATACTTAGGGATATCTTACCCTAAGTATAGGGGGAGACAATCTGAGTACAATCTGTTCATTCCCACCCTTGACCCTCCCTGCTTTGTGTACAGTCTGCTATACTTAGGATTATTTGATCCTAAGTATAGGGGGGACGGTCAACTTCTCATTCATTGATTCATTCATTCTTTAGACTTGCCTATACTTAGTACGAGTTATGTCTTCTCTTTTCTCTCCGATCTATGAGGACATAGCTCAAGCTAAGTATAGGGGGGTCGTATATACTACGTATATACTTCAGCCATAACTCGTACTTTCATAATAAATATAGCTAATAATTCTTTAAAATTCATTAAAAATCCTTAATAAAAAGATGTGGTTATTCCTCAAATTCTTTTTGTATTTACTGATTAATAAATCAGGTGAAAATATTGTGTTACATGTTTTCAACCTTTGTAAAAATGTGTGGTTTGTAAAACTTCTTTTCTTTGTGTGAAATAAAATGATTGAAAAATGATTTGCAAATGGTTTGAAAAATGGTTGCAAAAATATTTGAAAAACCTATATATACTGTTTTGAAAGCCTTTGCAAAATGATTTTCAAATGTGTGTACATGTTTGTAAAAATGTTTGTAAAAACTATTTTGGACTATAGTTTTCAAAAAATTGTTTGAAAAGCTTGTGTCAAATAAGTTTGAGGAATACTAACATCACACCAAAATCCACTACCTATATATATGTATAAAATTGATCACTTACCCTTGTAAATTCTTAAAATCCACTTCTTGTATATATAAGAAGCACGCCCGTAGACATATTTTCACCTAGTTTTTAGCCAAAACTTTTTCTTTTCAAAAATCCCAAAAAAAAACATTTGCAAAATGAAAATCCAAAAACATTTGAAAAATCTTTGTGAAAAATACAAAAAAAATGCATCTGCATACGCATGCATCATCTTTTCAAAAATCCATAAAAAGTTCAAAATCTTGAAAATTGCATCACAAAAATATTTTCTGCATAGCATTGCATGGCATGAGCATTTTTCGGATTGAGTTTGATAGTTGAACAAGTCTAAGTAAAATCCGGAGATTGGAGCTTGATTGGACCTTAAAATCTACCTAATAACAGGAACCTTATAGGAACTGGGTTTGAGGTACTTCAGGTCTAGTTGACTTAATTCTTTGAGGATCACGGGACTTGGTTCAATGGATTCTTGACTGCCTAAGTAGAGTATTTCGGAGCACACGCACGACTCTTGTTGATAATGACCTAACTTGGACACCTGCACCTTTCACATAGCTCTCCACGGATGAGGTGGTGAGGAGGCAGTTTCCTTTGGCTTGGGGTAGCATATGAGGGTAGTACTTCTAGGCGGAACCTCTCTTCTTCTTATAGTGAAGGAAGTGCACCTCAACTTGGTCTAGTAGTGATGAAGGCTAAAGACAGAAGCCGTGGGTTGCAATAAAGCTTCAAAAGAGGGATAGTCTACTGGCTCAAGAGGAAATTTCTTGTATATATGCTGCACCATGTAGATATGCTGTACAGAAGTCCTTGAAAAAAAAATGCAAAAATGCAAAAGAACTCCAAAAAAATGGTGGGTCGGATTGAGAATTTAATAACCCCACCGGAGTGTATATAGTCCAATAAAGCAAAAGCTTATGGTATCCATGTTACATCTCATGAAGCTTGCAGCGGGAGACTTAGCTACACTGGTTGAGCTCCCAAAAGTCTATACTTCTTCCCCCTCTTCTTGAGCAGGTTGCACTTGAACTTAGAAGGGAATACCCCGCTTCTCGAGGAAAGAGTTGCTAGACCGAGGCATTAGAGTTACCAGGTTGAGGGAGGTTGTTTCTTTGTCACTTCTGAGGTGGGGAGCTACATATCACTTACACTGTACAAGTCAGATTCATAGTCGTAAGAGTTTGCGTATGAGTTGAAGTATTTCTGACCTGGCTATTGAGGAGACTTGGACAGAGTTTTGGGATTCTCGAGGACTGTTGGATTTCAAACTTGGTTCTCATTAAGGTTCCGACCGCACTAAACTTCCAAAGGTCCGACTTAAGCTCCAAACTTTGATTTTGTGAAGACAAGTTTGATAATTAAACTTTATCCAATTTTCTTCTTTTTCTTTTCTTTGTTTTTCTTTTTCTTCACTTATTGCATAAGTGTTTGCTAGGGACTAGCAAAGGTAAAGTATAGGGGGATGATGAATCCACATTTCATCATCTTTATTCTATCATTTTGGCACCAAAAACCCTAGCAAATGCCTGTAAATAGCATTAAAATCATCATCTTAGCATTCATGCATGTGCATCTAAACAGTGTATAAATTACTGTAATTAAGGCCAAAATTATAGAATAAATAAAGAAAAGAAAAAGAATAAAATATTGTAAATATTTTATGACCCGAAACCCCGAGACCTAGGCATCTTGATGAATAGGTCGACAAGGAATAAAGTAGGGGGAGATAAGGTCAGAAATACAGATAATACACCTATACATTTTATTCATTCTTTATTCATTTTGGGACCTATTTTTGGTTCCACTTTTTATACATCAAATAAAGAAACTTTGTACATGAAAGTTGTAGATAATTTAATAAAGAAAAATACAAAATTGATTTCATTCAAAAATAATGTACAGATAAAAAGTTATGGTCTGAATAAAATTCCAGAATGCCAACTTCCCAGACCCGTATCTCACAAATAAAAACTCCAAATGCAGCATACTCACCTTTAATTGTATATAGAAGAAAATAAGCTAATTAATGGTGGTGGTTTCGCATTTGGCGGAGCTACGGTTTGAAAGTTGAGTTTTGGACCTCCGTTGTATAGCTATACTGATTAAATTATTCAATTTATTCGTTATTCATTATTTTTGTATTTTTATATTTTTATCATGTTGTAAATATTACTTATAATGATTGTGAATATTAAAATCAGAATAAAAACATCATTAAAACTCAAAATAAAATACTTGTATACACAGGTAAAATACCTACACATATACCTATACAATATATTACTTTATTTTATTAATTATACAAGGAACATCAATAAAATAAAATAAAAATATAATTATGTGTATAAAAGTGTGTTATAATTATATAAATTAATAAACATAATTAATCAAATTAAAATACACAAAATAAAAATAAAATACTTAAATATATAGATATATATACTATAAAGGGCATAAATGCAAACTTGTAAAAATACGTCTCATAAAAATAAATAAAAATCACAGAAAAATTCTTCATAAAATAATAAACATTTTTTATTTTATAACCTAACATCAATAAATTCATTTACTATTTTATTTTGATTTTTAAAATAATTTCTACTCTGAATTTCCTGATTGGTCCACGTGGACCAACCAGGCGCGGTCTAGAGTTGACCCCGGTCAACTCCCTCGACCAAAGCCTGCCACCTCTGACGCCCGCGATTTTGCCCCATTTTCAAGAAATTCTCGCGCTCGATCCGCTGATCCTCACGCCTTGATTCCTTCTCGGAAGTTCATCCCCGATCTCCACTCTCCCACGCCATGTCTTCGGATCCAGCCATATCCTCATGATGCGCGCGTGGAGCTCGCTTGAAGAAGACGCCATCGTCTCCTACTTAAACCACCCGCCGTCTTCGAGCCCAAGTTTGAACCCTCCTTAGCCTTTAATCCTCCTCCCTGTAGCGCTCTTCGTGTAGCCGGAGGTGACAGCTCCGCATCCACACCTTCAGGCGAGTCGAGGGGGCTCTGTAGCGGCTCCGCCACCTCCGCCGACCACCGGCGTCGAGGTTCTTCTTCCTCAGGTAGTCCACCTTCGAGGCATCCCTTCTTTCCTTTCCTTTTCATGTCATTTAACTCCCCGTAGCTTCAGCATCAAAAATCCCAAAAAAATCTTAGTTTCTCGTCATTCGATCCATCTTCCATCGTTCATCGCCGGAGTGCACCTCCGGCTGTCGCGCATCCACCTTCCATCGATCATCTCCGACGTCCACAGCACCTCCGCGGGGTCCAGGCAGTTTGCCCTGGACCCTTTCACCCCTTTTTGCAGGTACCTGGAGCATCACAGCGCCTGGGGGCTCGGATTCGACCTCCGCCGGAGATACCTGGAGCTTCGAGCTCCGCCGCCTTCGCAACAGCACCTAAGAGCTTCTCCGGTGATTTTGAGAGCCCCAGACGCCAGAGCATCACCTCAGGAGTCTCCCGGACCTACTTGGAGCGGCCCAGACCACAGGAGGCGCGTCAGCTCGCCGGAGGAACTTCGCCGCAGCGGAGTTCTTCCCTGTTCTTCCTCCGTGTGTCTCCACCGTCCGATCCTCGGCCCGCTCCAGACCGCTTGTCAGCCGTCAGATCTTGGCACGCATCGTCCGTCGATCTCTTCACCAGATCTGATCTCCACCGCTGATCGCCGAACCGTCATCGTGCGTTGTGCGCGCGCCACGTGGATGAGTGAGCGGCCCGTCGCCGTTCGATCGCGCACGAGGAGATAAGGCGTGGGTATTTTGCACTTTTCCCCTCGCCAAATTTTGTATTTCATCTAAATCCATAAACTTTAAACTGTAGTTTAAATATTTTTGTAATATTTGCAAGTAGTCCCCCGTAGTTTTCTTATTTGCACCTAGGTCCAATCCACGTCACCTCACGTGCCCGTGCGCGTGAGGGGGCTGGGTATTTTGCAGGGACCCCCCGGGGGTTTATTTATTTCGCTTAAGTCCATGAATGTTTGCTTTAAGTTGTAATATTTTGGAGAAACTGCATTGAACCCCTTGGAACTTTGTAATATTGCAAAAATACCCCTTCCAGGCGCGTGCGAGTCACGCGCCCTGGTGGGTAAATTGCTCGGATACCCTTGCGGGTTTTGTTATTCATCTTTAATCCTTAAAATGCAAGTTTCAGTGTAAACTTTTGTGGAAAAATTGCATGTATGCCCCTGGATGTTTGATATATTGCATATATGCCCCTGCCAGGACTGTTTAATGTTTGGATGTTTGTTTTAATTATTTGATCCATCATTTTAACTCCAAAAATTTCACAAAGATAAACTTAAGCTCCTGGACATGTGTACTTTCACGCCACATATTTAGTTTTTGATTTTATCTTATCTTCATATTGATTAAAAATCAAAAACTTGCTATTTGTGCACTGTCTAGTTTAGAAAATACCAAAAAAATATTAAAACTCCTCCAAAAATTCCAAAAAAATCACCTAGTGTCTATTTTATCCTATTTTAGTGTCAGTCCAAAAACCACTAAAAATATCAAAAGAAAAACACTAAAAATTTAAAAACACTCAAAAACTTCAAAAAAATATATAAAATCAAGGAAAACTCAAAAAAAAATACAAACCCAGGTTCTGTGTGTTCTTTATTCTGTTCTCTTCATTTGAAAAATAGTGTGAAAAATTTTGGTTGCTATTTGTTATTTTTAAATCTCATTTTATTCACAGCCAGCCTTATTTGCACTGTTTTGCTTTATTTCAGTATTTAAAAATACCAAAAACACCTTGAAAATTTTCCAAAAATTACAAAAACAGTAAAAAACCCTAAAAAGACTAAAAACAATTTGTTTCTGAATTTTTGGTAATTTTTACTTAGTTTTATAAATATTCTACCTTGCCTTTTATTCCATTGTCTTTGAATTCCAATATTGAAAAAAAAAGAAAAAGAAAAATATAAAATATAAAATATAAAAAGCAGAAAATTAAAAACCAAAATATAAAATTAAAAAAAAAATTAAAATAAAAAAATTAATTAAAAATTAAAAACCCACAAAAATTGTAGTTGCTTGCTTGCTTAGTGTAGACACTTTACACACACACACACACTTGTGCTTACATCTGCTTGAATTACCCTGCTTGCTCCCTGTGTTCGAACTCTCTGCATACTTGTCACTATACACCATTTGTGCAGAGTTAAAAATAAATTTTAACTCCACATTAGTTCTAATTTGTTGATCTTTATTGTGGGTTAATTGTTGATTAATTTCGGATTTCATTGAGAGCCGCCACAGCGACGGTTGTCTCCGCCTTGTGTGAGACACCAATTTAGACTCTCTTGATTTTCGAGATTATCAATCATCTCCACCAGGAGCATGGAGGTTGATCCGGCCAAGGTGGATGTCATTAGAAAACTCAATCCACCGTCCAACTTACGACAATTACGGTCTTTTCTGGGGCACATCGGTTTCTACAGGCGCTTCATTCATGATTTCAGTAGGATTACCTGACCGTTGACTGATCTGCTGACGAAAGACACCGAGTTCCTTTTTGATGATAAGTGTCTATCGTTGTTTGAGACTATCAAGGGTCGTGTTGTAGAGGCTCCTGTTCTCCAGCTGCCTGATTGGTCTCTCCCATTCGAGATCATGACGGACGCCTCCGATTTTACCATGGGGGCCGTGCTGGGACAGAGGAGGGATGGAGTCACCTTTGCTATTCACTACGCTAGCTGTACATTGGATGCCGCGCAGCGGAACTATACAGTCACTGAGAAGGAGATGCTAGCCGTAGTTTTCACCCTAGATAAATTCAGATCTTACATCATTGGATCTAGAGTGACCATCTATACTGATCATACCGCCATCAGGTACCTCATGGCAAAGAAGGATGCCAAAGCCAGATTGACCATATGGATCCTTCTACTCCAGGAGTTTGATATAGAGATTAAGGATAAGCCTGGAGTTAAGAATGCGGTGGCGGATCATCTCTCCCGATTAGAGTATCTTGAGGATTCTGAGCAGACTGAGCCTATATGTGAGACCTTCCCTTATGAGGCGATCCTTGCTATCGCCTCTCTCCCATGGTATGCCGATATTGTGAACTATCTTGTCGCCAAGAAAGTTCCACAAGATTGGCCCAGGCAGAAACTTGAGACCTTCCTCGCGAAGGCGACATTTTACCATTAAGAGGATTCCGTCCTTTATCATGAGGGAGGGGATAGTATCTGGCGTCGGTGCATTCCTCAGGAGAAGCACCACAACGTCCTTACTTACTGCCACAAGCTTGAGGCAGGAGGACATCACTCTGGGAGGAGAATGGCACAGAAGGTGCTCCAATCCGGCCTATGATGGCCTACTCTCTTCAAGGACTCTGATGAGTTCATGAAGAGATGTACTGACTGTCAGAGGATGGGCACTTGTGGACAGCGTGATATGATGCCGATGCAACCCATTCACTTTTGTGAGGTTTTTGACGCATGGGGCATCGATTTCATGGGTCCATTCCCTAGGAGTCAGGGATTTGAGTACATTCTGTTGGCTGTGGATTATGTGAGTCGTTGGGTTGAGGCCATCCCCGCCTGAACCGCAGATGCTAGGACTGTTTGCATATTTTTGAGGAAGAATATCATTTCACGATTTGGGGTTCCTCGAGTGTTGATTTCTGATGGGGTGTCTCATTTCGTCGATGACAAGGTAAAGGCCCTTGCTAGCGAGTTCAGCATAGACCATCGAGTTGCCACTCCATACCACCCTTAGATGAATGGTCTTGCTGAAGTGTCGAACATGGAGATCAAGACTATATCGCAGAAAGTCATCCGCCCTGACCGAAAGAATTGGTCACAACTTTTGGAGTCGGTCTTGTGGGCATATAGGACGTCTTTCAAGACTCCTTTGGGTACATCTTTCTTTCGCATCGTTTATGGCAAGCCCTGCCAGTTACCTGTTGAGCTGAGACATAGGCCACTTTGGGCTGTTACTGATATACTTATGGATCCAGAGAGTGTAGGAGATCAGAGGAGGGTAGAGTTAGCAGCCCTGGAGGAGCTTCGTGATACAACCTTTTCAAACAGCCTACAGTATAAGGAGAGAGTGAAGGAGTGGCATGATTCTCATATCAGCCACAAGCAGTTTGAGCCAGGACAGAGAGTATGGCTGTTTGATGCTAGGCTTCATTTATTTCTAGGGAAGCTACAGAGCAAATGGAAGGGACCCTATTTGGTTAGAAAGGTACATGACAATGGGAGTATCAATATATCTGAGTTGTCTTCTGATGTTACCTTTCGTGTTAACGGCCATCAGCTCAAGCCATATCTAGATCATGAGCCACGGGTCGTTGATGTTGTCCCGATTCACTTTGCGTGAGATGTGGTCTCTTGACTCACATCTATTGCATCTCACACCTGATTATCACTGTTCTTCCGACTTGTATAGACCCAGTTGTCCATATCACTCTATTCTTTAGTCCCACACCCCTTTTCTCATCTTATGATTATGCTATACTTAGGGTGTACTTTACCCTAAGTATGGGGGGAGTGTAGGACTCTCGGGTATTCTATTCATTCTTTCTACCTCTGTTTTGCTGCCTATACTTAGGGATATTTTACCCTAAGTATGGGGGGGGGGTAGACCCTGTACATCCTTCCACTCGGATTTCCCTTCATGTACAACTTGCTATACTTAGGATTACTTGATCCTAAGTATAGGGGGAAACACTAAGTCCTCTTCATTCTATTCTTTGATTCGTCTTTGTATATACCATTCCTTTTCACTTCCCTATACTAAGAACGAGTTATGTCTTCTTCATCGCTCTTGATCACTCTGAGGACATCGTTCGAGCTAAGTATAGGGGGTGTCGTATATATTTCATGTATACTTTAGCCATAACTCATACTTTGTGTGAGTGTGTTAATAAATAAAATGGTTAAAAATCCATAAAAATTTAAAAAATTTCCTTGTACATAAAATTCTTCTTGCACATACCTATCTATTTATAAAAATTATTTTTGTACAAATGTTTGTAAAAATGATTTGTGTAAATATTTTGTAAATATTTTCCTACCAAAATTATGTATACAGTACAAAATTTTTGTAAAATGTTTGAAAAACAAAATGTTTGCAAAAACCTTGTGTAAATTTTTGTAAAATTTTTGCAAAACTTTGCATTGATGCATACATCCATGTTTTCAAACATTTTTCAAAAAATTTGCACAATTGTAAAAATTTGTAAAATTACATCTTTGTAAATATTTGTACAGTCTTTCCAAATCATAGTTGACATTTAAACTGACCTGTAATTAAATTGGAAAATGAAGTTTGGTTAAGACCTTAATCCACCTAAGTATAAGAGGAACTTTATAGGGCTTAGGATTGAGACTTTTCAGGTCCATTGGGACTTAATTCTTTAAGTCCACTAGGCTATGAGCATATGTCATCTTGATGAGCCTAAGTAGAGCACTTAACAGCACACGCATGACTCTCAAAGACAATGGCTTTACTTGCACCAGCACTTTACACATAGCTCTCCACGGATGAGGTGGTGAGGAGGCAGTTTCCTTTGGCTTGGGGTAGCATATGAGGGTAGTACTTCTAGGCGAAACCTCTCTTCTTCTTATAGTGAAGGAAGTGCGTCTCAACTTGATCTGGTGGTTATGAAGTCTAAAGACAGGAGTTGTGGGTTGCAATAAAGCTTCAAAAGAGGGATAGTCTACTGGCTCAAGAGGAAAAACTCCTTATGTATATACGCTGCACCATGTAGATATGTTGTACATATGCACATGAAAAAAAAGTATAAAGAAAGGAAAAACTCCAAAAAAAGTGGTGGATCGGATTGAAAATTTAATAATCCCACCGGAGTGTATATAGTCAAATGAAGCAAAGCTTATGTTACACATGACCATCTCATGAAGCTTGCAGCGGGAGACTTAGCTACGCTGGTTAGAGCTCCCATGGATACATGGCTACACTGGTCATGGTCCATTCTCTTCTTCCCCCTCTTCTTGAGCCGGTTGTGCTTGAACTTAGAAGGGAATACCCCACTCCTCGAGGAAAGAGTTGCTAGACCGAGGCATTAGAGTTACCAGGTTGAGGGAGGTGATTTCTTTGTCACTTCTGAGGTGGGGAGCTACATATCACTTACACAGTACAAGAAAAGATTCATGGTCATTAGAGTTTGTGTATGTAGACTTGTTCTGATTTGGTTTATTGAGGAGTCTTGACCATAGATTGGTGGAACTTAGAGGCTGTTAAGTTTAAGCTTAAGTCCAAATAAGGTTCCGACAAATTAATAATCCAAAGTTCTGACTGACTCCATATTTCAAATTAATGAAGGAAAGTTTAATAATCAACCTTGATTTCTCCTCTTTTTCTTTTTCTTTCTCTTTTGCACTTCTTTTTCAAATAAATGTTCGCTAAGGGACTAGCAAAAGTTAAGTATAGGGGGGTGATGAATACCCATTCATCACTCTTTATTCTTTTATTTTAGCTAGTTATTTTGGCAAAAACACCATGTATATATGTGTAAATATAATAAATTATCAAAAGACATGCATTTCTTAATATTGAACAATTAGCATGTTTTTGTGCATAAATAAAAGAATAAAGAGACACAGAAAAAGAGGGAAATATTTAGAATAAATATTGAGCAACCTAATCCCAAGGGAGGGCTCAACATGGGCCTGACCGCAAAATAAAATAAGTAGAGAGAGATAGGGTAACTCAACATTGTGTAAATACCCCTCTTAGTGTATGTATTTTACTTTCCAAAAATAAACTAATATATGGGTTTCCCATAATGTGTATATATTTATAAAAATAAAATAAAAATGCTAAAAATAAAAGAAAAATAAAAATAAAGACTTTCTCTCTCATCAGTGTACATATACCATGTACATAAAATAAAAGATGTATTTATTTCACCTTTGTAAATAATTAATAAAAATCAAATAAAAATCTTTTTATATTCCATATCTTATGATGTAAATAAATAAAATATAAAATTGGAATATTTGTACATAAATAAAATAATAAAAATAAAATTTAAAAATACGTAGGTATTTATACGTGTACATAATAATAATATAATGTAAATACATAATTTTTTTTTCAAAAAAATAAATAAAAATCACAAAAAAATAATTTGAAAATTAATAAACATTTTTCATGTTGAAAATATTTTGAAATAAAATCATCTACTATTTTTTATTTATTTTACAAATATTTAATAAAAGCAGAATTCTCATTGGTCCACGGGGGATGTTGACCCCCGGTCAACTCTCCCCCGCGGACCTCTTCTTCTCGGATCTTGTTCGAGTGCCCGACTTCGCCCAATTATCCTGGACCGATCCGATCACCTCTCACCCAAATCCCGGGCTCCATTTGCAGCTCTCACGTCGAAGATTCACGTCCAGGAATCTTTTTAGGGGTCCGAGCCTCGAATCGCGCGCCCGACTCCCATCTTCTCGGACCCCTACACTATATAGCGTCGCCTCCGCCCACCATTTCACGTCACCTTCGGCCACCGTTTCGTACTCCAGGACCTCCGTCTTCTAGCCTTAAGTGACATCAAGCCCTAGGAGGCGTTGCAGCGAGGATTGGAGCGCTCTAGCCCCTGGTCCGGTGGTTCTTGCCGTCGTGCTCCGCCCGACGGAGCTCGAGCCTCTGGAGACGTCGCTCCATTGAGGCAAGGAACCCAGGAGGACACCTACCTCCAACACAGACGTCCGCGATCATCATGTAGCCTCGATATCATCTAGATTAGCTTCCATTTCCATTTTGCGATTTTGCGTCGTCGGCCTTTGCCGGTTGTTTCGCTCCGCTCCGATCAACCATCTATCCATCCGACCCGCGTATCATCTTCCTGAGACTTCACCCTGTCTTCTACACCCCTCCGATCATCTTGGTTCGCCCTGGAACCAAGAAGTAGGTCTCCTCCACCGTCGTCTCGCCAGAGACCCACGCTCCGCCTCACCAGACCACCCACTTCGCCCATAACCGGGTCGAGGCACTTTGCCCTCGACCCAGCGTTCTTTCTGTGCAGGTCTCATCGAAGAAGGACCCCATCTGGGCGTCCAACCATTCAGGCACAACTGCCCCTGCTCCCCTCCATCGTCGGAGCTTCTCCGACATCTCCAGAGCTATCTGAGCGCACCACTAGCTGCGGACGAGCTCCCTCGTCGATTCACCCACCTCCGCAGCGTCTGAGGAGGTCCCCCGCGCACGCATTTGGCCAGCAAACCTCGCCGGCGACATGTTCTTGGAGGATCTCCAGGAGCCATCAGATCGAGCACCTCGCTACAGTTCTATCACCGCCGTCCATCTCTGGAGAAGACTCAACCGTACGATCATTTGAGGGGGCTCATCTCGAGCGTCCATCGCGAAAGGGTAGCCACGCACTAGAGCCATCCGATTTTCCACGTGGCACGCCTTCGGCCGTGGATCGCAATAATGGGGTAATATCACTGAGACCCCCTCTTCTTTTTGCTTTATAGCTTAGTCCTATAAATTCGTAGAATAGTTGTTTTTATTTGTGAAAATTTGCACTAAGGACCTTATACTTTCTCCTATTTGCGATTTAGCCCCTATTTGTGTGGAACACGTGCTTCGACACGTGAGTTTTGGGTAAATTGCATGTAAAGGACCTGTGTTTCTGGATGTTATGATTTGAACCTTTTCAAATAGGAATGACAGTTTCGTCCCTCTGAATGTGAACCACGTGCTAGGCACGTGATATTGCGGGCTTTTTACATTATGTGGGCTGGGGTTTTGTGACTGTTCTGGAATGAAGTTTAGGTTTTGAAAATTACATTTATACCCCTGTGTGTACAGTATTGGAACATGTGCAAATTTTGTGCGAAGTTTGTAGTTTAGCCCATGTACTTCTAGCATGTGTTTCAGTTTAGCCCCTGAAAGTTACTATTATTGCTTTTAGGTCCCTCTGTGCTGTGGCTTTTGTATTGGTCGAATAAAATATCAAATTAATTCCAAATCAAGTGAAATTTAGATATATGGCTCCTGCCACTGTGTAAAATTTCGCTAAATTTTTGGGACATTTTTGAGTTATTTTGATATTTTTAAAATTCAAAAACACGCATTTTTGTTACTGTTTGAATTAAAAAATCAACTAAAAATATAAAACCCATCTAAAAATTCCAAAAAAAAATGTTTAGTTTATTTTAGTATTTCCTTGCTTCAGACCAATTTTATTGCATTTTGGATTTACAAAACACCTAAAAATCATAAAACCCTAAAAATCTCATAAAAATCATTAAAAATTCTAAAAAATTCAAAAAAAATGCAAACTCTCTTTCTGTAGTTTAGTTTTTATTCCTACTTTTCAAAAAAATTACCTTCAGATTTTTATAGGCTAATTATCTATTTTTAATTATCCTTTCAAATATGACTGTACATTTCTTTACTGTTTTTGCCTTTTTCAATTTTTATAAAATCAATTAAACATTATAAAATTCTGAAAAAATCACCAAAAACACTTAAAAATATAAAACACAAAAATAATTTTATTTGAATTTTCTGAGTTGTTTTGATGTATTGAATAAATTGTCGAATGTATCCTTTTTAGCTTTTTCTTACATTTTCTTTAGAACTAAAAATAAAAAATTTAAAAATACATAAACTCCATCAAAAATACATTTTATCCTTTTATTCTTTTAGAGTACTTCTAGGCTCTTTTGAGCCAATCCGTGCTCCTTGAGTTCGACCCTGGTCGCTATACCATGTTAAATAAATAGCGAAACCGCTATTCGTGCTTCCTTGATTTATTTTGTGATTTGTGGTCTGATTTTCTTGTTGATTGAGTCTCTCTATTCGGGTCGCAACGACACCGAATATTTTTACCTTGGCCCGATAGTGAGAGCACTTTTTCTCGGTTATCACAGGGATAAGGGCGAGGGCGAGGCGGGGCAGGGGCAAGGCGGGCAGGGGCGAGGGCAAGGCGAAGCAGGGGCGATTCTGAGGGCGATGGCGGTGACAGGATGGTGAAGGAGGACGAGGCGGATGAGGGCGATGTGATGGGAGGGGCTGCAACCGAGAGAGGAAGGGGGGGGGAGGGGTAGAGGCGGCGCAAATCCCTAGGATGAAACCTAGGGCTCTGATACCATGTTGAGATTGCTAATTAGGTTTTCCATGTCATCAATAGCCACCCTAACCCTCTTTATATAGAGAGGATTTGGGGTTAGGGTTTACAGAGAGAGGACTCCATTCTTAGACAAATACCGAAACTACCCTTTTACTCTCAACAGAGATAATGCATATGAAGGATATAGAATTATCCTCAAGCGCATCACGGAAGCGTGATCGTCGTATCGGATACGACGAAGAACGACTAGTCGTACTAGTTGTTCGGTGCAGCGGAATTTAAAAAATTTTATTCGATGAAACCACATGATCCGAGAACCATTCTCAGATCGTTTCATCTATAACCACAACAAGTATAATGCAATACCTCTTGAAGCGTGGTTGATCAAGTCTCTAAGGAAAGAGACCTCCTGTCTCAAGTCCGATCGTCGGCGAGACCGCTTGCGAGCGCGGGGATGAACCGCGTTGTCCTCGCAATCCAAGAAGATGATCCAAGCATGGTTGCTCCTGATCTCGTCGCACGAGATCAAACGTCTCCTTCGTGAGAGGAACTCTCCAAGAAGACGGAGAACCGAAGAACGTCGAAGCGGCGGCGCGGTGGCGAAGGCGACGACGGTTCTCTCCTCTAGGGTTTGGTGGTCGGCCACCAATTAGAGGGAGAGAGGGCTGACGTGTGTAGAGAAGAAAGAGAGAGAGAGAGAGAGCTCCAATATTTTTGCAAGTCCTTAGAGAGCATAGTATGCCTCTCTATTTATAGGGTTTTGGGATCCATGGATCTCAATCCATGGGACACATAAAATCAATGGGTGAGATTGATTTGTGTCAATCCAATGGCCAAGATTGTTGTTGTCAAAAGCAACAAATTTAGGTTAAAATATATTTGAAAAAATCAAATATAATTTAGTCCTAAATAAACCCAACAAATAAGGAGAGAATGTGCATGGAGATTTCATCTCCATGCACCTTCCATGTTGGACGGCCACCCATTCCATATAGGAGTGGTGTGCCGCCCACTATGGGAGTCCATGGAGGCAATCTCATGGATTCCCATGAGATTGCATATCTCCTTGATATTCTCTCTTATTTATTTGCAACAAATTTATTGGGTTTTATTCTCCAAAAAATAATTCACAATTATCTTTGAGAATATTGCATTCTTGCCATGGAAAAAATTGTGAATCATATTCACAACCCAAAACAACACATAATTCATATTGTTAATTAATTACACAATGTGTATCCAATACACATAATAATTAATCAACACATATAAATTATAATTAGCTCTCTCTAATACATTATAAATCACATTTATAATATATTATGAATAATTGGATATTTCTATCCACATTATTCTTATCCACATTAATTAAATCACATTTAATTAAATTGGATAATTTCTTCACACATTCAAGATGATTAAATCACATTTAATCATTATTTCTTCATTGCTTAGATCGTATGGAATTATTCTTGAACCCTTCAAGAATAATGCAATCTCTCCGCAGATACTTGGAGATAAGGACAGGGCGATTGTATTGTTCCACGTATAGTGATATGGATATTGAGATCATATCTCAAATCCAGATCGCGGGCCTCCCATAGATGCTTGATTAAATCAAGATCGTAAATCTAATCTTCTCATTGTATCTGAATCACATTCAGATCAATGTCCAACACTTGGACCAAGATCAGATCACTTCTCTACTGAGAGGAGTCACTAAAATCCATACCCGTTTCATCACTCCCTAGGAATGGAAGCGTCATGGTTATACAATCGTTTATGATCAAATCACCCTCAGGTATTCCCAATACCTGTACATCCTGCATACTGGAAGACTTAGACTAAACCCGAAGTATCGGATCAACTTTATACTGTCTACTTCATGGTTTTATCAGTAAGTTTCTCATTCGATCATTGGGAGTTGGTATCGATCATACACTTTCCAAAAGTGTACATCATACCTAGGTCTTGATCATATACTAAAAGTATATATCAAACCTACAAATTCAGTCAAGCTTCCAAAGCGAGACGACCATGCGCATGGAATTTGATTCTTCCCAATATCTCATGAGTGAGCTCATGTCTTCCGGTTCAGTAACTGAACCTGTATGATCCCTTTGAGAGATCGTATTACTCATATGCCCTTATATGCACACCAGCGCGCCGGTGTATAGACCTTGATTAGGTCATCAACCTATTGGTCTACCAAATGTACATACTTGGACAAATAGCAACACATCTGTCTCCGGTCAGAGGATGCGTGCCTATATCATGACAGCATATGATATAGGACTTTGGTTATCTCGATCTCGCTAAGTCAACTCTTTGACCTAACTAATCTGACACCTCCGAATCTCTATTCCTATGCAGAGGACCTGCATCAAGAGGTCGGTCAGATATCAGCCTTCAGAGATAAGGATTGCCATCTCCTACTCAGGCTGGAGATCATCTCTTAACAATCATTTGACGGTGCTTGATGAGTCCTCAATCTAACTCTTTAGATATTCATCCAAGCACCAGCCTCTATGATTCAATAGTTGAATCAACAGCTGTATGATTATTTAAGATGGCCATGGTACATAACCCTAATTGTACTAAGGGACCTATTATACAAATTATTCATTCTTCATTTCAGATCAGGGAATGATATGTGCAATAACATTTATTGCATAATGGCTCGCCGTGGGCTCGCATTTCCAACAATCTCCCACTAGCCCAAAGAGCCATTAATGGGCTAATCATTTAAACCCGCACTCATGTGACAATCATAGACTATTTGGAAAATAGCTAGGTAAGCTGATCAGTCACTCTGTTCCCGCGAGACTACGCCATGTCCTTTTACGGTACATGCATATCCCCAGTAACAGTGCTCGCATCCAATGCGAATGTTGCATCTTATGCAACCAATACTCAATCTAGTTAGTTACAGTGTCTTTGACACTACAGCTTAACAATTATCATAACCAGTATTTCCATAATCCTTATCAGAATATCCTTATTCCTGGAGATCACTATCTCTTAAGGTATCCACAGTTAAGACCTTTTAGATCTCTATCTATAAAGTCTTAAGTTTTTGAAGATAAGATTCTGAGATCACTATCTCAAAAATCTTGTCATCTATGAAGATTTTGTCATTACTGCAACCAAGTGTTTTATTTCCATAGTAGGACTAGTAACAGTTTACTACTCCCACTGCATGGCAGCCATCTGGCTTTTGTACACATCTAGCATACACCCGGCTTCTCAGAACTGATGCCCAAAGGCAAGTAGTTCTAGCATTCACTTCCTCAACTCTTTGAGGTGCTATCCCTTTAGATAGGTCAGTACCATATCTTAAGGGATGGAAGCCATTACTGGAATTTTTCCATAAAATGGAATATGTCCAAGATGTACTATAAATGTGACAGTCCCATTATCCTCTTCTCTTTGCTTCTGAACTACTTCAGAACTAAGATCTGAGAGGCATCTTTGAAATCATATTTCAAGTTATGGAACAACCAGATTATAAAACACTAATTATTATCCTTATATCATTTTCAAATGATTAGGATATCATCTACATTTAGCATGATGAACACAAAAGCACTCCCACTAAGCTTCATATGGTTCATCAAGATTCTATCTGAAATCATAACATTTATAATTTCATCAAATCTTATGATCCAACTTTAAGAAGCTTATCTGAGTCCATAGATGGATTCCTTAGCTTGCACACCTTGCTTTCCTTAACCATGAAGCCCTGGGGCTACTTCATGTGAATATCCTCAAAGAGGTATTCGTAGAGGAATGCAATATTGACTTACATCTTGAAGATGCAATAGTCAAGTTGTGTAGCTAAGGTTAGCAATATTCTGACGGTTTTAAGCATGGTCACCGAAGAGCAAGTCTTATTGCAAGCAATGTCTTCTCTTCCAGTGTGTAGCTTATGGCTACGAACCGTGCTTTGAAGATCTCTACCTTCTCATCAGGTTCCCTGTCTCTTGAAGATCCATTTACACCTTTACAGGTCTTACCCATATAGGTGGATCCTCGAGGGTCCATATACAACACTTGTATATGAAGTCTACATTAGTCTTTTATTGCTATCCATCTATCCATGCTATGATCTTCAGAAACTTCATCACATGAAGTTCGATCATTGTCAGATTTCTCTAACACATGGAATCCATCCTCAAACTCATTTGAAGAGGTATTAATGTTTCATCTTTAATTGTCCTTTTAGTTTCCAATTTCAGGAGTCTCATTATAAATGAGTTCCTACACTTCATTTTCATCTTGATTCTCAAGAGTCTCAACCTCTAAGAATCACATTCTCGGAGATGAGATATTTTAAGAATCTCAAGGTCATAAAGTAGGTATCCAATACCATCCTTTATTTTCCTAATGAAGCAACACTCTCAAGTGCTAGATTCCAACATACATGGAACCTTATTAAGGATATACATTGTAGTCTCTACTACACATATATACCTGGAAACTAAGGGATAATTATGCTAAAATTCAACATTGATAAGATCATGTCACACATGATCCAATTGTATCTACCTATAACTCTTTTGAGTTAAGGTGTGTTAGGAGGATTGAGATAGAAATGATATTCATATCTCCATAAGGTATTCTTCGAATTTATCTAGTAGGTACTTGCTACCTAGATTAGATCAAATTCATTTTATCTTCCTTCAAACTTTGGTTCTAAACCAAAATTAATGAAATCTTTGAACATTTCAAAGGTTTCTTAGATGAAGAGAAGAAATCTCATATCATACATAATCATCAATGGATATCACATATCCACAATGTTTACTATGATATAGATGATCCGCATACATCAATATGTATCAGATCTTGAATACCTTGGCATCTTACACCATTCCCGAAGAAAGGTGTATTGGACATTTTTACTTTGAATACAATATTCATAAGTATGTAACTTTTGAAATTTTAGACATTCTAAAGTTTCATCTCTTACTAGTCTATTGATCAAATCAATAAACAAATGTCCAAGGCTCGATGCTAGATCATTGTCAAACGATCTTCATCCTCCTATTGATCTTACAGAGGTTTTAATTCAGTATTTAGAAATATTAATGAACCATTCATTAATTTTTCTAATTTAGTGGAGTCCACCAGATTTTAGATTACTATCTGAAATATATTCATCATAACTCTTTATGATAGTTCTATCTCAGAATTCATGTTTATTTCCAACATTTAGAAATAAACAATGAGTGTATTCTAATATCTAGGTCACAGAGACATTCTCTAAGACTAAGGGCTCTCCCACTGAAATTAACAAGTCTATTAATCCAACAGAGATTGTTGCAACAGTTGCATTAATACTCACGTGGATAACTAAAACCTTTAAGATCAAATTTTCCAGTCTTCTAAAACATATGCAACCCATTGCAAATGTCATCAGAAGATTGAGATACAATTATTTGACTTTATCTTATTCAATAAGTAAGTCAATATCAATGATTTATGTAGATTACTCTGATGCTCCATCCGAGTCCTTTTCTAAGGATTCTAAACAGACTTGATAGTCATACTATCAACACATCAACTTATTGCAGTATTGGCATTCATCCAACTCTTTGGATGTCATATGGAAGTCATAGAAGTCCAGTCAACTCTTTGACTTTCCTTCTTTCTTGGGTCCAACCCATGCTTCCACTGCGCTCCCTTTATCTATAAGCAATCATTGCTCAAGACAGAGGATCTCTTATTTTAAATTCAAAAGAATTCAAAGTAAGAGTTGTTCAACATTTATACATGCTTCATTAAATTCATACAATATGAATATTATGAAGCTTCATGGATAACTAGAGTATAAACAGTAGAATGATGACACTCATCATCTACATCCATTTAAACTCTTAAAAACAAAGGTTCAGGTAGGTACTCAAACAATTTGAATACATCATCTCTTTACAGAGCCACCATTCTGCATGATGCAGTGAACCATGTCATTCATGATAAATGTCAAGAGCACATATGTATGCCATAATATCTTCTTAGATTTTATAAGGATTATATGACAATTATGATCATCATCAACATGTCACTTCCAAAGTACATTTGATGATACCAAGACTATAGAGACATACAAACCCTAGGGTTGTAGTCCTATCATCTATTTAATTGTCATTCCTCAATATTATGAGGAAGCTTGCACATTGCAACCACATACATTATGTGTCCAATTGCAAGTACAATATCTGGATCATGAGTCCAATCCATGATATTTTACTGGTTATTATTGAGTATATCATTGAGTGGGTTTTAATGATGGATTATCTGAAATAAGAAATTTGCATAAATATATAAATTTATATTTTACTTTGATTTAGGAATTTTTATATCAAAGTTGTCTTGCCATGTCAACATTGAAAGTTCATTCCCTTAATCACTTTCAATGTAAGAGATATACTTACCATTATATCTCAAGCAAGATCTGGGATCTCCTTCCTTATCTTTGTTGCATCCCAATAATATGAGAACCTACAACTCGGATAAAAAGAAGCGGGAACACATTCCGCCTTGCAAGTCCAACTTGCATCTCCCAATTCGGTCTTTAACACCCGGGCCCACCACCCCTAAGGCGATGTTGACCCGTCATTAATTGAACCAACCGTCAACAGGAATACAACTCGCTATGCGCAATCCAATATCGCCCCAATAATATGAGGACCCGATATTGGGGTCACTACGCATACGTCCTTACTCTTTCGAGAAGCGACGAGCCCGATCCAGATGCACTTGCATACAGGAGCTGTCACTTCGGACAGGCGTCTCCCACATGCAATCCCTGGCGACGGAACCCTCCGCCTTGACGGGAGACCATGGATGTCACTTATGTGATCCTCCATATCATATTCAAATTTTAATTAATTATCGTGAATCATATTCACATAATTAATTCTTCCAAGGGAATCATTATCTCTAATCATATTAGAGTATTTCAATTGGACATAATCAATTTAATCATATTAAATTAATTATCAATCCAATTCAATCAATCAAACTTGATTATTTTACTTGAATACATATATGGTAATATCTCAAAATACGTATTAATTCGAATTTTAATAATTAGAAAAATACATCTTAATCCCTCGGACATTATCCCGGCCCTACCCGCTGTCATGGCCAGTACCGACGAGAGTGGGACGGACCACATACGTTGCAACCCGCAACCCCAATGCTCTCCGACTAGGCACCATATCCGCCTCGGGAAAGGATAATGCCAAATTGATTAATTTGTACTTGAAATGATCATCGGTTCTTCAACCGAAATTGTACCATATAGTAATAATCAAAACATTTTTGATTATAAGGAAATTTGCTAGACAAATTCCCAAATCCTATTCAAGCATCAAGTTTGAAAGATTGTGGTTTCCAATTATGATTTAGATCACATCTTAATCAATTATTGGTTAGGGCAATGCCATTTAAGGGAATAATTATCATCAAATATTTCACAAATATTTATGCACAATTATTCTAGGAAATTAAACAATTTAATTTCACTAAATGATTAAATAACAATCACCAATCAAACATTAAGTTTGATGAATGTGTTTCCAATTAAGGTTTAGATCAAATCTAATCAATTAATTGGATGAGGCCAAGTCAATTATGTAAATAATCATCTTCAAATATTTCACAAATATTTTTCATGATTATTTCACGAAATTAACAATTAATTTCACTAATTGACAATCACTTGGTTTTTGATTAGGACTGTAATTTCAGCAGTGACCCCTTCTTACTAAAATTAGCATATCTCAATCATATTAAATCCAAATTAGACAAAATCAATTTTCATAGATTGCTAATTTGATTTAGGACAGAACAAAAGTGATGTTACACGCATTTCGAGGCAAGTCTAAACAGTAATTAACATTTTAATCACGTTCAGATCTACAGTTCCCGCAACAGTGTATACATGTTCATTAAAACAACCATATCTAGAGCATACGAAATCCGATTTACGTAAACTCAGATCCTATGGTTTCCTTATTTAATGGGGAACAAAATCCAAGTATTAAATTCGTGTTTAAACAATTTAAACAGTGCCGAATTTATTTACTAAACAGATCTGCGAAATCAAATGCGATAAAAACTTTCGCGACCTTAACGAACCCAAGTCGTCCTCGGTTTTTCGAATCATATTCGAAACCGTCAACCTGGCTCTGATACCACTTGAAGGATATAGAATTATCCTCAAGCGCATCACGGAAGCGTGATCGTCGTATCGGATACGACGAAGAACGACTAGTCGTACTAGTTGTTCGGTGCAGCGGAATTTAAAAAAATTTTATTCGATGAAACCACATGATCCGAGAACCATTCTCAGATCGTTTCATCTATAACCACAACAAGTATAATGCAATACCTCTTGAAGCGTGGTTGATCAAGTCTCTAAGGAAAGAGACCTCCTGTCTCAAGTCCGATCGTCGGCGAGACCGCTTGCGAGCGCGGGGATGAACCGCGTTGTCCTCGCAATCCAAGAAGATGATCCAAGCATGGTTGCTCCTGATCTCGTCGCACGAGATCAAACGTCTCCTTCGTGAGAGGAACTCTCCAAGAAGACGGAGAACCGAAGAACGTCGAAGCGGCGGCGCGGTGGCGAAGGCGACGACGGTTCTCTCCTCTAGGGTTTGGTGGTCGGCCACCAATTAGAGGGAGAGAGGGCTGACGTGTGTAGAGAAGAAAGAGAGAGAGAGAGCTCCAATATTTTTGCAAGTCCTTAGAGAGCATAATATGCCTCTCTATTTATAGGGTTTTGGGATCCATGGATCTCAATCCATGGGACACATAAAATCAATGGGTGAGATTGATTTGTGTCAATCCAATGGCCAAGATTGTTGTTGTCAAAAGCAACAAATTTAGGTTAAAATATATTTGAAAAAATCAAATATAATTTAGTCCTAAATAAACCCAACAAATAAGGAGAGAATGTGCATGGAGATTTCATCTCCATGCACCTTCCATGTTGGACGGCCACCCATTCCATATAGGAGTGGTGTGCCGCCCACTATGGGAGTCCATGGAGGCAATCTCATGGATTCCCATGAGATTGCATATCTCCTTGATATTCTCTCTTATTTATTTGCAACAAATTTATTGGGTTTTATTCTCCAAAAAATAATTCACAATTATCTTTGAGAATATTGCATTCTTGCCATGGAAAAAATTGTGAATCATATTCACAACCCAAAACAACACATAATTCATATTGTTAATTAATTACACAATGTGTATCCAATACACATAATAATTAATCAACACATATAAATTATAATTAGCTCTCTCTAATACATTATAAATCACATTTATAATATATTATGAATAATTGGATATTTCTATCCACATTATTCTTATCCACATTAATTAAATCACATTTAATTAAATTGGATAATTTCTTCACACATTCAAGATGATTAAATCACATTTAATCATTATTTCTTCATTGCTTAGATCGTATGGAATTATTCTTGAACCCTTCAAGAATAATGCAATCTCTCCGCAGATACTTGGAGATAAGGACAGGGCGATTGTATTGTTCCACGTATAGTGACATGGATATTGAGATCATATCTCAAATCCAGATCGCGGGCCTCCCATAGATGCTTGATTAAATCAAGACCGTAAATCTAATCTTCTCATTGTATCTGAATCACATTCAGATCAATGTCCAACACTTGGACCAAGATCAGATCACTTCTCTACTGAGAGGAGTCACTAAAATCCATACCCGTTTCATCACTCCCTAGGAATGGAAGCGTCATGGTTATACAATCGTTTATGATCAAATCACCCTCAGGTATTCCCAATACCTGTACATCCTGCATACTGGAAGACTTAGACTAAACCCGAAGTATCGGATCAACTTTATACTGTCTACTTCATGGTTTTATCAGTAAGTTTCTCATTCGATCATTGGGAGTTGGTATCGATCATACACTTTCCAAAAGTGTACATCATACCTAGGTCTTGATCATATACTAAAAGTATATATCAAACCTACAAATTCAGTCAAGCTTCCAAAGCGAGACGACCATGCACATGGAATTTGATTCTTCCCAATATCTCATGAGTGAGCTCATGTCTTCCGGTTCAGTAACTGAACTTGTATGATCCCTTTGAGAGATCGTATTACTCATATGCCCTTATATGCACACCAGCGCGCCGGTGTATAGACCTTGATTAGGTCATCAACCTATTGGTCTGCCAAATGTACATACTTGGACATATAGCAACACATCTGTCTCCGGTCAGAGGATGCGTGCCTATATCATGACAGCATATGATATAGGACTTTGGTTATCTCGATCTCGCTAAGTCAACTCTTTGACCTAACTAATCTGACACCTCCGAATCTCTATTCCTATGCAGAGGACCTGCATCAAGAGGTCGGTCAGATATCAGCCTTCAGAGATAAGGATTGCCATCTCCTACTCAGGCTGGAGATCATCTCTTAACAATCATTTGACGGTGCTTGATGAGTCCTCAATCTAACTCTTTAGATATTCATCCAAGCACCAGCCTCTATGATTCAATAGTTGAATCAACAGCTGTATGATTATTTAAGATGGCCATGGTACATAACCCTAATTGTACTAAGGGACCTATTATACAAATTATTCATTCTTCATTTCAGATCAGGGAATGATATGTGCAATAACATTTATTGCATAATGGCTCGCCGTGGGCTCGCATTTCCAACATCATATGCTCGAAAAGCAGATTGTCATTCCATATTAAAATGGTATTCATGAAGAATAATACTCTTCTCATCATCAAAACATAATTCGTAATTATGTTGCTTCCATTTGATTTTAACATTGAATGAAATTGTTTTTGACCATGCTCTATCTCAATTCGATTCAGACAATATTTTGAGTGGTTACTCAGATGGGTTGTTCCCTTGCCATAACCATGACGCAGTTCTTTGTACACCTCTTACATTTAGCACATATATGCTATGCTCGGATGTTTTTCCATCTATTGCAACCTCTTTTTTATAAATTCTATCAAAATCCAACTACATCTGAGGTGAGTTTTTTCTATGTTTCTTAAGTTTACGATTCGTATATTTTTTGCAACGCCATTACTTGAAATTTCAATAGATGGTCCGATGCTCATTATAAGAGTGATCAAATATCTATAAAAATAGATGTATCATATAAATATAGTAACAAAAGAGATCACAATTTAAAAATGCACTATATGCATAAACACTAGACAACCATAATTTAAAAGAGTAAAAATGACTTTTTTTGGGTGGGGGGGGGCAATTTTGTCCAACTTTAAGGCATTTTTTTGACATCAAAAGTATATTCATAAAGGTACACACTATTAAACTAGTAGCATTATATATTTGGGGATCATTGGAACATCTTTGTTGCAAAAATATTTACAGCTGAGCTCCAATAAAATATCCAAAGTAGCTCCAATTAGATGTTCTAAAATTATGGACTCAGACAAAATAGGACATACTACTAATTGAAGTTATCATTATATATTGAGATTGAGATGTAAAAAAGATACATTCTGAACATTTACAATTAGATATTCATGAATTCGATATACATCTAAAATAACTATAGTCTGCTTGGGAATAAAACATGAATACAAAGTCGAATATAGATTTGGGAAGTGAGACTAATGACTAAAGTATCAATAGAAGCTACGAACAGAGAATCTCACCTTGGTGGACACCTCTTTTTGAATCCCTAGATACCATAGGAGGAGATGTTGGTGCGCAAGCGCAAGAGTTGCGAACATGACGAGTGACGACTGACGAGTGATGCCGACTCCAATAACGGAGGAGAAGATGTTGGGCAGCATGTGCGAGCAGTGACTAGTCACGAGGATGGTGGTATGGTTGCTCAGACACAGGTTGGGGAACGAAGGCGTCAAGAATAGGTTTTGGAGAGAGGGGAATGGAAGCCAAACTGGTCGAGGTCGAGGATTCGTTTTCCAATTCCAATCCATGAGGTGCTATATGTAAGCAGGTTAAATTTATAAAAGATCCATTGAGTTAATTTTAATATATATTTTACTTATTCCGATCCGTGGGTGCTACGTTTAAGTGTGTTAAATTTATAAGATACCCATTATGTTAATATCATTATATATTTACTTATCAAATCATAAAAGATATGAATATTTGTATATGTATCTATTAAAAAACTTACATTCGCATTCATATTCCTGAAAATTGAAGATATTAAATTTGTATTCCTCAGATATTGAATTTTAATATTCTATTCACATTCTTATTTATGAGAAATTAAGAAATAACATCCATATTCTCAATTTTATGGATGCCAGGATATTTTTGTATTGGTTTTCATCTTACTTTTTGGATTCCCTTCAATCACTTGGTGGAGAACAGGTGAGATTTTCCTTGAGCCAAACTCCGATCACCTCGAGGCTTCGGAGATGGCGCTCAGGCGAGCACTGGGGCTTTCTGACGGGGAGCTGATGAGGTCCGATTGCAAGCCCTGCACATGTCTCATGAGGCATACCGCCGGCGTCTTCACCGTCGGTGGAGCCCTCTCTTTCTGGATCCTCTGCAAACTGCACTACGGTACTGTCCCCCACTACCTCTTCCAATCCTCCAGATTAAGAAAGTGCTACATTTTCTTCCAAAAAAATCGTTTTTTTGTTTTTGTTGTAGAACTGATGTAGGATATGCGCTTCTCATATCCCGTATTTTGTTGGGATTTATACCTTGGTTTCTTATCAGAAATTTTTGCTCCAGTGTAACCAATTGTGCGTTTTGTAAATCGATTTCGGGTTTAGGGTTTTGAGGCGTAGACATGAGAAAAACGTAATTGACGAATCATCCGGATTTAGCCGTGGGAGTATGAAGGGGAGGTCTGTTGGATTGATGAAGGGTTGCACTTAAGCTACAGATAGTTTGACGAATTCATAGAATTACCGTCCTCAGGTAAATTCGTTTGGGCGGTATCCGTGGGAACTTATTTCAAAGAACCCCATGCGAACTTATAATTTGTTAAGTACCTCAAGGAAGCCGTCACTTCAAGTCACGGCTTCCATTGGGGTTTATTTACATGGGAAAAAAACGCATGGAAGCCGCCTCCCCATGTAAATAAATCACATGTAAACAAACCCCAATGGAAGCCGTGAATTGAAGTGATGGCTTCCTTGGGGTACTTAACAAATTATAAATTCACCTGAGAGTTTCGTGGAATAAGTTTCCACGGATGCCGCCCAGGCGAACTTTCCTCTTACTGTCCTTGTATTTGTTTATGTTATTTGTTAGCAATCTTGCGAAAGAACACACTAAGTATGTGTGAGTGTTTTAGGGTGATGTTGGGTAGTGGGCACGCTCGGTTATGCCGTCCTTATGTAATGCTGGCGGATTTTGATCTGCAGACTCCCTGGGGGAGGAAGGAGAGGTTCTTATTTAAAATTGTCATTAGGTCAGCCGAAACGGATGAATTAAAGTCATCCTTTTATGTTTAAATACTAAAGATTCTTATGATACATATTGTCTCCAGTGCTTTTTAGTTCAGAATGGATTCATTATTTGAAATGAGAGAAGACCAGGGATTTCATGGAAGCGGCCTCATAAGGTCAGTTGCTACATTTGAGGAAGGAGGATTAGATGGTGGAGGGAATGAAATTTTAAACTGGCATTGAGGATATGATCGGTTGTATTGGCAGCTGGAGAAAGTAACATGTATCATTTCAATTCAATTTTCATTGGCAATAGAACACTTATCATTGGAGTTGATGATGTATGAAGTAGTTGGAATTTTGATTGGAATGAGGTTGAAAGTGACCTCAATTGTGCCATATACGATGTTGGTACAACTGAGTCACTTAGCTTTGATCAGAAGAGGAGATTAGAAATCTTGGTTGAATCTCGAAGGTGATTGGTTTTAGATACGATATCAATCGTTTATTTGAATTGCAAACCGCAAGTCCTATAAAGCATGTCAATTTTTTGTTGGCTCTTTATTGTGATTCTTTTTATTACGCTAAATAGTCACAATACAGTGGGGCAAACCTTATTCTTGTTTGGACTAATATCAAGCAATTGCTTCCATTTGTAGTTCTTCTAAAGACACCCGTGATGCAATTGATGTTGTCGGACTTTCCAGGCTGGGAAAGCTGAAGTTTGGCATCGATTGTGTGGACTTTTTTGGGGGCTTACTCATGTCATTGTGCTTATACGTGATTGTGAAATTATGTATTGACTGAAATTGAGAATCGCCACGCTGAATATTACATTCTCTTATTTTAGCTATCTATTTTCGGTCTTTTTGATCTATTAAAACATTTCTCTATTTATGGTTATCTAGTTGGCATCCTGTGGTTCCATGTTGCTCATTTTCAGTATTACTATCGCACCTAGCATATCTTAACGAGTTTGGGCATAGGGAATCATGCTAGAAAATAAGAACGCGGGAGTGAATATCAAAGATAAAGAAATAACAAGAAAGAACAGTGGGATTTTTACGTGGAATCCTATTCCCTAAGGAACAAGATGAAACCACGAGAGAACACCTCAAAGGGTTGATGTGTCCGTTGACTTTCTCACCTGATACATGAGGTCTGGAGCTTCTTATATAGCCTCCACAGACCCTCCAAGTCCCACCACTGGTAGATGTGGAACTAAACACTGGACGTGGTAAATGGATCCTGGAGTGATCCATTTACCCATCTACATGACGCATACACCATATACTCCAACACTCCCCTCAAGCTGGAGTATACAATGCTCAACTTGGACAAACAAAAAGAAATCTCAAACTCACGCTACAAAACACTACAAACAATATCAACTCAATGTAAATACGACTGTCAGTTGCTGTCGAGGATGTTGCTTCTCATGCCGTGTAGGAGAGGAGAAACAAACATGCTAGAGTATGAGTCAAAATGAGTCTCCTTGTCGGAGAGCATGTGCCCTGTACTGCGCCTGACAGAGACACTGCAAATGGAAATGAGTTTCCACTTGGAGAACTCTGAACCACCATATGCAGACGACTGCATCATGTGGATAATTGCTCTATCTTTGACGGGACGAATTGGAAAAAGTCATGGAAACATCCTCGTTGAAGTCCACGATCGCTGGAAAATGGAGTCTGAAAAGTCTCCTCCTCGGAGAACTGGGTCTCTCCCATATTGACTCAGAGAATGAGATCTCTACTCTGGAGTCCCTATGAAATCACATGAAAACCCCCATCATGGCGTAGGGAATGCGATATCTACTATGGAGTCTATATGATCACATGAAAACTCTGAGACCAAAACTAAAAGACAGGGACCACAAAACTGATGATGGCAAATATGTGCACATCAAACTGAAGACTCGGAATCTGATCGTCAAGTCTGAAACTGAACATCTGTAGAGTCCGGAAAAATCTGGCATGGCTTCTGGACTGGAGAATCTGAATCTGGGGAATTTGAAAATGTGGCATGTAGAACTCTACACAATACTCCCCCTTTCTCCCATACTTGTCAGAAAATAATGATATCAACAAAGTTGGGAGAAGACAAGAAAATGTGAGGACAAAAATGAACATGCATAAGCCGTCTCATTTTTTTGCCTTTTTTTCTCATTTTTTTAAATTTCTTTTCCAACTATTCCAATTTTTAATAGCCGTCTCTTCCCTTTTTTAAAAATAAGCCGTTTATCATTTTTTTTCGGATTTTCCTTTTTCCCTTCTTTTTTTGCAATTTTTTGTACGATTTTTTATGCACCTCCCCCCTTTTTTTGAATAAAGAAACTTGGCCCACTTGGACTCAAAGATCATGGACCAAACAATGGGCCCAGGGCTTGCTTTCTCTCTCTTTCTTTTCTATTTTTTTACATACGGTCCACTTGGGCGTGGAATATGCAGCAATTGTTTTAGATTTTCGGCCTCAATGTTGGGTTGAACTTTATCTAGGGTTCCAACTTGGAACCCATTCCTACCTCCATCGCCCTTGATGGGGGTTTCTTGATGATGATGGGAGTGCTCCCCTGGAGCCTACATGCGATGGCTTCTTCGAACTGGGGCGTGCACTAGATCGGAGGGGCGTCGTCGTTTTGATCTTGCTGAGCTCGGCGAGAGATGGAAGCAGAGAAGCTTTGCTGGGGCGGTGCTTTCTGCTTAGAAAGCGGGGCCCTTCTCCGCTCGAAAGAGGTAGGCAACAACAACTGCTGAAGAACTGCTGCCGACTTGAGGAGATCTGATGGGCGGTGGTGCTAGTGTCGCCTGGATCTCGAGCATAGCGCCTCTCGGAGATCTGCGAGTGCTGGAGGTGTTACTGAGGTGTTGGTAAGGGTTGTGCGACGCCTGGAGATGCTGAGAAAGAGAGGAGGCACTTGGTGGAGATTTAGAGGGCATGAGGTGCCGCCTCCTGGAAGTAGCAAGGAAGTTCGGCAACGAGGAAGTTCAGGATTTTTTTTCTCGAACTGCAGTGGTGCATGGATCCTCTCTTCCTTCTTCAACTCCTGCATAGAGGCTGCGAGGCATCGCCACCAGTGCTCTTCTTCGAACCATGCTTGTTGCCTGGAATATGGGTTACAGAAAAACCCATCTTTCGCGTGGAGATTGCATCCAATCATAACGACGTCGATGACGGTCGTACATATCTAGGGTTCTAGAAAACCCATAAGATGGATCGCAACATGGAGAAGGTGTGCCTGCAGAACCTGCAGATGGAGATCTTTACTGTTGTATCAAAATTAGGGTTTCAAGAAGCCCTAGAACCGAATATAGAATCTCGAACATTGACGATCTTTAGAATATGATCTTCATGAATGAACAATCGAATCTCAGACATAAATAAAGAACATAAAAATCATCCTTGATAATCGAAACCGCTCTGATACCATATTAGAAAATAAGAACGCGGAAGTGAATATCATAGATAAAGAAATAAGAGGAAAGAACAACTGGATTTTTACGTGGAATCCTACTCCCTAAGGAGCAGAATAAAACCACGAGAGAACGCCTCAACGGGCTGATGTGTCTATTGACTTTCTCATCTGATACATGAGGTTTAGGGCTTTGTATATAGCCTCTACAAACCCTCCAAGTCCCACCACTGGTAGATGTGGGACTAAACGCTGGATGTAGTAAATGGATCCTAGAGTAATCCATTTACCCATCTACATGACGCATATACCATATACTCCAACAAATCAGAGCATGGATGAGTGAATTATTGACTTAATTATGTGTGACCTTTTGGTGACTATTAAAGGTCTTTATGAGTCAACCTTGTGTATATGTGATTGGAGAGGAAGACCCAATAAAAACACAAATATTTGTCATGGAAGTACACAAATGCATATATGAAGTCATAGATCTTGTCCACTCATTGTCAGATAACCATTGTGGTGCCACATCATCCCATTATTAAAGGATACGTATGTCTTTACAGACTAATATTCATTGGTTAGGAATACGCCGAAGATCGTGCAACTCCTGATTTATATCGCCCATATGAGATAGAATCAGCACATGCTTTTAGAGTACTACTCTATGATGGGGGAGGCCTCTGAGAGGCTTCACAACTATTCTCCTTTCTACACATAAGAATCTAGTTTTAGGTGTAATCCATGGCTTGCCATTTTATTGCATCTCTTGACCTTACATATGATATGAGACTACTCGTAATCGAATGTCGACTTGCTTGAAGCACCTAATATGAAGGAGGTATATAGTAGGTTACGTGTTGCACTATTCGACTGACTAGTTGGTTTGACTAAGCGGTGTAGAGTAGTGATTAATAAAGTATTTTCTTTTTCAACTAGTGTTCGATGTGATCGAATAATCATTTTGACCAGTTGATCGACTAATTGACTAGTAGTTCAACAAAAGGATTTGATTTTTGAGAGTTTTTTAATGTAAATTAAAGCAAGATGGCCCATATCCTATTTATATTTAATTGATACTGTAGAGATAATTATGTAGTCGGTGTATCGTTTATTCTATTTTTTATTTTCCTGATAACCTCTTATGTAATTTACCCATGAATCCTCTCTATATAAGAGAGCCTAGGGTTCTATGGAATAAACAGATGACTCTTTTCCACCAACATGGTATCAGAGCCAAAACCCTAACCCTAACCACCACCGCCTCCTCCTCCTCTTCCTTCTCGCCGACACCGCCCCCCTCTCCCTCCTCCCTCGGCGCCGCCGCCCCTGCTCCCCTCCTTTTCCTGCTACCGGGGCCCTCCCTCCACCGTCGGGCCCTCCCTCCACCATCGGGCCCTCCCCCTACCGTCGGGGCCCTCCCTCCACTGCCGGGCCCTCCATCATCAGGGCCCTCCACCACCGGGCCCCCTCCAACACTGACGCCTACTCTTCCGCCAGCCTCTCTCTCTCCATGGATTTGAGTGTATAACATCTACATATGTACTCAAATCCTATACAGTTTATGTAGACAAATCTCTTTTGGTCTACGAATCCTATTTCTTCTTCTCCGGCAATATATCAAAAAACAAAATCGACATGCCCTCCATAGGCGCGTTCAAAGGTCCCACACCCATAGTGAAGATGGATGGGATGAATTATGAGCTCTGGGTGATGCAGTTCATGAGCTTCATGAAGTCGAATGGTAAGAAGCACATTCTTACCGAGGACGAGCATGCAACGAAGACTGGGATCTACGCCTCTTGGGAGGCTGATGATTCATATGCCAAGGTTTGGCTCTCAGGCACGTTGTCTATGGAGATTGCAAATGATGTTCTCCATCAACCCACCGCTAAGGCGGTGTGGAACATCCTGGCGGCCGCTTATTCTCAGGTACGAAATGAGATGAAGATGTTACAACTCTATCATGACATATTCACCATGAAGCAGAATGGCCGGCCAGTACATTCCTTGTATACATCCCTACGTGGGATGTTTGAGAAACTCTACATTACTATACCTCTCACAACCACCCTTGAGCAACAGAAGACTTTCTCGAATACTACCATGCTCTTGATCTTGAATATGATGCTGCCCGATCACAAATACTTGCTGATGCTACCATTCCTCCTATGGAGGAAGTTTAAAGGAGGCTTAACCGCATCTCTGTCTCTTCCAGTACTTCTACTCCGCCCCCTTCGGCGATGGTTGTGTCGCGAGGGAGAGGTTGTTAGTCTTCATTCCGTGGATGTGGACCTCATGGTCGAGGTAGTCGTTTTTGCCAACCATGCACTTTTTGCCATCGTGCAGGTCACTCTGAGGATACATGCTATTCTAAACATGGGTTTTCAGCATCGGCACGCGTAGCCAAGCATGTTGCATCTCCGTCAGCATCCACTTCAAATCACAGGTTTGAGGAGCTCGTGGCGCGATTGCGCGATATTATGCCTCCAGCATCGACAGATTCTCCAGGAGGTTCTTCAGATATTGCTGCTTCAACATCTGCCAGTACTTCTGCCTCTTCTAGCACCTCAGGTAGTGCTTCTGCTTTTACATCCTGTCATAATATCTTCGATTGGATTATGGACTCTGGCGCAACACATCATCTTTGCCGCGACAGAGATAGATATGAGTCATACAGAGACATTCCACTAGGACGGTCAGTGATCATAGCTGACGGGACTCATTCCCTCGTTGAACAAGTGAGATTACCTTGTCACCTTCCATGCATTTATAGAATGTTCTACATGTTCCCGATTTTTCCATGAATATACTGTCTATTAGTCAGATTACGAAGGATTTGCACTGTCACGCTATATTTGACCCATCTTCTCTTATATTTCAGGACATACTAACGGGCAGGGTGATTGGATGTGGCTCTGAGAAGGATGGTCTCTTTCGTCTGGTCTGTAATTCCTATGCTGGCATCTCCTCCTACTCAGTCGGATCAGTCTCTTCGTACACCTGGCATCTACGCTTTGGTTACCTCCCGCTTCAGAAGATGCGTCATCTCTTGCCTTAGATTTCTCCAAGTTCTTCTTTTGGGTGTGAAGCCTGTCAGTTGGGAAAGCACCATCAAGCTAGCTTCCCTAATCGTTAGTATCAGAACAGTAGCTCTCCGTTTGAATCATTTCATATTGATATTTGGGGTCCTAATCATCAGGGACACATGTTTTATCTTGTAGTAGTTGATGACTTTTCTCGTGTGTCGTGGGTATTTCTATTAAAGAACAAATATGAAGCAGGGGATGTTATTAGAAATCTTATAATTGAAGTACATAATGTTTTTTCTCTCACGTCAAATATGTTCGTACGGACAATGCGTTGGAATTTTGCACTCGCTCTCTCCCATTTCTTTTCGTCAAGAGATATTATTCACCAAACCACATGTGCTTACACATCTCAACAGAATGGAGTTGCAGAGAGGAAGCATCGTCATCTTCTTGATATTAGTCAAACCCTGCTTATCCAGAGTTGTGCGCCTATCTCTTTTTGGGGGGATGCTGTTCTTACAACTTGTTACCTTGTGAATCGTATGTCGTCCTCGGTACTTGGAGAGAAAATTCCTCTTTCTGTTATTTTTCCAGACGAGGAATTATTTTCTCTTACTCCTCGTGTCTTTGGTGATGTTGCTTTTGTTCACCAATTGTCTCCCCGACTTGACAAACTCTCACCTAGAGCTGTCAAGTGTGTCTTTGTGGGATACTCTCGGACTTAGAAGGGCTACCGTTGTTATGACCCTGTAAACAGGAAATATTTCGTCAGTGCTGATGTTACATTTTTTGAGTCAGTTATGTACTTCTCACCTGCAGGTGACATGTTGGCCTCCTCCACATCTAATAACGACGTCTATGTTCCTCCTCCTCCTAGTCGGAATCCACCACCATCCATTCCTGTCCCGATTGTCCCGCCAACGTCATCCCTATCATCACCACTACCACCACCACCACCACAACCACCTATCCTGCCATTACCTAAATACTATATACGTCGGTCAGGTCCTGCTCTGGCTGCACGTCAATCATCCAGCACGCCTCATGTATGTTCAGATGCTATTACTAACGATGGGTCGGATAGAGTGCATGTGCAGGATTCTTCTTTACATGAGGAAGGTGCACCAACGAGTACATTGGATGATGATCTTGATGTCCCTATTGCTATTCGAAAGCAGAAACGTACTTGCGCATCATATCCCCTTGCTTCCCACATTTCCTTTCAACGTCTCACAGGGGAATTTCAGAGGTTTGTTGTGGTTTGTCTTCCGTGGAGATACCACAGAATTATCAGGATGCTATGAAGAGTGACTGTTGGCGGTTGGCTATGGAAGACGAAATGGCTACTTTACGGTCACAGGGTACATGGAGCTTGGTTCCCGCTCCCTCAGATGCATCTATTGTTTGCTGCAAATGAGTATTCACAGTAAAGTACCACGCAGATGGGAGCCTTGACCGGTACAAGGCAAGGCTAGTGGCGAGAGGCTTCACCTAAAGATAATGGTGTGGATTATATGGATACATTCTCTGCAGTGGCTCGTCACTTTACTCTTCGCATTCTTCTGTCTGTTGCTGTGGTACGTGACTGGTCCATATTTCAACTTGATGTCAAGAATGCATTCTTGTGTGACGATCTGCAGGAAGAAGTCTACATGCAGCAACCACCGGGGTTTGTTGCTGAGGGGGACAATCATATGGTGTGTAGACTTCACAAGGCGATATATGGCCTTAAACAGAGCCCAAGGGCGTGGTTCTAGAAGCTTTCCCATCTAATTGAATGACATGAATTTAAAAGATTAAATGCAGATCACTCGTTCATTCAGAAGACTTCTAGAGGTACGGTTGTCATCATGGTATATGTTGATGATATTCTGGTTACAGGAGATGATGGTCAGGGGATAGAGATGACAAAAATATTCTTGGGCCGTCAGTTTGTTATGAAGGATCTTGGTACCCTACGATACTTTCTGGGGATGGAGTTTGCCAGGAATGCACAGGGTCTTGTGATGACCCAAAGGAAATATATTACAGATTTGTTAGTTGAAACGGGCATGGTTGGATGTAGACCCTCGAGTACTCCTATGGACCCAAGTATGAAATTATATGACAATGATACTGAGGAGGTTGACAGGAGAAGATATAGAGAAATGGTAGGTAAGCTTCTTTACATCACTATAACTCGACCTGATATTGTCTTTGCAGTAAGTCAAGTGAGTCAGTTCATGAAACAATCAAGACAGATACATATGGATGCCATATATGTGATACTAATGTATCTGAAGTCTTCTCCAACTCAGGATTGCTGTTTAGAAAGGACATAGATTTATCTATTTCGGCATGTAGGGATGCAGACTATGCAGAATGCCCTAAGGATCGAAAGTCTACTTCAGGCTTTACAGTTTTGTGGACAGCTCACTGGTTTCTTGGAAAAGTAAGAAACAAACTGTTGTGGCTAGATCTAGTGCTGAATCCGAATATATGGCCGTGGCACAAGCAAGCACGAAGATGATGTGGGTTCGAGCTGTACTAGAAGACTTGCATATTGATGTACCTCTACCCATGCAGCTACAATGTGACAATCAAGCTGCTTTGTTCATTGCCAATAATCCAGCCTTTCATAAAGAACAAAATATATTGAGGTACTCTGTCACTACACTAGAGATATGATCCAATAGGGCATGATTTCTACTTCACATATTAGTTCAGGGGAGCAGATTGCTGACATCTTCACCAAGCTATTGCTCAGAGGACCGTTCCAGAGATGTTCTTCCAAGCTGAGCATGATCGATATCTATGCTCCATCTTGAGGGGGAGTATAGAGATAATTATGTAGTTGGTGTATCGTTTATTCTATTTTTTATTTTCCTGATAACCTCTTATGTAATTTACTCGTGGGTCCTCTCTATATAAGAGAGCCTTGGATTGTATGGAATAAAAGATGACTCATTTCCACCAACAGATACTTTTATCTTGTTAACCACTGATAATATATGCATGAATATATAACAATTATGCATGAAACACAACTTTTGATTTGAAATAATTAGAAAATATGTAATTGACCACCCCGAGTACCATTTATTCTTTGTTCAGTAAGTCGTCCAACTGAATACTAAATATTGACTTTTGCAACATTGTTTGTATATTGAGCTGTATATTAATCTAGTTGGCCACTACTCTGACTCAGGACACCACCACTAGTATACCATTACAGTTTCCAATAGTAGCGAACTGGTTTAAGAGGATGTTTATCTATGATTGGTGGGTATTGGTCCCCGATGCCGTGCACAATTTGTGGCAAGTCAGGCAACATTAAGGACACTTGTCGGCGGAAGCATGGTCGTCCTGCTTTTTCACATTAGGCCTCACGAGGAATCCAACGAGGATTCCATTGTCCTTCACTTGAGGTACAATGAGTTGATCACTAGATTTAACCACATTCCTCAGCCTTCCTCTAAAGGGGCATCATCCTCTACACGTGTCATTGCTGATGATAGTGCTGCGTCTGCAACTAAGGTTTCAATTAGTTCTGATGATGAGCTGGACCCCTTGGATGATTTTGGTGCATCCTACCATCTTTGTAGGAATCTATAACAATTTACCGTGTTTCAATTTATTCCTAATGGAGACTTGATAATGGACATCATTCTCCAGTTACTGCACCATGCTTATCATATATTCATTAAATTATCAAGGACTTGAATAGCCGAGCTGTCTTTGACCTTGTGCCATTTTGGTGCAAGGCTTATCTCATTTTGGTTTAAGGATTATATTAATAGGATAGGTGATATGATGTGGTCGTGAGGAGAGGAAGTTCATTGCTTGATGCAACTTTCCTATACTGGATATACCTTCATTACTTTTGATATTACATCAAGGTTTTTGTGGCATCTTTATTTTGATCCTCTCTCTCTTCAGAAGCTCAGATGATTTCTTTCACACTTATCCCATTAGTTAGTAGTTTCTGTACACGTCTTGCCTGCTTCGAAATCATCATTGCATCTCCTTCCCAAATCATGATGTCATCAATTCTGGGAGTCCGTTTGAGCCTTTTCATTTAAATGTTTCGGATACTAGTTGTGTTCATGGTCATCATGGACATTTTTTTATTAGGTTACTATTCTTGATTTTTCCTATATTTCTTAGACTATTTTGAAAGCTAATTCTGAAGTGGGACATGTTTTGTAGTCCTTTACCAAAGAAATTTGAAATCAACTTTCTGCTTTCATCAAAATTGTGCATTATGATAATGTTCTTGAGTTTGTACTACTTCTCCATGCACCTTCTTTCAGGACCTTTGTATCGTTCATCAGACCTCTTGTCTTTGTATCTCTTAGCAGAATAGTGTGACTGATAGGAAATACATGCATATTTTTGCTGTTGCTTGCACACTTCTTATGCACAACTATGTCCCTAGGGCATATTGGGAATGATATGATTATGGCTATATCCTATCTTTTTAACCACATGCGCACCCTCTATTATACATGAACATACCGTTTACTCCATTTCTTTTTTTTTCGATATGGATCTCTTTGCATGTTTTTGGATTTATTTCCTTTGCTCACAAATTGGGATCTTATCAGAACAAGTTGGCACCTAGGGAGACAAAGTACCTTCATGGGATACTGTAGGTTTGTCTTTTGGGTTTGAGATTCAGACACCACCGAGTCTGATGAAGCCTTTTTACCTTCCTCTTCATATTCATGAGGAAAAACATTTGTGCACGTAGGGCCGAATCTCTTTTCCAGGCGAGACAAACACCCATGCCCTCTTCTGATCCAACAATTGAGGTTGCCCCCGAGGTAAATCCGGTTACAAGTAATGGCACACATTTAGATACTGTTTCCAAGGATCGGACACTGATATATCCAAATCCGTTTGCATCCTTAGTTCCTATTATTGAAGATAGCATTAAACATCTTAACAAGATCCGACCAGTATGATATTTCATTACTTTATTGGACGAAAAAAAGGGAAAGTAAGATGGGTTCCATTTCATTCCTAGATTATAGTCCCAAGTTGGTTGTATTCCGGCACAATTTATTTCCTTTGTATCTAACATGTCGCTTCCTAGGGTGGTGGTCTGGATGAGGAACGATCACTTTTGATATGGCGGGACTTCTCTATTCAGACTCGTTCGTAGATACAAAATTAAGGAATATAGGGATGTGATGCATGAATCTTTCCTTCAATTATTGCATATCAACACTTGGTATTTCCATTGTGAGTTCATTCGCAAATTTATATGTTTTGAATTCCTCTTTTAGTGGTAAATGGTTGGTACTTTTTTGCCTGGCAGAGCTGCTGGTAGTAGTTTCTAGTCTTAATGGTTTTGTCTAGACCTAATATTTCTGTTGGGCATGCAGGACCTAGACTAACTGTTCCACGGACTCTCAGATGGGCTGCTTGTGGAGCTGTATCAGTGAGCTCGACCACTGCGTTATTAGTTCGCCTTTTCAGTCCAGAGTGCGAACCTCAAAATATTGAGGCTTATGATCGGTTTCGAGCGAAGAAGTCGTCCTAAATGAAGCACTTCATATCGTTTGTGTTTATCCTGCAGGCCCCATTGCATGAGATCGTGTGGAAATGTCACCCGTTACCTTGTACGCTGATTTTCTCTGAATGTAATCATGGTAAAATATCAACAAATTTCATTGTCATATATGCTGCACTTTGGGAGGAAGTGGGATACCCTGCTGTGGGTGGATTCACATCAGCCAATGCTGTGACAATCCACACTATCCAGGGGGATCCACTTTGGATAAGAAGGATCCTGAAGCTTAATTGGTTGCTTTTTCCATGCTCTTCGTACAGTTGTATGACCGAGGAACTTAGGACAACTCAGAATTGCGTTTGGCATTGTATGTGAGTATCATATGTGAAATACTGTTACATTACAATTTCATAGGGTTGTGCTGCAAGAATCGGTCTGGACATCATTTTCAGTCCTTTCAGTTGTGGTTAAAATAGACCAACTCTCTTTTGATGGTCACCCAAACCTGAGGGCAGAGCATAGTGATTTTTCCTTGTCTTGAGAAGGGTTCCCATGTAAATCCTTACATTTTTCGTTTGCTTGATTTATGCCTGAATTCTACACGATATCAAAGTGTATCTGATCGCCGATTAGGCATTCTCGTGGATGCTGTGTTTTTTCTATATGTTGAGGGTATGCATGCACATGATTCTATGTGGTTCAAGACTTCTGCCCTTGAGTCAAGGTTGCCCACAAAGGGGTGATGTTCTTTTATGCTGGGATCTTCCCTGCAAAGATTTTCTTTGCATTTTGGCGATCTTGGTGTTTTTTCAAGGTGCCCCAGGCTATTTCTTTCATCAATGTTGCATCAACAATGTGATCGATCAATCTGCACGACTCGATCAATCATAATGGTCGATATGAGTTATTTTGTGTTGTGATCGATTAACTTCTTTCAAGGGATTAGAGCATCATATTCAGATAACCTTGATGTTGACCAAGGATCATAATACTCATTTTATCTCATGCTATTGTGATTTTGTAGTCGAAGGTAGGATTGACTACATTACGGCTCGTTGACGAGAAGAACCCCTTATGGAGCTGTGGTATCTTGAGAACAATCAACTGAAGATTTGGCTTGTCACCATCTTTTACATTATCCTATCTCTTATGAAGAAGATTGCCAGGGACATGTGGTTGGTCATTGGGAATAGGTATGGTAAGTAAAAACAGACAAGTGAATCCATTAGCTGATGCAAGAGATCTATGACCTTTGTCAGGGCAACCCTATTATGTGGTATTGTGCCTAACTGGAAAGATCTTTCCTATTACTGAACAAAGTCCTGAAAATGTAGTGACGATTATAAGCTATGTTAGGATAATGAGTAGAAGAATATGATCTCATCCTTTTTTTGAGAAGATGATCCCATTCTTCTTGATGGTCTTAACTATGATTGAGAATGTTAAGAATCCATCCTCAACTCAGGACTTGTCTTAAACAATGCTAAAGTCTAAATCCAGATTGAAACAGAAGACACAAACAAAGGATTGTGATGGTAAGTGTTTTTCATGCTACCAAGAATAGTGAGAAATTGATGCTATTTGACTCGTAAAATGACTCGTAAAGCCAACACTGTTGGTCTTCTATGGGATGATCTGGTCAGAATGCGAAGAAAATGGTTGCTAGTGCATCTTAACAAGGTGTTGGAAATATGAAGATAATCCCTCTTAATCAAATTCATGAATGTTAAGATAAATATAACTTTCTGTCTCTTTTATGTAATTTCTGTTTCTCCTAGTACTTATCATGTAATTAACCCAAGGGCTTTTCTCCTATACAAGAGAGCCCTCGGGTACGTCTAATGTAAGTCATTCGTTTCTCCCGTCATGGTATCAGAGCAACGGTCCTAGATCGGGATCCCGGTATCCCACCCAAACCCTAACCCTAATCACCCCATCCGTCCCCCCCCCCCCCCCCCCCCGTCGCAACCCTCTTCCGGCCCGACGCCCCAGCGGCAACTCGCCGCTCACCAGCGGCACCCCAACCGCCTCCGCGCTGCCCTTGCGACCCTTGTGGTTCCGCGCCAGGTCCCGCGTCACCCCAGCATCTCACGGCCCCACGCCGCTTCCAAGCGGCACCGGCGGCCTCCTACGTCGCTACGGCCGTCCTCCCGTGCGGCCCTAGCCCCCCTCCGCGCGGCACCAGCCGCCCCCGGCACTATCTTTGTCGGAGATTAAGGATGGTTGTATGAGTCTACACATACCACCAATCCCTCATATGATACTGTAGATCGACTAGTTTGTTTACCTCTGTCGATCTGTGGCTCTTCTTCCATCATGTCAGAGAACAAGGGTGACGTCTTTACATCTTCGGGTGCCTTCAAAGGCCCGACCCCTATAGTAAAGATGGACGTGACCAACTATGACCTCTGGTCCATGCAGTTTCGAACCCTGATGCAATGCCATAACAAGGAGCACATACTGATAGAATCTGAGCTGGAAGACAAGACTAGAGAGAATGCGATGTGGAAGCAAGACGATGCTTATGCTCGTATATGGCTCTCTGGGACGTTGACTATAGAGATTGCTAATGACATTGTGAATCAACCCACAACAAAGGCTATGTGGGATATACTGGCAGCTACATATGGGTAGTCGAAGAATGAGAGCAAAATCCTTCAGCTACAATTCGTCATCTTTTCCACCAAATAGAATGGAAGGCCACTCCATGCCCATTTCTCTCATCTGCGGGGCATGTTCGAGAGATTGCATAGCTTCATGCCGATTACGACTAGTACGGAACAACAACAATCATATCGGAATGTCACGATGACGGGGGTATTTCTGTCCTCCATTGATTCTGAGTACGATGCAACCCATACTCAACTTCCGATTGGCGAGACTATTCCGCCCATGGAGGAGGTGTATAAGAGATTGAGTAGGATTACTAGTGCATCAGCGTCTACAACACAACCTACTCCTTCAGCTATGGATGCCACCCGTGGCAGAGGAGGATCGTCACATTTTCGAGGTCGTGGCCCTCGTGGTAGAGGGGGAGGCAGACATCGTGGCCCATGTACTCACTGTCACCATCCTGGCCACTCTGAGGAAACATGCTTTCACAAGCATGGCTATTTAGCCACTGCACGTGTTGCGGAGCTGACTGAGGCTGCAGCAGTGCCTCTCCCAGATGCTCGCTTTGACGACTTAGTCTCCAGACTCCGTGACATGATGGCTACACCTACGTCTCCTTCTCTAGGTTCTACGGAAGCGGTAGCCCCTGCCAGAGCAGCATCTAACTCCTCAGGTATCCACTATGCGCTTATCAGTACTACTTACTCAGACTTGACAGATTGGATTATAGATTCCGGGGCTTCCCATCATATGCGTGGCGACAGAATGCAATTTACTACCTACAGAGCACTTGCGTCAGGACGTTCTGTAGTCATTGCTAATGGGGTTCGCTTACCCATTGTTGGTCAGGGGGAGATTACTCTAACGCCTTCCTTGAGCCTTCAGAATGTCTTACATGCACCTGACTTTAAGATGAACCTGTTGTCTGTTAGCCAGCTTACTAAAGATTTACATTGTCGTGCCATATTTGACCCTTCTACTTTCGTGTTCCAGGATATACTGACTGGCAGGATGATTGGAAGTGGCCGTGAGCAGAGAGGCTTGTATAAGCTTGCTATATCTCCATGTGCTGGACTTGCTACTATTCCCTCTGGATATGTTTCTCCATTTCTTTAGCATCTTCGATTTGTCCATCTTCCTCTACAGAAGATGTGTCATGTCTTACCATAGATATCTACCTGCACTGCATTGGATTGTGAAGCCTGTCAGCTTGGGAAGCACCATCGGTCTTCGTTTCCAGGTCGTCCGAGTCGTCATAGTAGTCGGTCTTTTGAGTTGTTTCACTTTGATATTTGGGGTCCAAGTCTTGTCCCTGATCTTCAGGGCCATCGCTATTATATAATTGATGTGGATGATTATTCCAGACTATCATGGGTCTTTTTGTTAAAACAAAAGTCAGAAGCTGGTACCATTATTCGAAAATTTATTTTTGAAGTTAATATTATCTTCTTCACCAATGTCAAAGTGATTCGCACTGATAATGCTTTGGAGTTTTCAACATTACATTTGTCAGATTTCTCAGTTCACAGGGCATTGTTCACCAAACTTCGTGTAGTTACACTTCGCAAGAAAATGGTGTAGCGGAACGCAAACACCGTCACCTTCTGGATGTCACTCGAACATTGTTGATCCATAGTCGTGCCCCTCATTCTTTTTGGGGGGAGGCTGTTCTTACTGCGTACTACCTAGTGAATCATATGCCGTCTACTGTTCTTGGAGAAAAGGTTCCCTTCTTGATTACGTTTCCTGAGAAGGACCTATTCTCCATGACACCTCGAGTCTTTAGATCTGTGGAGTTTGTGCATATTTCTACCCCTGGTCATGATAAGCTCTCACCAAGAGCTATCAAATGTGTATTGGGTACTCTTGTACTCAAAAAGGGTATAGAAGTTATGATCCGGTGAGTCGGCGATATTATGTCAGTGCTGATGTTACTTTCTTTGAGTCCATCATGTACTTCTCTCCTACATGTGACAGGTTGTCCAATAATACTGTGGATGACATTATTCTTCCTTCGCCTCCATCTCTTCCAACATCTGAACCTGAGCAACCATTACTTACAGATCCGCCACCACCACCACCTCTACCTACTCCCAAATTCTTACCCATTGTTTACACTCGCAGGTCTTCTACTAGCTTTTCTGCTCATGGGATGTCCAGATCATCCAGCATGCCTCAGGTATGTCTTGATAACAGTATTTCTACTTATGGCACTGGAGTTTTACAGCATACACAGGGTGATTCTGCTACAGAAGATAGTGAGGATGCAGATTTGGACGTTCCTATTGCGCTGAGGAAGCCTCGACGCAAATGTGCCACATACCCACTGGCTGCACTTGTTTCTTTGGATCATCTTTCTGATGAATACAAGAAGTTTGTTGTAGGCCTTTCTGCGGCTATTATACCCCGAACATATATGGAGGATTTACAGGACAACAGGTGGCGTCAAAACATGGAAGAAGAAATGGCGGCATTAACGTCAAGAGGGACATGGACTATTGTCTCGGCTCCACGAGGTGCAACGATTGTCAGCTGCAAGTGGATATTTTCCGTTAAGAAAAATGCAGATGGGAACGTGGATCGCTACAAAGCTAGGTTGGTGGCCCGTGGCTTTATCCATACATATGGGGTGGACTATCAGGACACTTTTTCTCCAGTGGCGAGACACTCGACGCTACGGGTCTTACTAGAAGTGGTTGTTTCACGTGATTGGCCGTTATTTCAGCTTGATGTGAGGAATGCATTCCTCTATGGAGACCTTCAGGAGGAGGTTTACATGCAGCAGCTACCCGAGTTTACTGCTGAGGGGGAGTCCCAGAAGGTATGCAGATTGCATAAGGCAATTTATGGCCTGAAGCAAAGTTCTAGAGCTTGGTACCTAAAGGTGTCAGAGCTGATCGAGCAACATGGGTTTAAGAGTTCCACTGCAGACCACTCGCTTTTCGTCCAGAAAACACATAGAGGTACGGTTTCCATTCTTGTATATGTAGATGATATTATTGTTACAGGACATGATGCTCAGGGAATTCAGATAGCCAAGAAGTTCATATGTAAAGAGTTTGTGACCAAGGATCTTGGTACCCTTCGCTACTTCTTGGGATTGGAGTTTACCAGGAATCATCATGGTCTAGTGATGACCCAGAGAAAGTTTGTCATGGATCTCCTTTCTGAGACAGGTATGACCGGGTGTAACCCTGCTATGACTCCCATGGATCCAAGTACGAAATTGTATGATGAGGATACTGAAGAAGTTGATAGCAGGAGGTACAGGGAACTTGTTGAAAGTTTCTATACATAACTATCATCAGGCCAGATATTATGTTTGCTGTAAGCAAGGTCAGTCAATTCATGGAGCAGCCCAGAAAGGCACATATGGATGCTATCTTTATGATTTTGAGATATCTGAAGAACTCACCCAGTTCGGGACTCTTATTCAGTACGGATGCTTCCTTGGATGTAACTACTTGCGCAGATGCTGACTATGCAGGATGTCCCACAGACAGAAAGTCTACTTCGGGGTTTGCAGTGTTTGTTGGACACTCATTTGTCTCATGGAAAAGCAAAAAGCAAACTGTGGTGGCTAGATCAAGTGCAGAATCTGAGTACAGAGCTATGGCTCAAGGGAGTGCAGAGATGATGTGGGTTAGATCGTTGTTAACTGATCTTACCATAGAAGTTCCTCTTCCTGTGCAATTCTTATGTGATAATCAAGCTGCATCATTCATTGAGAATAATCCTGCATTCAACGTACAAAACATATCGAGGTGGACTGCCATTACACTCGAGACTTGATACAGAAAGGACTCATATCTACCTCTCATGTGTCTACAGGAGATTAGACGGTAGATATCTTCACCAAGGCTCTATCTCGAAGCCCATTTCAGAAGTGTTGTTCCAAGCTGAGCATGATAGATATATATGCTCCAGCTTGAGGGGGACTGTTAAGATAAATATAGCTTCTGTCTCTTTTATGTAATTTCTATTTCTCCTAGTACTTATCATGTAATTAACCCAAGGGCTTTTCTCCTATATAAGAGAGCCCTCGGGTACGTCTAATTCAAGTCAATTGTTTCTCCCATCAATGAAATTTGAAATTTATCTTAAGAAAAGAAGTGTTTAGAGGTCTACACCACCTACACTAGTCACAATACTCACTGCTACTTTAAGGAAGAAAGATGATAATGATGATATTGTTGAGAAAAAAAGAATGGGCGGTTAATGGTGGTGACACTAATCAAATAATATGCGATCTAAGACTTTTTAGAGCCTAAAGTTCCTCTTCCGTAAGAACCAAGTTACCCTCCTGATGGATCTCACATTACGGTGGTAAGAGAAGGAAGTATATCCCTTCTCAGTAAATTTCTTATCCACGATACTTTCCAAGTTCATGACATTCTTCTTAATCTTGTCTTTACTCATCATCTTAATCTATCATTTACACCCCACTCAACCAACTTTAGTAAGAATCCATATTTTGATTGATAATTGAGAAGCTGGTTTTTTTAAAAATTGCGGTCGATTAAAGAATGATATTTTTTATATTTTTTTGATATCGCTCTTGCCCAGATATACCTGAATCTTATGTTTCAGGTATCATTTTTTAGGTTTCCTGTTCCACTCCCTCATCCTCTTAGCCGATAATCATTGTGGAGATATTTATGTATTTCTACATTCTATATGTATCTTTTTCTTATTTGTACTTTTGTGTTTCCACCTTCTGTAATCTACCGGTAGGCCTCTCCTTATATAAGAGAGCCTAGGGTTCTCATAAATGGTCATCTCTTATTTTTCTGCGAACATGGTATCATAGCAGCGGTCCTAGACCAAAGATCCGATACCCTAACCCTAGATCCCCACCCGCCAGCCCCCCCTCCTCTCTCCACCTGCGCTTGCACTGCCGCCAAGGCAACCTCGCCCCCCACCTTGCCGGCCTACTGAAGGATATGGGATAATCCTCAAGCGCATCACAGAAGCGTGAGCATCATATCAAATACGATGAAGAACGACTGGACGTACTAGTTGTTCTATGCAACGGAATTTAAAAAAAATCATATGATGAAATCACATGATCCAAGAACGATTCTCGGATCGTTTCATATATAACCATATCAAGCATATAGGAATACCTCTTGTAGCGTGGTTGATCGAGTCTCTACGAAAAAGAGACCTCCTTCCTCAAGTCCGATCGTTGGAGAAGACGCTTGCGAGAGTGGGGATGAGTCGTGTGACCCTCGCAATCCAACGAGTTGATCCAAGCACGGTGAACTCCTGATCTCATCGTACGAAATCAAACGCCTTCTTCAAGAGCGAAACACTCTAAAGAAGATGGAGAACCGAAAAACGTCGATGCAGATGCGCGGGGCGAAGCGTCGACGATGGCTTCTCATCTAGGTCTTAGTGGACGGCCACAAATGGAGAGGAAGAGAGGCTTGACGCGTGGAAGGAGAGAGAGAGTTGTATCTCAATTGCATAACCCTAGAGAGCATGGTATGCCTCTCTATTTATAGGGTTTTGGGATCCATGGATTACAATCCATGTGATACAAAAAATCAATGGATGAGATTGCTTTGTGTTTAATCCAATGGTCAAGATTGTTGTTGGTAAAAGCCAACAACTAATAATTTAATTTTAATTAACTATTTGATAAATCAAATATAATTCAATCTCAAATCAAATCACCAAGAATCGGAGATAATGGAGATGGAAATATCCAATTCCATATGGGGATCATGGACGGCTACCCTTTCCTTGTTGGATAGGCAACTGTCCCCACCCCATTATGGAATGGAAGATTTTCCTATGTAATTCAAGATTACATGATTATTTGTATCTCCAATTACAACAACAATTGTTGTAAAAATGTTCTACAAAAATTCATAATTAATTTTGAGAATATTACAATCTTACCATTGGAAATTTGTGAATCACATTCACAACCCAAAATAAATAATAATTTACATTTTTAATTAATTACACAATGTATATCCAATACACATCAATAATTAATTAACAAATATAAATCATAATAAGCTCTCTCTAATATATCATAAATCACATTTATAATATATTATGAATAATTGGATATCACTATCCACATTATTCTTATCCACATATATCAAGATAGTTAAATCACATTTAATTCTCATTCTCTCAATGCTTAGATATAATTCAACTATGGAATTATTCTTGAACCCTTTCAAGAATAATGGATTTCTCCGCAGATACTTGGAGATAAGGACATGGCGATTGTATTGTTCCACGTATAGTGACTTGGATATTGAGATCACATCTCAAATCCAGATCTCATGGACCTCCCATAGATGCTTGATTAAATCAAGGCCGCAAACCTAATCTTCTCATTGTATCTGAATCTTATTCAGATCAATGTCCAATACATGGACTAAGATTAGGTCACTTCTCTACTAAGAGGAGTCACTAAAATCCAAACATGTTTCATCATTCCCTCGGAATGGAAGCGTCATAGTTATACAATCATTTATGATCACATCACCTTCAAGTATTCCCAATACCTGTACATCCTGCATACTGGAAGACCTATGATCATCCTGAAGATATAGATCAATTTTACACTGTCATCTTCAGGATTTGATCACCGAGTTTCTCAATCTTGGTCATTGGGATTTGATATAGATCATATGCTTTCCCAAAGCATATATCATATCTTCAAATTCATGTCATGCTTTTAAAGCATGACGACCATGCATGGAATTTGATCAATCCCAATACCTCATGAGTGAGATCATGTCTCCCGGTTCACATGTGAACCTGTATGATCCCTTTGAGAGATCGTATTACTCATATGTCCTCACATGCACACCAGCTCGTCGGTGTATAGACCTTGGTTAGGTCACCAACCTATTGGTCTGCCAAATGTACATAGTCAGACATATAATAACACACTTGTCTCGGGTCAGAGGATGCATGCTTATATCATGACATCATATGATATAGGACTTTGGTTATCTCGATCTTGTTAAGTCAACTCTTTGACCTAACTTATCTAACACCTCCGGATCTCTATTCCTATACAGAGGATATGCATCAACAGGTCGGTTAGATATCAGCCTAAATAAGAAAGTATTGTCATCTCCTACTCAGGCTGGAGATCATCTCTTAACAATCATTTGACGGTGCTTCATAAGTCCTCAATCTAACTCTTTAGATAATCATCCAAGCACCAACCTCTATGATTCAATTATTGAATCAACAGTTGTATGATCATTAAGATGACCATGGTACATAACCCTAATTGTACTAAGGGACCTATTATGCAAATTATTTATTCTTCGTTCCAGATCAGGGAATGATATTCGCAATAACATTTATTGCATAATGGCTCGATGTGGGCTCGCATGTCCAACAATCTCCCACTAGTCCAAAGAGTCATTAATGAGCTAATCATTGAAACTCGCACTCATGTGACAATCATAGGCTATTTAAAAAATAGCTAGGTAAGCTGATGAGTCACTCTGTTCCCAAGAGACTATGTCGAGTCCTTTTACGGCACTTGCATATCTCCTAGTAATAATGCTCGCATGCAATGCGAATATTGTATCTTATGAAACCAATACTCAATCTTGTTAAAACTATTATAGTGTCCTTGACACTATAGCTTAATAATTGCTATAACTAGTATTTTCATAACCCTTATGAGAATACCTTTAGTCCTGGAGATCTTTATCTCCAAAGGTATCTACAATTAAGACCCTTATAGATCACTATCTATATAGTCTTAATTTTTTTGAAAATAAGACTTAGATATCACTATCTCGAAAGTCTTGTCATATTTGAAGATTTTGTTATTACTGCAATCAAGTGTTTTATCATCATAGTAGGATTAGCAACACTTTACTACTCCCACTGTATGGCATATATCTGGTTTTTGTACACATCTAGCATACGTTCAGCTTCTCGTAACTGACGCACAAGGGCAAACAGTTCTAGCATCCACTTCCTCAACTCTTTGAGGTGCTATCCCTTTAGATAGGTCAGTACCATATCTTAAGGGACGGAAGCCTTTCTTGGAATTTCCATAAATTGGAACATGTCCAAGGTGTACTACAATGTGATGGTCCCAATACCCTCTTCTCTTCGCTTCTGAAAAACTTTAGAACTAAGATCCAAGAGGCATCCTTGAGATCATACCTCAAGTTATGGAACAACCAGATTATAAAACACTTATTATCATTCTAAATGATTAGGATATTATCTACATTTAGCATGATGAACACAAACACTCCCACTAAGCTTCATATGGTTCATCAAGATTCTATCTGAAATCATAACATTTATAATTTCATCAAATTTATCTTCTAGCTACAAGCTTATTTGAGTCCATAGATGGATTTCTTTAGATTGCACATCTTGCTTTCCTCAACCATGAAGTCCTGGGGCTACTTCATGTGACTATCCTCGGATGGGTATCTACAGAGGAATGCAATCTTGACTTATATCTTGAAGATGCCATAGTCAAGTTGTGTAGTTATAGTTAGCAATATTCTGATGGTTTTAAGCATCGTCACCAAAGAGCAAGTCTCATCGCAAGCAATGTCCTCTCTTCCGGTGTGTAGCTAATGGCTACGAACCATGCTTTGAAGGTCTCTACCTTCTCATTAGGTTCCCTCTTCTCTTGAAGATCCATTTACACCTTAACGGGTCTCACCTTTATAGGTGGATCCTCGAGGGTCCATATACAACATTTGTATATGAAGTCTACTTTAGACCTTTATTGCTAAAATCCATCTTTTTATGTTATGATCCTCAGGAGTTTCATCACATGAAATCCGATCATTGTCAGATTTAACTGATACATGGAATACATCCTCAAACTCATTTGAAGATGTATTAGTGTTTCATCTTTAATTGTCCTTTTAGTTTCCGATTTCAGGAGCCTCATTATCATCTCAAAATTAAATGAGTTCCTTTACTTCATTTTCATCTTGATTCTCAAGAGTGTCGTCCTTTAAGAATCATATTCCTAGAGATGAGATTTAAAAATCTAAAGGTCATAAAGTAGGTATCCAATACCGTCCTTTATATTCTTAATGAAGTAGCACTCTCTAGTGCTAGATTCCAGCTTGCATGCATGGAACCATATTAAGGATATATATTGTAGTCTCTACTACATATATACCTGGAAACTAAGAGGTAATTATGCTAAAATTCATCATTGATAAGATCATGTCACACACGATCCAATTGTATCTCCCTATAACTCTATTGAGTTAAGGTGCGTTAGGAGGATTAAGATAGAAATGATATTCATATCTTCATAAGGTATTCTTTGAATTTATCTAACAGGTACTTGCTACCTAGATTAGATCAAATTCATTTTATCTTCCTTCAAACTTTGGTTCTAAATCAAAATAATGAAATCTTTGAACATTTCAAAGGTTTCTTAGGTTAAGAGAAGAAATCTCATATCATACATAATCATCAATAGATATCACATATCCATAATGTTTACTATGATATAGATGATCCGCATACATCAATATGTATGAGATCTTGTATACCTTGATATCTTACATCTTTCCCAAGGAAGGGTGTATTGGACATATTTTACTTTTGAATACAATATTCACAAGTATGCAAGTTTTGAAATTTTAGACATTCTAAAGTTTCATTCTTACTTGTCTATTGATCGAATCAACAGGCAAACACCCAATGCTTGATGCCAGATCATCAAATGATCTTTATCGTCTTATTGATCCTTAAAGGTTTAATTTCATTATTCATTAATTTTCTAATACAGTAGAGTGCTCTGGATGTTAGATTACTTTTTGAAATATATCCATCATAATTCTTTATGATAGGTCCATTCCAGAATTCATGTTTATTTCCAACATTTAGAAACAAACAATGAGTGTATTCTAATGTCTAGGTCATAGAGACATTCTCTAAGACCAATGGCTCTCCCATTGAAATTATGAAGTCTATTGATCCAATGGAAATTGTTGCAACAATTGCATCAATTCCAACATGGATGACCATTAAACCTTAAGATCAAATTTTCTAATCTTCTAATATATATATGCAACCAATTGCAAGTGTCAGTAGAAGATTGAGATACAATTATTGGACTTTATCATATCAAATAAGAAAGTCAATTTCAATGATTTATGTAGATTATTTTGATGCTCTATCCGAGTCATTTCTAAGGATTCTAGATAGACTTGATAGTCATACTATCAACACATCAACTTATTACAATTTTGGCATTTATCCAACTATTTGGATGTCATATGGAAGTCATAGAAGTACGGTCAAGTCTTTGACTATCCTTCTCATCTTGGGTCTGACCCATGCTTCCACTACGCTCCCTATATCTATAAACAATCATTGCTTAAGACTAAGGATATCTTATGTTAACTTCAAAAGAATTCAAAGCAAGAGTATTTCAACATTTATACATGCTTCATTAAATTCATACAATATGAATATTATGAAGCTTCATGAATGACTAGAGTATAGACAGTAGAATGATGACCCTCATCATGTCTACATCCATCTAGACTCTTAAAACATTGGTTCAGGTATGTATTCAAAAATTTTGAATACATCATATCTTATGGAGCCACCATTCTGCATGATGCATATAACCATGTCATTCATGATTAAGTATCGTAAGCACATATGTATACCATAACATCTTTTTAAGTCTTTATAAGGATTATTTGACAATTGCTATCATCATCAACATGTCACTTCCAAAGTACATTTGATGAGAGATCAAGACTATAGAGACATACAAACCCTAGGGTTGTAGTCCTATTATCTATTTATTTGTCATTCCTCGTTATTATGAGGAGTCTTGCACATTGCAACCACATACATTATGTGTCCAACTGCAAGTACACTATCTGGATCAAGAGTCCAATCCATGATATTTTACTGGTTATTATTAAGTATAACATTGAGTGGGTTTAATGAAGGATTATCAGAAATAAGAAATTTGCATAAGTGTATATATTTGTATATACATATTTTACTTTGATTTAGGAATTTGTTATATCAAAGTTGTCTTGCCTTGTCAACACTGAAAGTTCATTCCCTTAATCACTTTCAATGTAAGAGATATACTTACCATTATATCTCAGCAAGATCTGAGATCTCCTTCCTTATCTTTATCACATCCCAATAATATGAGAATCTGTAACTCCGATAAAAAAGAAGCGGGAACACATTCCGCCTTGCAAGTCCAACTTGCATTTCCTAATCCGATCTTTAACACCTGGGCCCACCATCCCTAAGGCGATGTTGGCCCGCTATTGATTGAACTAACCGTCAACAGGAATAGAACTTGCTATACGTAATCCAATATCGCCCCGATAATATGAGGATCCGATATTGAGGTCACTACGTATATGACCTTACTCTTTCGAGAAGCAAAGAGCCCAATCCAAATGCACTTGCATATAGGAACTGTCATTTTGGACAGGCGTCTCCTACATACAATCCCTGGCGACGGAACCTTCCGCCTTGACGGGAGACCATGGATGTCACTTATGTGATCCTCCATATCACGTTCAAATTCTAATTAATCATTACTAATCATATTTATTATGAATAATTCTTCCAAGGGAAATGACACATTATTTATAATAGAGTGTCTTAATTTTAATTGGATTCCAATTAATTTAATCATATTAAATTAATGATCCAATTAATATCCAACAAACATTCTTAGTTGTTACTTGAATTATGGTATATCTCAAATATGTATTATTTCAAATTTTTATAATTAGAAGTACATCGCGATTTCTTAAGCATTATACTAACCATACCCGCTGTCATGGCCAGTCCCGACGGGAGTGGGACAGACCGCACACGGTGCAACCTGCTACCCCAACGCTCCCCGACTAGACACCATATCTACCTCGAGAAAGGATAATGCAAAATAGATCACTTTGTACTTGAGATGATCATCGGGTTTTCAACCAAAATTATACCATATAATAAGCAAAACATTTTTGATTAATATTATAATGAGATTTGCTAAACAAATCCCAAATCCTATTCAAGCAACATGTTTGTTGGAATGTAGATCATGTAGATCATGTAACCAATTAGTGATCTAGATCACATCTAATCAAGTATTGGTTAAGGCAATGTTATTTAAGGAAATAATTATCATCAAATATTTTACAAATATTTATGCACAATTATTCCAAGAAATTAAATAATTTAATTTCACTAATTGATTAAATGACAATCACTAGGTTCTTGATTAGGAAAGGATTTCCAACATTAACCCTCACTTACTAAAAATATCACATCTCAATCAATTGAAACCCAAATTAAGCAAAATAAGTTTCTAAAGTTTTCTAATTTGATTTACAACAGAACCTAATTGATTTGCATGCATTTCAAGGCATTTCAAATCCGCAATTAACATCTTAATTATATCATGATCCGCAGTCCCTGCAATAGTGGATATATGTTCACCAAAATGATCATATCTCGAGCATACAGAATCCAAATTACGTAAACTCAGATCCTACGATTTCCTTATTTAATGAGAAACAAAAGACAATTATTCTTTTTGTGTTTAAACAACTTTAAACAGTGCCGAAAATAATCTCAAAACATAGATGCGAAAATGAAATGGAAGAAAAGCTTTCGCAAATCCTAATGAACCCAAGTCGTCCTAGGTTTATGGATCGTATCCAAAACCTTCTACTTAAGGATCTGATATCACTTGAAGGATATGGAATAATCCTCAAGCGCATCACGGAAGCGTGAGCATCGTATCGAATACGATGAAGAATGACTAGTCGTACTAGTTGTTCTATGCAGCAGGATTTCGAAAAAAAATAATCATATGATGAAACCACATGATCCAAGAACGATTCTCGGATCGTTTCATCTATAATCACATCTAATATATAGTAATACCTCCTGTGATGTGGTTGATCGAGTTTCTACGAAAAAGAGACCTCCTGTCTCAAGTCCAATCATTGGAGAAGATGCTTGCGAGCACGTGGACGAGTCGCGTGACCCTCGCAATCCAACGAGTTGATCCAAGCACGGTGAACTCCTGATCTCGTCATACGAGATCGAACACCTTCTTCAAGAGCGAAACACTCCAAAGAAGATGGAGAACCAAGAACGTCGATGTGGCTGCGTGAGGCGAAGCATCGATGATGGCTTCTCATCTAGGTCTTGGTGGACGGCCACCGATGGAGAGGAAGAGAGGCTTGACGTGTGGAAGGAGAGAGAGAGAGAGAAAGAGAGAGAGAGAGAGAGAGTTGTATCTCAATTGTATAACCCTAGAGAGCGTGGTATGCCTCTCTATTTATAGGGTTTTGGGATCCATGGATCACAATCCATGGGATACATAAAATCAATGCATGAGATTGATTTATGTTTAATCCAATGGTCAAGAGTATTGTTGGTAAAAGAAAACAATTACTAATTTAATTTAAATTAACTATATTTGATAAATCAAATATAATTCAATCTCAAATCAAATCATCAAGAATTGGAGATAATGGAGATGGAAATATCCAATTCCATATGGGGATCATGGACGGCTACCCTTTCCTTGTTGGAATAGGTAGCCGTCCCCACCCCATTATGGAATGGGAGATTTTCCTATGTAATCCAAGATTACATGATTATACGTATCTCCAATTACAACGACAATTGTTATAAAAATATTCGACAAAAATAATTCATAATTAATTTTAAAAATATTGCAATCTTACCATTGGAAATTTGTGCATCACATTCACAACCCAAAACAAATAATAATTTACATTTTTAATTAATTGCACAATGTGTATCCAATACACATCAATAATTAATTAACAAATATAAATCGTAATAAGCTCTCTCTAATATATCATAAATCACATTTATAATATATTATGAATAATTAGATATCACTATCCACATTATTCTTATCCACATGTATCAAGATAATTAAATCACATTTAATTATCATTCTCTCAATGCTTAGATATAATTCAACTATGGAATTATTCTTGAACCCTTTCAAGAATAATGGATTTCTCCGCAGAATACTTAGAGATAAGGACAGGGCGATTGTATTGTTCCACGTATAGTGACTTGGATATTGAGATCACATCTCAAATCCAGATCTCATGGACTTCCCATAGATGCTTGATTAAATCAAGGCTGCAAACCTAATCTTCTCTTTGTATCTGAATCTTATTCAGATCAATGTCCAATACATGGACTAAGATCAGGTCACTTCTCTACTGAGAGCAGTCACTAAAATCCAAACCTGTTTCATCACTCCCTCGGAATGGAAGCGTCATGGTTATACAATCGTTTATGATCACATCCCCCTCAGATATTCCCAATACCTGTACATCCTGCATACCGGAAGACCTATGATCATCCTGAAGATATAGATCAATTTTACAATGTCATCTTCATGGTTTGATCACCAAGTTTCTCAATCTTGGTCATTGGGATTTGATATCGATCATATGCTTTCCCAAAGCATATATCATATCTTCAAATTCTTGTCATGCTTCCAAAGCATGACGACCATGCATGGAATTTGATCAGTCCCAATACCTCATGGGTGAGCTCATGTTTCCCGGTTCACATGTGAACCTGTATGATCCCTTTGAGAGATCGTATTACTCATATATCCTTACATGCACACCAGCTCGCCGGTGTATAGACCTTGATTAGGCTGTCAACCTATTGGTTTGCCAAATGTACATACTCAGACATATAGTAACACAGCTGTCTCCGGTCAGAGGATGCGTGCTTGTATCGTGACAGCATACTATAGGACTTTGGTTATCTCGATCTCGTTAAGTCAACTCTTTGACCTAACTTATCTAACACCTCCGAATCTCTATTCCTATGCAGAGGACATACATAAAGAGATCGGTTAGATATCAACCTAAATGAGAAAGGATTGTCATCTTCTACTCAGGTTGGAGATCATCTCTTAACAATCATTTGACGGTGCTTGATAAGTCCTTAATCTAACTCTTTAGATATTCATCCAAGCACCAGCCTATATGATTCAATTATTGAATCAACAATTGTATGATCATTAAGATGGCTATGGTACATAACCTTGATTGTACTAAGGGACCTATTATGTAAATTATTTATTCTTCATTCCAGAAATGGAATGATATTCGCAATAACATTTATTGCATAATGGCTCGCCGTGGGCTCGCATGTCCAACACCTACTGCCGCCGCCCAGGCCTCCCCCTTCTTGCCGGGCACTGCCACCATCGCCGCCAGGGGGCCCCACCGACTCACCCAGGCCCCCACCTCCACCGCCCAGCCCTTGGTGGCATCCCGCTGATTCTCGTGGGCCCCTTAAAGACTGCCTAGGCCATCGGCCTCAAGTGCCGTCGGTCTCCGTCGTTGTTTTCCGTCTCCTTCACGCAACTCAGGTGATGGATTTGATTGCATAGGTCTACATATGCAATCAAATCCCCATATGTCATTGTAGACAAAATCTCTCTTAGTCTACATACCCTGTGATCTTCATTCGACATCATGTCAGAAAACATAGTCGACGTACTGCCACAGGTGCCTTTAGAGGTCCGACACTGATTGTCAAGATGGGCGGGACGAACTATGAGCTTCGGGCTATGCAGTTCATGAGCCTCATGAAAGTCCAACGGTAAGAAACATATCCTTACCGATGATGAGCCGACGGAGAAAACAACACTCCACATGGGAGGCGGACGACGCGCATGCCAAAGTCTAGCTATCTGGGACGTTGACGATAGAGATCGCCAACGACGTACTGCATCAGCCCACGGCAAAGGCAATGTGAGACATTCTAGCCGCAACATATTCTCAGGCGCGGAATGAGACCTATTTGATGTGATTTCCTGTCGTAAGTGCACGATGGAAAGGGATTGAATCTAGGGAATTAGAAGATGAAAATATGAATCATGAACTGAAACATTATTGTTGGCATTAGCAGTAACATAGTTCTTTATACACGAATCTTTTTGATGCAACATGGAACCGAAATCAAAACTGTCTACTATAGGTTGTGGAATATAATATGAAGAGGTATCCGCCACAACCGGAGGTGAAAGGTCTGCCATAGAATCAGAAGTATATCCATGCTTCTGATGTTGCATATGTGCTCTCCTTCTCCTCTCAGCTCCTTGAGTAGATATCCTCAATTGGTGTTGATAGGGCTTCAGAATATGCTGCCTCTCCTCCTCATCCTCTGAAGACTCCTCATATAGATCTCCAGAGATGCCCCTCCTTGTGTCCCTCGTCCGGTCAGGTACGATCAATGTCCTCTCGCTCCTAAGTGACATGTAATTAGCCTCATCACATGAAAGAATCTCATGTTCAAATCTAGGAGACACTGAATAGTATACCTGACCAAAGTGTTGTTGAGAGCTAGATCAGTTCAGGCTATTGGGGTTAGCATGAACTTGGGTTGGGATTAAGGTATAAAGTGCAGACTGTTCGTCTCGTCTTTTGGATAGGCAGTTGATATCCACCCATAAGTCATGAATTTCATTCCTATAGGAACAGAGATCATCAAGTATCTGATGTTGTATGTCCACAAGACCAGACGAATAAGGAAGGGGATAAGACTGGGAAGAAGAATAGGAAAACTAGCCCTGCTAGCCAAGGTACTACCTCTGCTGTTGTTGATGGGACATCTGTTGAAATTGCGGGCCCTTTTGGCCTGCATAGTAATGGCCATGTCGGCCATACTGATGATATTGCTACCACTGCTGTTGGGGTGGCTGGAATACTGGGCTCTGCTGTGAAGGAGATGGTGCGGAGGTGAACACGGTGTTGTGAAAGGTCAGGGGACACCAGTAGGTCTGTCGGTCCCCCGTACTTCCCTGCCTAGTATGGTCCTGAGTATAGCATACTCCATTTACCTCCCAAACCGGTGGAGGATCCTCTTGAACTGTCTCTGCTGATGGAGGGTTGTTGGAAAGAGTGGACGTAGGACTAGTCCTGCTCCCATGGCTGGGGTTGCCCCGATACCAACTACTCCTAAATATGGTGAACTCGGTACACAGGAGCAACAGGTGCAGTCACGACGAGTATCCTTATCTTAGATACCTTCTCAGTCAACTCCTCCGTTTATTTTAGAATTTTGGGGATGCTCTTATCTAATTCATTAATCCTACTGCCAATCCTCTCGACTACAGTAAACTTGTCTGCAATAAGCCCTTTGTTGGGGATCACGTCCTGAGAGAGATAAAGTATAGTTTACTTTCCCCCTCCAGATAAGAGTGAATTGGGGGATGATGTATAGGCCCTACTGGCCATCTGTGAGAAGTTGGTCTCATCCATCTACTCGAATACCTTCCAGACGGTATCCGATCCTCATGATGTATCGCTTCCTCCACATGCAGCACTCACTAAACCCTGCATCTCAGGGTTGAGACTGGTGAAGAACGACTGGACCAAGATCTAGTCCATGCCAGGGATACTTCTACTGGATGTCCTTGAACCTTTCCCAGACATCACAGAAGACTTCATGGGGTAACTGGGAAAAGCTCGTAATGCACGTCCACATCATGTTAGTCCTACTCATAGGGTAGGGCATATGTAGTGATTGTAACTCCCATGTTCTTTACCCAGTAGTTAACTTTGCCACCCAAGGCAAATGGAAGGGTTGTGAGCCTAGTATAATCCTGGCTAACCTTACGATGTATGGGGTTAACATAGATGAGCTCGGAATCCCTTAGGAATGCATATGACTCCTCAGAAGCATTCCCATCAAAGTGCCTCAATAAGTCCAGAAACTGTAGCTTCAACTCAAAATCAACTTCGGGTTCTTTCGGACTCAAATAGTTCTTAATTCTATATTGTTCGGGATTGTACGTCACATCCATTGTTGTTTCGACCCCAACATTGAGTTGTCCTAATCGAGTTCTGAGTAATGCTTGTTGCTGCTCAGATACAACTAATCTGGCTAGTACCATTCTCATCAGGTCTTCGGGGTGTTCTTCTTCCTCTTATTTCTTCTTTGGAGGCATTTTACTTGAATCTTCTTTAGGGCATGAATCAATAATGTGGTCTTGATTAGAATAAGATTTAGGAATGAAGATATTCTCACCAAGGCGAAGGTCTTCCTTGACGAGCTATGAAGAGAGAAATGGAATGATTTGAGAGGGACCATCCTAAGAGTGAGAGATTCTGGGCTCAAAAGGGTCATGAGTCCAGGTTGGCCCAAGTTGCACTTGGGCCTTTGAAGACGTACTTCTTGGAGGATTCAACAATAGATTCACGAAGTCCGAATAAATATCCACCCAATTAACCATCTTCAATGTCAAAAGAGCCATTTACATTACGACATTCAATGAGGCACTAGTTCTACAGTGCACGCAAATGTGAGGAGTAAACTCACACAATACTAACACAATGCAAACCCTCAAATTCACCGTGTGGTGGCAGTAAAGGTTCGACCGAATTATCTGGTCAATTTTAGTTGGTGATAAATGCAAGAAAACTCTAAGAAGAGCGTCTCGACTTAAATTTATATACTGGGCAGGTCCGGGGTCAAACAAAGGGAGGCAAAGGAACAACTTGGGAGAATTCAGAATAATTAGGTCTAGGTTTCCAATACATATTTTTTTATATTTTTTAAAGCAAAAAATAATGCAAATACAAAATGCGTGTGAATTAAGTTAATAAGAAAGCACACAAATCAGCCAAACTAATTTTAGTGTGAAATTAATCCAATTTAACCAAATTATATTTTTCCTAGAAACTTAATCCAACGATGAATATAGAACACATTTTTTTGAATTTTTAGGGTTAAAATGTAATACTTAAAAATGCATACTTTTTGTGGATTTTTGCGTAATTCTTCACACAAATAGACTGCAAAAATTATGAAAATTTTACTGGAACTTAAACATGATGCAATGAGACAACAATAACTTTTTGGATTTTTTCGACAATATACTATTTTTTATGATTTTTTAATGAAAACAGAGTAACTGCGAGTATTTAATTCCTAATAAATCCACAAATTAATTCATCCAGAGAATGAATTATCTCAAAAAGGTATTTTAATGAGCAATCTAGAACAGATGGAATATCGCAAAAATAATATGAGTGGATTTAATTAAAAATCATCTACTAAAATCACTCAACAATTTATTTAAAGTAGAGGACAACTTCAATTTAGATGAAATTTGGATAATAAGTTAAGCACATTTCAAGGCATCATTATAGATTTTTAAAGAGTTTTTGGAGCAATTGTGAATTAAATATGAATTCAAGATCATGGATTGGGTAAATATGAACCTTTTCACTTAAACAGTTTTAATTAATTACCCAAAACTCACAAAAATCAAAATAAATATCCAATTGATACAAGATTAGTTTCTCAATACTATGAAAATTTTCATTAAAAAATAATTCAATATACATGTCTATATTAACATGCAAACATAGGGGTATCCACCCAATACATAGATTAAACATGAACAAACTGAAACAAGCATATGGATTTGTTTGTAGTTACAAAAACATAACAAGAAAACATGCAATATTTACAAATAAAAAATAATAAACCAAGGGGACCTTCGTTTGAAGGTGGGCGGTTAGGGCAGGATGGAGATGCCAGCAACGGCAACGAGGCTCACGCGACCACGCGCGGGGGGAGGGAGGATGGCGGTGCGGCCTTGGTGGAGGAGAAACGGTGGCTGGAGCTTGGGCGAAGGTCGGAGAGAGAAGTGTGGATGTTGGAGATGCCGTTGAAGGTGGTCGTGTGTGAGAGGAGGGCGTTGCAGGGCGGTGCCGCCCTCTCGGAAGGTGGCGCGGTGGATGTCGGTGGCTGAGCAGCCCTTGGGCGAGCAGCGGGGGTGAACCTGGAGCTGGGGAAGAAGGGACTATGTGTGGTGGGCCTGGTGGTGGTGCAAAAAGAAGAAGATATGGGTGGGCAGGGCAACCGTCGGTTGGAGGGTCGCGTCTGGAAGTGCGGTAGCGTGAGGGCTTCCTGCAGGAGAATGTGGTGGTGGCAGTGGCCGACGGTGGGTGTTGGGGGCCGGCCACTGATGCAGCTTATTTTTTTCATTTTTTGATTTTTATTTGCTGTGATTTGATATTTTTTAATTTAAAATTTGATTTTTTACTTTTCTTAAACAATGAGTAAAAAACAAAAAAAAACATGCAACTATGGTGGTGTGTTGATGATATGATCTAATGAAGATGGAGGTGGAGTAGAACAAACAGATGTGTAGTGGTGGTGATGTGATAAAAATTGAGGAAAATAAAAATGATGACGAATGAGAAAATGGAAATTACCTACGATGGAAGCGAACGCCTATGGTGTGCTCACGAGAGGCACGGTCTTCGCTCAGACCACCGACGAACGATGAGCTCAAGCAACACGCGGAGGCGGCTGCGATGTTGGCCGGAATGCCAAGGGACCCACCAGAGAGGAAGCGGTCATTGCTCTACTTCGTCGTTCGTTGTCATCAAGACGGGTGGTCGGAGCTCTCAATTCTCTCTTGTATAAAGGTGTATCAAAGGAAAAAATGAAGAGAATCAAATGTATAAAAAGAGAAGAAAAATGGAGGTTAGAAAAGATAGTGGGATGGTGGAGTTGATTGGGAGGTTAAGGAAAATGGTGGAGTTGACTGGGAGGTTAAGGAAAATGGTGGAGTTGAATGAGAGGTTAGATGAAGACAATGGAGTTGAATGGAGTTGGTGGTAGAATAATAAGAATATGGAAGTTAGTGTAGAGAATGAAAATTAAATAAAGAAAATAAAATAAAATAAAGTAGGCTACTAAAATAAACTAAAAATAAAGAGAAAAGAGAGTGGAGAATTTACAAGATAAGACAAACAATATATACATGTTTTTTAAATTTTCTAATTTTTTTGCATTTTTAATAAATGATTTTCACAACATAAAAATAAAATAAAATGTTATAAATAAAGCAAAACATAAAAATGATTTTTGTATCTTTTAGTAATTAAGAAAAGTAATAAAAAATGAAGAAAGAGTGAATATTTACAATATACAACGAGGTCCCAAAACTCAAATTTTATAAACAAACTCCGATTTTAATAAAATCACTTTCATTAGATAGATAATTTTCTAACTTGAACTTTAAAAGTGAGTTTAGTGAATTTGGAGTTCATATGGAGCGGGAATTTGGCTGAGAATTTAGAATTTACGAATTTTTCTCTTTGGAATCTGTGAGTATTTATTTGATGTGACATTTATTTTGTATTTTTGTATTTTTATATACATTTTTATAAACAAGTTAGAGAAAGAATTAGCTGAAAAGGAGTTGAAATGAATTTATTAAAAATACATGAAATTTGGGCTATTTATAAGTGAAAAATTCTTTTATTTTGCTACTTTTTGTTATTAGTTTATTTTGTACAATATAATATACAATAATTAGTGTATTTTATTTACAAAAATCATTTTATTAATTGGTTTTATGGACATTTATTTGAGATTTTACTTAGGGATTTCGCTAAAACTAATACATTGAGATGATGAATCGTGGATTCATCATAGCCTTGTTCCTCAATCAAGATAATGACATTCTTGACCTCACCCTTAGGCTTTTTCGTTGATTTATCCACAATCTGAAGTAATGTTCTAGATCGGCGTAAAATCTCCAACCTCAATTTCTTGTATAAAGTAAAGGGTAATAAGTTGATCGAAGAGCCATTATCTAGGAGAGTACATGCAGATGTTATGTCATCGATATGGCTCACAACATAATATACACCTAAATCTCTTCTTCTATGGCAACTTCTAGTTCTTGAGACAAAATGCAGTGGCAACCGATAAAACATGGGTCTTGACGTAATTGTTCAGTTTCTTCCTGCTAACTATGCTAGGTGTGCATATCACCTTCAAGTATTTTTGGAATGCAGGATGAATGGCTACATACTCATCAAATGACACCTTAACCATGATATTATCTCCTTAGAATCGTGTCATTTCAGGATCATCTTTATGAATCTTATTAATGATGCACTTTCTTGTCGTAAGAGCATGGGGGGAAGGGATATGTAAAGAATGATGTGAAGACTCAGACTCATAAACATAAGCATGCTCTTTATTATTAAAAGAAACTGAGTTCCATACATGAATCTTTTACAACTGGAATAGCAACTGAATTATCTACTACATGATGGGGAATGTCTATTGAATGTGATTTCTCCCCATCCGAAGGTACAAGGTCCTCCGTAGACTCTAAATTTGATGCATGATGCTCCACTCTTGTACTCCTCCTTGATTTCCTCCTAGAAGCACCGCTCTCTGGTGATCTCTCTGAAAATTCCTAGCGTCATCCTCCTCTAAAGTCTCCTCAGGTTGAGCTTCAGAGTCTGTTCTCCCCATGTCCCTAGCCTGATCAGGTATGACAACGGTTTGTTCGTTCCTGAGAGACATATGATTTACATAATCAAATGGAGAGATATCGTGCTTAAAATGCTGAGAATCTGAGTAGTATACCTGATCTAATTTTTGCTGATGCCAAGGTCTATTCATGCCACTTGGATTAGCCTAAACCTACGTTGGAATAGATGAGTAGGGGTAGTGCATTCATCATGGAAACGGGATAGACGGTTGAGGTCAACCCTCATATATTGCACTTCGTTCTTGTAGGAACACAACTCCTCTAAAATTTGTTGCTGAAAATCCAAGGGACCGGAAGATAATTGTTGCATCTGTAAAGAAGAAGAAGGAAATGAATGACGAGAAGAGTGGCCCTGATTACCATATGAATGTTGTTGCTACTAGGTAGCATGCTGAATATGTGGGACCTGCTGGCCCGATTAGTATAATTGTCGACGCTACTATTATTTCTGTCTCACTTCCTGATAAGGACCGGCTCCAGATCTTTGTGGTGCTGGAAGAGGTGTAGGAGTAAATGATGTGTTGCAAAAGGTCTAGGGATGCAGGTAAGAGAAACAGTCTCCATAATCCCCTGCTTGGCAAGGTCCTGCGTATACCACACACCATTTACTTCCCATACCTGGGAATGCTCTTCAGTAATTATCTCTACATGGTGGTTGGTGCTGACAAGGATGGGATAGAGGCTGGTCCTAAACCCACGGTTGGGATGTCCCTTACATATGCTGCTCTTGAATATGATGAATATGGTAAACTGGAGAAGCAGATGCACACATGGCATCTTGGATACTCTCTCAGTAAGCTTCGCCATTTGCTTGGGTAATTTGGATAAGTTGTTGTCCAACTCATGCATTCGTCTATCGATCCTTTCAACCAATATGAGTTTATCTGTTATTAAGCTCATGTCAAAAGGATCTATTGTAGCCTTCACTTCCCCGTTGGATAGGAATGGATTGGGAGTTTCTAGCTGAGCTCTACTAGTGGTTTATGCTCTAATCGTCTCGACCATTCGCTCGAACACCTTCCAGATGGTGTCTTTTCCTCGAGAAGTGTAACTGCCTCCACAAGCAACATTAACCTAACCCTACACCTCGTGGTGTAAACCACTATATACAGATTGAACTAGGATGGTAGGCTCAAAGCCGTGACAAGTACATTTCTGTAAGAGGTCCTTGAATCCCTCACAGAAAGCTTCATTCAGAATCTAGGAGAATCTCGTTATGCATGAGCGCATCAAGTTGGTTCTACTCAAAGGGGAGAATTTCTTCCGGAAGAGGTCCTTGAACTGTACAAAGTTGTTACGACTATCCCCAGGTTCTTCATCCAGTAATCTGCCTTATCCTTCAAGGCAAAAGGAAGAGCTTTGAGACTGATATAGTCCTAACTAACCCTGGGATGCCTAAGGTTATAATAGACCAACTCAAAGTCTCTAAGGAATGCATATGGTTCTTCGTGGGAATTCCCATGAAACTGTGGCAGCAATCTAAGGAACTAGGACTTCAATTCGTATTCAACTTCAGGTTCTGCTGAGTCAACCAATTAGCCATCTGAAACTGCCTAGGGTTATATGCTGCGTCCATCGGTACATCTCTACCCAACTGCAACTGGCCTAGTTGTGCTCTCATAAGCACTTTATTCTTTTCGAATTCTGCCAACCTAGCCAATACTTCATGAAGTGAGTCTTATCCTTCTTCCTCCTCTCCATTCCCATTATGTCTTTTAAGAGGCATCTTTAGTGTGTCTTCGTCACCTTCATCAATCAAAGGATTGGAGTAAGATGTAGAAGAAGCTAACGAAATCAAGTCGATCTCATCAAGGCGATGATCTTCCTTAGTGAGTAAAGATAAAGGGGTTGGTTGCGATGTAACCCCCCCCCCTAAGGAGGGAATCATGATACACTAGTTTGGAAAAAGGATTGTTTCCAAATTGGGGTAATCCGGTTAAAGATGGAGAAGGGTACTAGACTAGTGAATACATGATATTTGAGTGGTTCAATGATAAGCTCGCAAAATTCGAGCAAATATCCAACCAATTATCCATCTTCAAATTCATGAGATGGGGATTTGGTGCATGCTCAATGCAAGAATATCTATTTCTATTGGACACTTGAATGTGAGGATTTACTCACGCAAAACAATCTACAAACCCTCTTGAATTCACCAACTCAACACAAAAGGTCATAGATGATAGCCTTATTATCTTGTTAATTTTATTGGTGATAAATACAAATCTTGAAAGACGAGTTGCTGGGTACTTGTATTTCCTTACAAACTATCCTGATTCATATGGCTAGTTGCACCCACTCTTAGACAATATAGGAGTAAGTATGGATCATAAAATACGATTACCCATTACTTGAGGAAGGAGCCTTACACAGTGTCCTCTAAACCTCCTACTCTGCCAAGGAAATCCAGACCGTTTACCGTAAACCCGTATTTTCTCATTGAGAAGTGGCCAACCATTTTTATAGAACCAGTATTTTATACAAAAATCCTGGCATGGATCTATCCTAGTGTTCTTCCCTCTTTCACTGAAAAGTACCTGCAAAAAATGAGGGCTTTATGCACCCGTAAAATAAGTTGCTTTTATTCTAATTTATGTTGGTCAACTTGCATCAATTCAGTCCCGATTTTAAGAGTTTTTCTTATCGCTTGAATTTAAGTGTCCACAAACATCTCCTAATATACATTCCCTTTTTGTTTTTTTCCTTAAGTTGATAAAAACTAACGGAGAAAGCAAAAAACAGAATGCAATTGGAAATCAATGATGCATGCAATCGTTAGAGATACTTACAGTGCTTCCCAGCGCTCTCCATGTGGATGCAGAACATATTTTTTAAATCTAACTATATGACGCAAGTCAAAAAAGGCGCACTTAAGCAGTAGTTCTATTATCAGTGAAGAAGCCAATTAATTTAACTAAGTAGAAAGTAAGTTACATGCGTCAATGAATCTCCTAAGATTTTTGCAATTGTGAATCTTATGAGATCTGTGTAGTGTGTCCTGATTTACGAAATAGACTAATCAAGAATATGATATGATATTTCTATCTGGTGTGGTGCATTGATCTAAAATGTCACTCAAGTCGAGAACCACTCTCAACACAACCATACAATGAACAATAAAGTCTACACGCCTTTGTTACACACACGAGATCTCAATCGAGAACCATTGTAATTAGGCAATTAATTACCACAATAAAATAAACTTAATTAATCTAATTAATCTCCACTAATAAATTGCTTCATGGGCTTTCTAGCAAGTAACTCCAAGCTTCTCGCATTTACGGTCCTTCGAAAGTCGTCGGCTCCACGGGCCTACTACAAAATAATATATTTGTTAGAAAAATTCTAAAAAGGTTGAAACAAGTAAAAATTACAAAACAACATCAATTAAAACAAGCTCGAAAATAGTTATGCCTAAAAATCGCTAAATAAATATTTAACCTTAAAAGTGATAACAAATGTGTCACGTCCCCTGCAACGATGCCATCTGATGAATCGCTAAATGCATGTATTAATATATATCTGTTGTAGCACGTGCACTTAGCGTGTCATACAGAATCGAATGATTAATCCCTATGAAGAGGATTCGGCTTTAATTTATAACCTGAGAAGTCTAGGATCGAACACAAGGACACAAGAAATTTAATGACTAAATTTGGATATCAAATATTTTAAGTGGTAATTCTTAGATTACTTAAGTTGAGTGAATGCGCCATTCACAAAAGAGTCAATTTTCAACACGGTTTTTATGTAATTAATTTATATGAAATACATAATGCACAAAAAATAGCTTACATCACTCACAATACAATTAAAAATACAACGAATAATAGGAGTTATTCATAAAAAATATTGAATTAATTAAAATCCAATTAGATCCAAAATCAAATCCGAAGATAGATCCAGTCAATACTTAAGCTAGAAAGCCTTTCGAAATTATATTCAATTCACGTTGTTACTCAAATACATTATAACAAGCAATTAAATCAATCATTGCTTAATGGTAATAATAAAAAACACCTAATAATGATCCATTAAGAAGCCAGAAATTAATCAGAATCAATAGCTCAAAACAAAGTCAATTTCAACTTCAATTAAGGATCTAATTAAGCACTTATAATATGAAATACATTATGCATGATTTTACATCAAAATCAACCGCAAAACACTTCAATAAAAGAGCAACAAAATTGTTGGACATGTGAGCCCACGGCGAGCCATTATGCAATAAATGTTATTGCGAATATCATTCCCTGATCTGAAATGAAGAATAAATAATTTGCATAATAGGTCCCTCTGTACAATTAGGGTTATGTACCATGGCTGTCTTAATGATCATACAGCTGTTGATTCAATTATTGAATCATAGAGGCTGGTGTTTGGATGAATATCTAAAGAGTTAGATTGAGGACTCATCAAACACCGTCAAATGATTATTAAGATGTGATCTCCAGCCTGAGTAGGAGATGGCAATCCTTTCTCACATAGGCTGATATCTGACCGACCTCTTGATGCAGGTCCTCTGCATAGGAATAGAGATTCGGAGGTGTCAGATTAGTTAGGTCAAAGAGTTGACTTAACGAGATCGAGATAACCTAAGTCCTATGTTGAATGCTGTCACAGCATAGGCACGCATCCTCTGACCGGAGACAGATGTGTTACTATATGTCTGAGTGTGTACATTTGGCAGACCAATAGGTTGATGACCTAACCAAGGTCTATACACCGGCGCGCTGGTGTGCATGTAAGGGCATATGAGTAATACGATCTCTCAAAGGGATCATACAGGTTCATTACTGAACCGGAAGACATGAGCTCACTCATGAGATATTGGGAAGAATCAAATTCCGTGCACGGTCGTCTCGCTTTGGAAGCTTGACTGAATTTGTAGGTTTGATATATACTTTTGGAAAGTATATGATCAAGACCTAGGTATGATATATGCTTTTGGAAAGTATATGATCGATACCAAATCCCAATGATCAAATGAGAAACTTGGTGATCAAACCCTGAAGAAGACAGTGTAAAATAGATCTTGATCTTCGGGTTGACCATGGGTCTTCCAGTATGCAGGATGTACAGGTATTGGGAATACCTGAAGGGTGATGTGATCATAAACGATTGTATATCTATGACGCTTCCATTCCGAGGGAGTGATGAAACAGGTCTGGATTTTAGTGACTCCTTTCAGTAGAGAAGCAATCCGATCTTAGTCCAAGTATTGGACATTGGTCTGAATGAGATTCTGATTCAATGAGAAGATTGGATTTGCGGTCTTGATTTAATCAAGCATCTATGGGAGGTTCGTTCTATCTGGATTTGAGATAATATCTCAATATCCAAGTCACTATACATGGAATAATACAATCGCCCTGTCCTTATCTCCAAGTATCTGCGGAGAAAGCACATTATTCTTGAAAGGGTTCAAGAATAATTCTTTTGATGAAATATCCAAGCAAGGACTTGATGATTAAATGTGATTTAATTATCAAGCTTAAATATGAATATGATTCATATTGTGAAAATGATTATCTAAGATAATTAAATGAGATTTAATTATCAAGGATTAAGAGAATGCGGATAACACTATCCATGATATATGTGTGTTATAAATATGATTTATAATATACATATATAAGAGAGAGAATTTGTGTAAATAGCATTTGTTAATTAATAATGTGGATTGGATTCACATTTGTTAATTAATTGGAAATGCAATTTACTAACTAGTTTGGGTTGTGAATATGATTCACACAATATTCAATGGCAAGATTGAAATATTCACAAATTAATTTGGAATTAATTTGGTGAATATTTATTGTATTTAATTAAGGAATAATGTGATAAATAAAATAGAGAAAAACCACCTCCATGGGTGGCGTCACCCATGAATTGTTCATGGGTGACGCCCCCCCCCCTTTTTAGGAGGGTGGTTAACTCCACTTCATTTATCATGTTATCTCTTGATTAATTAATTTTAAATTGTTGTTGTTGAACAACAATCCTAGCCATTGATTTATCATGGACCAAACATATCCCTTGGATCCATGTGTCCCATGGATTGAGATCCATTGGATCCTAAACTAATATAAATAGAGGGCTAGGGTAGCCTTCCATAGTACATCATTAAGAGTTGTGCAAGGTTACAACTCTCTCTCTCTTTCTCATTCTCGCCCTCTCTCTTTCTCTTCTCCATCAAGTGGCCGTCCACTTTGTGTTGAGAAAGGAGAGACTCTCGGTTTTCGCCTTCGACGACTCATGGATCTCCATCTTCCTTGGAGTTGCTTACTCTAAAGGAAGACGACGGATTTCGTTTGACGAAATCGGGGGAGGCATCGCTTGGATCTTCATCGAGGATTGCGGGAAGGAACGTGACTCATCATCGCGCCTGCAAGTGCGTTCTTCGTGGATCGGACTTAAGATAGGAGGATCTCTACTTTGGGATCTCGCGATCACAACCACGCTTCAAGAGGTATTCCTTATACTTTGTGGTTTGATGAAACGATCCGAGAAGTGTTCTCGTGATCATGTGGTTTCATCTTTAAAGTTAAAATTTTAATTTCCGCTGCATCTAGCATCTAGTACGACTAGTTGCTCCGATTGCATACGATGCGATCGACACGCTTCCGTGATGCGCTGCATCTAGCATCTAGTGCGACTAGTTGCTCCGATTGCATACGATGCGATCGACACGCTTCCGTGATGCGCTTAAGGATACTCAATATCCTTCAAGTGGTATCAGAGCCAGGTTGAATAAGGTTTTGGATATGATCCATACACCTTAGGCGATTTGGTTCTTGAAAGGGTTGCGAAATTTTTACTGCATTTCAATTTTCGCACCTCTGTCTAATTGAATTTTTCTGTACTGTTTAAAATGTTTAAAAACAAAATTTTCAATTGGATTTTGTTCCCCATTAAACAAGGAAACCATAGGACTTGAGTTTACTAAATTTGGACTTTATTTGCTCAAGATATGGCTTTTTGAATATGACTATATTCACTGTTGCGGGAACTGCGGATTTGAACGTAATTAATGAGATGATTACGGTTTTAATCCGCCATGAAATGCGTAAATTATCACTTGGGTTATTTAATAAATCAAATAGGCAATCTTTGGAAACTGAGTTTGCATTTTTTTGGATTTAAATTGATCAAGATAAGTTAATTTTAGTGATTGGGGGTCACTGCTGGAAATTAACAATTTTTGATCTTGAACCTTGTGATATGTCATTCAATTATCATGATGAAAATTAATTGTTAATTTTCTGGAATAATTAGTGATAAATATTTGTGAAATATTTAAAGAAATAATTATTTCATTGAATGACACTTGCCTAAACCACAATGATAAGATATTAGATCTTGATCATTGGTTCATCAACAAACATTGCCTTCATGAAAACTATAGTTTATCCTACAATTGTTGTAGGACAACTTTTACATGAAAACCCTTTTTGCTTGAATAGGATTGGGGATTTGTCTAGCAAATCTCCTTATAATCAAAAATGTTTTGATTTATATTATATGGTATAATTTCGGTTGAAAAACCGATGAACATCTCAAAGTACATGATGGTCTATCTGGTATTATACTTTCCCGAGGCGGATGTGGTGCCTAGTCGGAGAGCATTGGGGTAGCGGGTTGCAACGTATGTGGTCCGTCCCACTCTCGTCGGTACTGGCCATGACAGCGGGTAGGGACTGTATAATACCGGAGACAGACAATGTGTATTTTTCTAATTATTAAAATTCCAATAATACGTACTTTGAGTATATACCTACTATTCAAGTAAAAGACATGTTTGTTGATTGATGATTGGATTAATGATTAATTTAATATGATTAAATTAATTATATCCAATAAACACTCTATTTTGAATAGATGTGTATTTCCCTTGGATGAATTAATTATGTGAATATGATTCACAATAATTAATTACAATTTGAATATGAGGTGGAGGATCACATAAGTGACATCCATGGTCTCCCGTCAAGGCAAAAGATTTCGTCGCCAGTTGTTGTGTATAGGAGACGCCTGTCCGAAGTGACAGATCCTGTACATGATTTAATTGGATCGGGTTCTTTGCTTCTCGAAAGAGTAAGGCCGTATACGTAGTGACCCCAATATCGGGTCCTCATATTATTGGGGCGATATTGGATTGCGTATAGCGAGTATTAAGCCTGTTGACGGTTGGTTCAATTAATGACGGGTCAACATCATCTTAGGGGTGGTGGGCCCGGGTGTTAAAGACCGAATTGGGAAATGCAAGTTGGACTTGCAAGGCGGAATGTGTTCCCGCTTATTTTTATCCGAGTTGTAGGTTCTCATATTATTGGGATGCAACAAAGATAGGAAAGGAGATCCCAGATCTTGCTAGAGATATAATGGTAAGAATATCTCTTACATTGAAAGTAATTAAGGGAATGAACTTTCAGTGTTGACAAGGCAAGACAACTTTGATATAAAAAATTCCTAAATCAAAGTAAAATATGTATATAATATATATACCCTTATGCAAATTTCTTATTTCAGATAATCCTTCATTAAACCCACTCAATGTTATACTCAATGATAACCAGTAAAAATATCTTGGATTGGACTCATGATCCAGATATTGTACTTGCAATTGGACACATAATGTATGTGGTTGCAGTGTGCAAGTCCCCTCAACATAATGAGGAAGGGCAATTAAATAAGACAATGAGACATCACCTTAGGGGTTGTATGTCCCTATAGTCTTGATCTTTCATCGAGTGTACTTTGGAAGTGACATGTCGATGGTGATCGTAATTGTCGAATAATCCTTATAAAATAAAAGAAGATATTTTGGCATACATATGTGCTCTAGACATTTAATCATGAATGGCATGGTTCTCTGCATTATGCAGAATGGTGGCTCGAAAGAGATGATGTATTCAAAATGTTTGAATACCTACCTGAACCTAAGTCTCTAAGAGTTAAGATGTATGAAGATATGATGAGTGTCATCATTTTATTATCTATACTCTAGTCATTCATGAAGCTTCATAATATTCATATTGTATGAATTTAATGAAGCATGTATAAATGTTGAAATGCTCTTACATTGAATTCTTTTGAATTTAACATAAGAGATCCTTAGTCTTAAGCAATGGTTGTTTATAGATTAAGAGAGTGCAGTGGAAGCATGGGTCGGACCCGAGTAAGAAGGAAAGTCAAAGTGTTGACCTACTTCTGTGACCTCCATAGGACATCCAAAGAGTTGGATGAATGCCAATACTGCAATATGTTGATGTGTTGATAGTATGACTATCAAGTCTATCTAAAATCCTTAGTGAAGGACTCGGATAGAGCATCAGAATAATCTACATAAATCATTGACTCTAACTTTCTTATTTCATAAGATAAAGTCTGACAATTGTATCCCAATCTTCTAATGACAATTGCAATTGGTTGCATATACATATTAGAAGATTAGAAATTTGATCTTAAGGTTTAGTAGTCATCTACATGGATATTGCTGTAATTGTTGCAACAGTCTCTGTTGGATAGATGGACTTCATATTCTCAGTGGGAGAGCCCTTAGTCTTAGAGAATGTCTCTGTGACCTAGATATTAGAATACCCCATTGTTTGTTTCTAAATGTTGGAAATAAACATGAATTCTGAGATAAAACTATCATAAAGAGTTATGATGGAAATATTTCAGATAGTAATCTAACATCTAGTGGACTCCACAAAATTAGAAAATTAATGAATGGTTCATTAAGATTTCTAACACTGAAAATCAAACCTTATAAGATCAATAGGAGGATGAAGATCATTTGACAATGATCTGGCATCAAGCCTTGGACATTTGCCTATTGATTTGATCAATAGACTAGTAAGATATGAAACTTTAGAATGTCTAAAATTTCAAATCTTACATACTTGTGAATATTGTATTCAAAGTAAAAATGTCCAATACACCCTTCTCTGGGAATGGTGTTAGATGTCGAGGTATTCAAGATCTCATACATATTGATGTATGTAGATCATCTATATCATAGTAAACATTATGGATATGTGATATCTATTGATGATTATGTATGATATGAGATTTCTTCTCTTCACCTGAGAAACCTTTGAAATGTTCAAAGATTTCACAATTTTGGTTTAGAACCAAAGTTTGAAGAAAGATGAAATGAATTTGATCTAACCTAGGTAGCTTGTACCTATTAGATAAAATTCAAAGAATACCTTATGGAGATATGAATATCATTTCTATCTCACTCCTCCTGATAAACCTGAACTCAATAGAGTTGTAGGGAGATACAATTGGATCATGTGTGACATGATTTGATCAATGATGAATTTTAGCATAATTATCCTTAGTTTCCTGGTATATATGTGTAGTAGAGACTACAATATATATCCTTAATAAGGTTCCATGGATGTAAGCTGGAATCTAGCACTTGAAAGTGCTACTTCATTAGGAAAATAAAGGATGGTATTGGATACCTACTTTATGACCTTGAGATTCTTAAAAAAAATCTCATCTCTGAGGATGTGATTCTTGGAGGATTGAGACTCTTGAGAATCAAGATGAAAATGAAGTAAAAGAACTCATTTAATCTTGAGAAGATAATGAGGCTCCTGAAATCGGAAACTAAAAGGACAATTAAAGATGAAACATTAATACCTCTTCAAATGAGTTTGAGGATGTATCCCATGTGTCAACCAAGTCTGACAATGATCGGACTTCATGTGATGAAGCTCCTAAGGATCATGACATGGAATGATAAATATTAGCAATAAAGTCTAAAGTAGACTTCATATACAAGTGTTGTATATGGACCCTCGAGGATCCACCTATAAGGGTTAGACCCATTAAGGTGTAAATGGATCTTCAAGAGAAGAGGGAACCTGATGAGAAGGTAGAGACCTTCAAAGCTCGGTTCGTAACCATAACCTACACATCGGAAGAGAAGACATTGCTTGCAATAAGACTTGCTCTTCGGTAACCATGCTTAAATCATCAGAATATTGCTAACCTTAGCTACACAACTTGACTATTGCATCTTCAGGATGTAATTCAAGATTGCATTCCTCTAAAGAATACCTCTCTGAGGATATTCACATGAAGTAGCCCCAGGGCTTCATGATTTTGGAAAGTAAGGTGTGAAAGCTAAAGAAATCCATCTGTGGACTCAAATAAGCTTCTTGTTGTTGGAACATAAGATTTGATGAAATTATAAATGTTATGATTTCAAATAGAATCTTGATGAACCATGTGAAGCTTAGTGGGAGTGCCATTGTGTTCATCGTGCTAAATGTAGATAATATCCTAATCATTTTGGAATGATATAAGGATGATAATAAGTATTTTATAGACTGGCTATTCCATACCTTGAGATATGATCTCAAAGATGCCTCTTGGATCTTAGTTCTGAAGTTGTTCAGAAGCAAAGAAAAGAGGGTATTGGGACTGTCACATTTGTAGTACACCTTGGACATATTCCATTCTTGGAAATTCCAAGAATGGCTTCTTTCCCTTGAGATTTGGTACTGACCTATCTAAAGGGATATCACCTCAAAGAGTTGAGGAAGTGAATGCTAGAACTGCTTGCACTTGTGCATCAGTTACGAGAAGCTTAGTGTATGCTAGATGTGTACGAAAGCCAGATATCTGCCATGCAGTGGGAGTAGTAAACTGTTACTAATCCTACTATGGAGAAAGAACACTTGATTGCAGAAATAACGATATCTTCAAAGATGACAAGGCTTTAGAGATGGTGATCTCTGAGTCTTATCTTTTAGAGCTTAAGACTTTATAGATAGAGATCTAAAAGGTCTTAACTGTGGATACCTTGAGAGATAGTGATCTCCTGGAATAAGGTTATTCTAACAAGGATTATGGAAATACTGGTTATAATAGTTATTGAGCAATAGTGTCAAGGACACTATAATTTCTTTGTCAAGATTGAGTATAGGTTGCATTAGATGCAACATTCGCATTGGATGCGAGCACTGTTACCTAGGGATATGCAAGTGCCGTAAAAGGACTTGGCGTAGTCTCGCGGGAACAGAGTGACTGATCAGCTTACCTAGCTATTTCTAAATAGCTAATGATTGTCACATGAGTGTGGGTTTAAATGATTAGCCCATTAATGGCTCTTTGGGCTAGTGGGAGATTGTTGGACATGTGAGCCCACGGCGAGCCATTATGCAATAAATGTTATTGCGAATATCATTCCCTGATCTGAAATGAAGAATAAATAATTTGCATAATAGGTCCCTCTGTACAATTAGGGTTATGTACCATGGCTGTCTTAATGATCATACAGCTGTTGATTCAATTATTGAATCATAGAGGCTGGTGTTTGGATGAATATCTAAAGGGTTAGATTGAGGACTCATCAAACACCGTCAAATGATTATTAAGATGTGATCTCCAGCCTGAGTAGGAGATGGCAATCCTTTCTCACATAGGCTGATATCCGACCGACCTCTTGATGCAGGTCCTCTGCATAGGAATAGAGATTCGGAGGTGTCAGATTAGTTAGGTCAAAGAGTTGACTTAACGAGATCGAGATAACCTAAGTCCTATGTTGAATGCTGTCACAGCATAGGCACACATCCTCTGACCGGAGACAGATGTGTTACTATATGTCTGAGTGTGTACATTTGGCAGACCAATAGGTTGATGACCTAACCAAGGTCTATACACCGGCGCGCTGGTGTGCATGTAAGGGCATATGAGTAATACGATCTCTCAAAGGGATCATACAGGTTCATTACTGAACCGGAAGACATGAGCTCACTCATGAGATATTGGGAAGAATCAAATTCCGTGCACGGTCGTCTCGCTTTGGAAGCTTGACTGAATTTGTAGGTTTGATATATACTTTTGGAAAGTATATGATCAAGACCTAGGTATGATATATGCTTTTGGAAAGTATATGATCGATACCAAATCCCAATGATCAAATGAGAAACTTGGTGATCAAACCCTGAAGAAGACAGTGTAAAATAGATCTTGATCTTCGGGTTGACCATGGGTCTTCCAGTATGCAGGATGTACAGGTATTGGGAATACCTGAAGGGTGATGTGATCATAAACGATTGTATATCTATGACGCTTCCATTCCGAGGGAGTGATGAAACAGGTCTGGATTTTAGTGACTCCTTTCAGTAGAGAAGCAATCCGATCTTAGTCCAAGTGTTGGACATTGGTCTGAATGAGATTCTGATTCAATGAGAAGATTGGATTTGCGGTCTTGATTTAATCAAGCATCTATGGGAGGTTCGTTCGATCTGGATTTGAGATAATATCTCAATATCCAAGTCACTATACATGGAATAATACAATCGCTCTGTCCTTATCTCCAAGTATCTGCGGAGAAAGCACATTATTCTTGAAAGGGTTCAAGAATAATTCTTTTGATGAAATATCCAAGCAAGGACTTGATGATTAAATGTGATTTAATTATCAAGCTTAAATATGAATATGATTCATATTGTGAAAATGATTATCTAAGATAATTAAATGAGATTTAATTATCAAGGATTAAGAGAATGTGGATAACACTATCCATGATATATGTGTGTTATAAATATGATTTATAATATACATATATAAGAGAGAGAATTTGTGTAAATAGCATTTGTTAATTAATAATGCGGATTGGATTCACATTTGTTAATTAATTGGAAATGCAATTTACTAACTAGTTTGGGTTGTGAATATGATTCACACAATATTCAATGGCAAGATTGAAATATTCACAAATTAATTTGGAATTAATTTGGTGAATATTTATTGTAATTAATTAAGGAATAATGTGATAAATAAAATAGAGAAAAAACACCTCCATGGGTGGCGTCACCCATGAATTGTTCATGGGTGACGCCCCCCCCCTTTTAGGAGGGTGGTTAACTCCACTTCATTTATCATGTTATCTCTTGATTAATTAATTTTAAATTGTTGTTGTTGAACAACAATCCTAGCCATTGATTTATCATGGACCAAGCATATCCCTTGGATCCATGTGTCCCATGGATTGAGATCCATTGGATCCTAAACTAATATAAATAGAGGGCTAGGGTAGCCTTCCATAGTACATCATTAAGAGTTGTGCAAGGTTACAACTCTCTCTCTCTCTTTCTCATTCTCGCCCTCTCTCTTTCTCTTCTCCATCAAGTGGCCGTCCACTTTGTGTTGAGAAAGGAGAGACTCTCGGTTTTCGCCTTCGACGACTCATGGATCTCCATCTTCCTTGGAGTTGCTTACTCTAAAGGAAGACGACGGATTTCGTTTGACGAAATCGGGGGAGGCATCGCTTGGATCTTCATCGAGGATTGCGGGAAGGAACGTGACTCATCATCGCGCCCGCAAGTGCGTTCTTCGTGGATCGGACTTAAGATAGGAGGATCTCTACTTTGGGATCTCGCGATCACAACCACGCTTCAAGAGGTATTCCTTATACTTTGTGGTTTGATGAAACGATCCAAGAAGTGTTCTCGTGATCATGTGGTTTCATCTTTAAAGTTAAAATTTTAATTTCCGCTGCATCTAGCATCTAGTGCGACTAGTTGCTCCGATTGCATACGATGCGATCGACACGCTTCCGTGATGCGCTTAAGGATACTCAATATCCTTCAAAAATAACTTTCAAACAAGACTAAAATCACTTTGATAGGATTTATATATATAAAGTTATTCAACAATCAATCCATGGGCATTTTTGCAAGAAAAACTCCAAGTTTTATTATAAATAAGGGCAAATAGGGACTCAAATGTAATTAAAATAACCAGCAGGGGATATCAAGCAAACTTAAGAGTGCGAGATGACTTATCAACAATTCTCGAGAAATCATGCGCCTGCACTGCAAATTTTGCAATCACATGTACGATACACGTGACTCTGTCAGGATCGATAATGGAAGCTCAGACCACATGTGCTCTTGTGATGCTTCGTACGAGGCTCGTACTCAAGCTCGGATACTGAACCTCATGATCAAACCGGTGCTTCAGTGTGTTGACATGATTCGATTGCCAACTGTTGGATCACACCTAATAGAAGAGATCCGACGACCACTACTTCTCCTCCGTGCTTCAGCTCCTTTGCACGCGGCGGTGTTTGGGTTATGCTTCAGTGGGTTCTCTTTTGCTCCTCCTTGCTCTGCTAAACTCGTGTAACTCTGTCGATGGAGTATTGCTGGAGTGAAAATTGGAGATCAGATCTATGACTCAACCTCCGACCATTGAAGACCAATTCCCCAACAATGTTAGTCCAACATATATACGGACACATAACGACTACAATGAGGTGAAATGGAAGGCTCTATAAAGATGGGATGATGAGCCTTGGTTGTAATCTTTGCTCGAGTAGAGCAAGGATTTGGATCATGGTGAACACAGAAATGAAGAAAGGGATTTGTAATAGGGAGAATGATGCGTGGATAATGGATGTGATGAGAAGGATTATAGATGATCGGATCGATGGAAGATGAACTGAGATGGACTTACAAAATAGAAGAAAACATGATAAAGATAGGATGAACAACTTACCTGGGAAATGGAGATGAAGTCAAATGATTTGGCGGTGAATCAATGCATGTTTGAAGCTTCAGAAGCTCCATGAGTCCACACTTAACCACGAGGGCTTGCGTGGAAGCTCTAGCATAACCAATGACCGGTTTGCAACTTGGTTAAGAACCAAGGATCTCACCGGATTCTTCTCTTCATCGTGGTTTTTCTAAGATTTTCCACTCTATTACAGAAGCAAGGAAGAATCTAGGAGGTGACTAACAAAGTAGCGGATGCGGTTGCCAGGAGTGGCGGTTGATGTTTTAAGGGGGAGGAAGTTTGGAGGTTGGCGACAATAGGTGGTGGTTTCAACCATCATCACCGATGAAGATACTAGAAGTTGGGAGATTATAACGAATGAGCAAAGATTAGGGTAGAACGGATAAGCGCAGGGCGACAGAAGTTAAGAGAGAAGTTGACGGAGGTTGTCGAGAAAATGGCGAGAAGTTGGAGTGATGTAAAGGGTTGTGACTGTTGGTTCGGTGGGGGGAGAGGTTGATGACAACATATGGGTCGTTGTATTAAAATACAATGGTCCAGAATGAGGCAGATCAGATTGAAGAGGTGGAGCCACGTGGGCGGCTGTGGAGGCTCCACGTGGCCCAATAAGAATTAAGATAAATCAGAAAATCAAAGATAAAACCAAAAGAATTAGTTAGGATGGAAATAAAAAAGTCATAAACATGAAAATTGTATATCTCAATGAGATGTAAAACTTTCATGGAGAAGGGAAGGAGATCTGAGTTCATCTATACATAGATAAAAATTAAATAATAGTTAAAATGATATAGAATGATTTTCTTTGATTTTTTTGCTTATTTTTTTGTATTTTTTTGTTTTTATGTTTATTTATTTATATACAGTATTAATCTAATTTTTGATTGATTTTTCATGAGGAGTAAATACATAAAACATTAGCACAATAATAGATTTATATTAATATATATAAATAAGTGTAAATTATTACAACAGATAAAATAGTAAATAGGTTTAATTAATCAATGAATCTTGTTATTTTACTTAAGCTGGAGAGATAAATATGATGTGTTAAGTTGATAAAACCGGGGTTATCAAGTAGCCACGAATCGGTTATGCTCAGGAGTCATATCGTTAAAGGTATCCAAACAATCGGAAAAAGTCGTGTCTGACTTGTCATCCTTGTCCTCTGATGCAACTGTAGGGAACATGCCTAACAAGCCTAAGTCAGCTTCTGAGTCATCGAGGACGTCGGGAGATGCATTAAAAAAGTCTCCTGTTGATAAGATCTGAGGATATGTCGAACTGCTTCATCTACACTGTCCTCTTCTGGTGAAAGTAACTTGTTAACCCAAGCTAACTGATGTTGCCAGTGATTAATTGTGTCAACTTTGTAGCACTCGTCTTCCAAGGGGAGATACTCTGTACTTCTCTCCAAATCAGGTCTCTACCATTTCATTTGCTGCATCTCTAACTCTACATTTTCATTGTGTGCATGAAAGCGTATCTTTCCCAAAGCATAATCAAAGATAGCTCTGGTCATCCTCAGAAAAAAAAAGGGCGATCAAGTATGATTTGGGAATCTTGCCATCTTCGGGGACAATCCATGTCTAGGACTGTGAATTCCACTTTGTATTGCTTTCCCTCAATGTCAAGGATAACACCCCTCAACATTCCCTTGGGCTTGATCCATTATCGAGTAGAGTACAAGAAAATTAAATGTCAGTTATCTGACTGGTGATAAAGTGTGTTCACAGATCTCTCTTCTTCCTAAGAATCTCATTGCGGGTCGCACATGTAATGGATATGGACAACACATGTTTGACTGTTCGAATGTTCTTTTTCCTGCTAGCCCCTAACAAGTGTGTATCTCTCCTTTAGGTACTTCTTGAATGCAGGAACCCTATCTACTATTTGGAGGAAAGGGATCCCAACTTTTACATTCTCTATGTACATTCATCCCTTCTCCAAAATATCAAGATCATTTTTTTGAGGAATTTTCTTCTTTCCCTTAGATAATGTCTGAGGGAAAGGGACTATTGGGAGCTCATGTTGTGAAATAGAAACATCATCATATGAGTTCTTATTGGAATCAAAATTCAAATATACACACTCTGACTCAAACTTGGACTCTGTACATGACTCGACTGACATGCATGAAATGGAACTAAAAACTAAAGCTGGAAAAACTGTTGGTGCTACATCCAAGGTGGTCTTCTCATCTCCTGAAGATCCACTGCTCACTATCGTGCTCGATGTTGCTTTATTCTTCTTTTTGGATTTTCTTATTTTTTTTGAATTTTTTCATTTAGGGATTCAAATCCCCCTGGTGATCTAGTGATGTTGGTGACGATCCTCCTCCTTTGAGATATCCATAGGAGTTGGCTCATCGGTATCCTCCGCTCTACTCCATCGTGCTAGATCAGGGGTCTGCATAGTCCTACCACTCCTGAGAGTAAGATGGTGAACACCATGCGATAGAATCTCATGATCTGATTCTGAGAAATTAGAATAGTATACCTGATCCTTCTGGCGATTTTGTCCTTGGTTGAGGTTGTTGGGATTAACTTGAACATGTGCTGGGATGGAGGTCCTATGGGCGGTGAACTCGTCATGACAACGTGAAAGTCGGTTGATGTCGGCTCTCTGATCATGTTACCCATTACGAATGAGTTTGAGATTATCAAGGATCCTCTGAAGGTTAGAGGTACCCGAGGATAAGGACATGTGGTCCTACATATGTGAAGGTTGTTGATGACCTTGGTGCGATCTGTTAGGCCCCTGATGGACATGCTGACGGTGTTGGCTCTGTTAAGGGTGGTTCCACTGATACTGAGGGGGGACTGATAGCTCGACTACTGCTATTGGGGGGATGGGAACGAATGGTACTGGAATTGAGGGGGATATTGTGGGCGTTGCTGCTATTGTTGCTGGGTGGCATTGGGATCATTGGTGTACCAGATGGTCCATATCCCATTCACCTCCCACACCTAGGGAGGCTCCTCGGTGATTGCATCTATGGTTGGCTTTGTGAACTGGCTCTCTTGGACCTCAGACTGACCCTGAGTAAACGTACTGTGAGGCCCCTACATGGGCTGCTCCTGAATGTAGTGCACTCAGTAGATAGGAGCAGGGGGTGCAGACGGGTTAGCTATCTTAATCTTAGATACCTATCAGCTAGATCTGCCATCTGCTTCAGAAGCTTAGTGAGGTTCTCCCACTCGATGAGCCTGTGTCTCTTGCTCACCTTCTTTTCGATCTGGTCAAACTTGATTAATTTATCAGTGATAACCCCCATGTTGGGGAGTAGGTCATTTGCCATATCGGTGACAATTTCTCTTCCCATCTCCTAACGTACACGAGAGGGAGGTGGGTTGTCATAAACCTTGCTAGATGATCTGGTACGACTGGTCTCTGCCATCTGCTCTAAAATAGTCCAAATCGTGTCGGTTCCTCTCTTCAGATAGTTGACTCCATAGGCAGCATTCAGCAATCCTTGAATCTCAAGAGTTAGACCACTGTACAGGTTATGACAAAGATCGATCGGTCAATATCATGACCTGGGCACTTCTGAATCAGGTCCTTAAATCTCTCCCATACCTCGTGGAAAGGATCATGGGACACATGCCTGAAACTCGATATCAGGGTCCTCACATGATTAGTCCTACTCAATAGGTAGGATTCTTGAGGAGCAGGTCCTTCAATGCAGCCCACGTGGTGATAACCATCTCCAAATTCTTTAGCCAATAGGCGACTTTGTATGCTACAACAAAGGGGAAGGTTCTAAGATGTATGTAATCCTGAGATACACCAGGTCATCCTAGATTATCACATAACATTTCAAAACTCCTATGGGAGCATGTACGGTTCCTCTATTGCATTGTGATATATTTTTGGCAGGAGTGTCAAGAAGTGATGCTTTAATTCTCCATCGTTTGGTGTTACAATTGTCCTATGCTAGTTCTCATTCTGTACGACACTAGGATTGTAGGCATCTCACATCAATCCCCCCTCCTTCCTCAACTGAACAAGCTCTTGTTTCAGTAAATCACCTCTTTGCTTAGCTTATGCAAGTCTGGCTAGGATGTCCTTTAATGGGTCATTATCTCCCTCATATTCCATGTTCTTCTTGGGATGCATCTTGTTATCTTGGTTCTCTTTACCTTCATAATACAAAGAATTTGAATTAATAAAGTTGTAAGAAGGCAATCTGGAAGCATCTAGGTGAGAGTCTTCCTCGATGGGATGAGAGAAGAGAGGGTTGATCTGGGTCTGCCCATCCTCAAGAATGAAGAGTGTCTTATTAACCTTAGTCTCATGGGAAGAGTCTCCATGAAACTGATGTGTTCAGAGAAAGAGTGTCCCTGGACCTGTGAGGATAGTCGATTTGGAGTGGTCAATGAGAGGCTCATGAAGTTCGAGCAAAAATCACCCCAATCTGCCATTCTTTATGTGAAGAGGTTTGAGGTAAGAGCACGATGTGAAACAAGGAATGGCAGTAAAGGCGATAAGATCACGAACTTTGAGCACACACCCCCGAATACAAACATAAAGCAAACCCCAAATTCACCAACCAATTGTGCACATCGCAAAAGTTAGACCAATTGTTTTTCAATTTTATTATTGGAGATCGAACAATCTTTTCAAACATTACACATTGATGCAGTCTTTTATGGTAGTTCGTGTTCAAGATGGCAGAACACACTAACTTGAAGCAAAACTACTTCTTCTAAGGGTCGAAGGCAAGTGCTTGTAGCAATAACAGGACTCAAGAGTCATTCCAAGTGCCTAGGGTGCAATTTCAGGGATTCAGATTCTAATCCTTAGCAATTGTGTCCTCATCCACTCTTATCTGGAGGTATGTACCTTTGTCCAATGACGGGGTTGCTCTCCCGAAAACAATTTCAATTTAATGCAACTTTTTTTGTTCAAATTGTTTTAGCAGTCTTGATTTTAAGTTTGAGTATCACTTTATTAAATCCACTAAACACAGTACGCCTATCGTTTAGTCATAATTTCCTTTAATCCTAAGTTGTAAACCAAGAGCAAGGGAGTTGAGAAAAGCCGATGCAATCGAAAAATCAATGATGCATGCCTAGTTCAGAAGACTTACAGTGATCCTCGCACTCTGCATGTATAATGCAATATAGAATTTAAAAAAAGTTTGTACTTGCACCTAACATATAATTCTAATTAGCGGGAAGAAGTGAATTGAATTTGACTAAGTTAGAATGATCTAAGGTATGTATTATTAAAGTAAATGTGTGGTCCTAAATTAAGCGAGCACAAGCAATGAATATTTGACGTATGAAAAGCTCTAAGAGCCACATGTGCAGGTCTAATGTATGAGCCACTCAAATCAAGTCCCACCCTCACCAGAGAGTGAAAAAGGTGTCGACACACCATAAGAATAATGTCCAACTGTCCAGGTACACACGTGAGATCCCAAACAGAATCCACTAGCAATATGTAATTAACTAATTATTAAAAATTATTTACAGAAATGAAATAATTGCAGAAAATAAAAACTTAGACTCTACCCTCTCTCACGATTCGACTGGATCTTAATTTTAATGCGGATCTTTCAGTTGACTTAATTCGTAGATAAACCAACCTCAAATGTTCCTAAGTTGCTTGACCACCTAAGCAGCCGCTCCATCGCATCGGGTCCCTCGCACAAAAACAAGATAATGGCCAAAGAGATAGGAAAAATAAAATGAAATGAAATAAAATAAACAAAATAAAAAATGTAGGAAAATAAATAGAGCAATAATTATAAGAAAAATCGGGGGTCAGACTACCCAGGGGTGGAAAACCTATTATCTAGATTTTCTAAAAATCAACCTAAGTCGTGCCTCCCCGACAATGGTGCCAATTGAAGAAATCGTGATTACCCTAGTTAATAGAGTTCAATTATTGTAGTCAGGCAATTAGCAGATCAATCAAAAACCACTAATTATTTAATTTCTTGATTAATTCAAACAATCAATTTATTTTTTACTTGGGAAAGCCCAAGATCGAACTCAGGGAGGCCACTATCTCCTTAGGTTAATTATTAGGCGATGTAAAAGCTAGGTTTTCAAGGAAGCATTTTTTTGTATTTTCATGCAATTAATAAATGCAATGCAATTTTGGCAAATTGCAGAAGCTAAACTGTAAATTTTGACTAAGTAAACTCCAAACCCAGTGAAACTTAACCGGAATGTCTATGAATTCAAAACTAAGCTACTGTGTTTTTTTGGAATTTAGGATGTAATATGAATTAATTACGAATTAAATATGAACGCATGATGAGTTCAATAAAAATATTTTTAATAAATATTAAACATCATTTTTTTTCAAAGGTTGAATTATCCTGTATAGTTCTACATAAGAATTATATAGAGTAATTTTTAGTTCCTTAAAATACGAAGTGTGGAATTAACTAAAAATAAATTACTCAAATTACCAACTATTTTATTGCGACCTCGATATGCATGCAAACAAGATGATTTTTGGGTACTATGTAAAATAACCTAAAATCTACCTACAACAAACTTTTTAGATTTTTTGGAGCAACAAATGTTTTATCACAAATTAAAGTTCTCTTAGTGGGCAAAATATATAATTTTCTACCAGATGAATTTTATTAAATCAACCACATATCACAAAAATTCAATTAAATATCCACAAGATAGAGCATAAGTAGTTCTACAAGATGCAATTTTTAGAATTAAAAATTTGATGTGAAAATGATGTTGAAATAAATATGCAAACACAACAGTCCATATGCAACACAAAATAAAATGAAATAAATGCGAAGTGGTCCAAAGTGCAATTACCAAACTATGCAGGGGGCCTTAGGCAATGTTTGCAATGGCGCATGCTTTCCACATGCTGATGATGTCACTTGAGAGGCGCTTCTATTATTCGATGAAAAGCGGGGGACTGCAGTTCAATTGTCGCCCTCACTCACATGCCGTGCATGTGAGAGGAGGGCTGGAGTGGTCTCCACGAAGGGGTGGAGCAGGGACCTATAGAGGAATCAGGCGGTTGTTGAGGCGGCTAGTAGGTGGACGCGTGCTGAGGGAGATACTTGAGGTGGTGTGAGCCCATGCAGAAATGTCGGAGCTTATCGATGCGTGAGGAAGGTGGTGCTCGAGGCATAGATGGGCTGAGGTCTCTTCGAGGACCGACACACCGCCAAGGATCATCGAGGCGATGGCGCGTCGCTGGCGGTGGAGGCGGGCTAGCTTGAGCACAGGAAAAGGAGAAGCTCGTTATTGCACCTTGATTGTTCGCACTCAGTAGACTCACGACCAAGGTGCGACCTCTAACAGGCGTGGAGATAATCGATGGAGAAGACAAGGTGCATTTACTGCTTTCTGTTCCCAGTTTGAACGTTAGGAGTTCAAGCTCTAAAGAGAAGGGCTCGGCTCTGCTCCTTGTTGAAGGTAAAGGAGATCCAATAAAACAGCTAGTTGGTGTAGCAGGAAATGATTCATCTTCTCCCAGCAATAACCACTCGCGGATTGAGCTTGAAGCTCATCCGTAGGTAACAGGAAAATGGTGGGTGACTACTCCTTATGTGGCAAAGGAGAGGATCGTGGGGTGATGACGAGGTTTGCGAGAGATAAAGAGAAGATGGGAAGGATCAATGATGGCAACAAAGTGGTGATTTGATTTTGGGATTAGAATTAAGGAGAAATGGATAAGAACATAAAATTATGGGAAAAAAGGAAATCTATAGAAGAGGTTTTGAAAAGAGGATCTAACAGAATAAGCGATGAAAAAGAAAGAGGTTTCACTTGGAAATGGATTATGCCTGAGGTTGGAGATACTGTAGGAGGGGCTCCAGTTGTTGCCTCAAGTGACTGGTGTCAGCTAAGAGGCTTGAGTAGAAGGTGGTCTTCTGCAGCATGAAGATGAAGGCCTTCATGGATCTCGCCTGGAGGTTGGAAACAACACAACCTATCATCACTGTCAATTGAGTGCTTTCATTTATGTTGTCATCAGAGCATTCGAGAAGCTGGGCTCCCTCTCTCGTGTGGAGGATAGGTGCGATGTAGGGTTAACCTCGGTTGCTTAGGGGTGGTTGAGAGGGAGATGTGAGATGGACGGGAGTAAGAGAAAGGTTGAAGAAGTGGAGAAAGTGGGGAGAGGCGGAGCCATGAGTTCTGGTGAGGGATGCATGGAGGAGGTTTAGGCTGGAGATCGTGCGTAAGATGTGGTCCTACAGATGGTGCGCATGGAAGAGAAGTGATTGCAGACACGTAGAAAAAGGGGAAAATTAAAATTAAATAAAGCTAAAGTAATGATAATAATAAATAATAATTAAATAAAGTTAGATAGAAGTAATAAATATAAATAATAATTATTATTAAAATAATAACTAGATAAATAATAAAAATAAAAGAAAACAATAATTATTAAAAAAGATAATAAGAAAATAATAAGGGAATAAATAAATAAAATAAATAATAATAATTAGAATAAATAAAATAATTTAAAAAATATAAACAAATAAATAGATATAAAATGAAATAATAATTAAATAAATTGAAATTAAAAGAAAATAACATAAAAGGAGTGACACATGGCAGCTCCAAGCGATGCCACATGTCGCTCCCAGAAAATCAAGAATTAAATGTAAAAGGAAAAAAACAAGAAATAACAAAAGAGGTCATATCAAAATGTGGTCAACACAAAAGTCATTTCAACGAGATCTGCAACTTTCTTGAAGGACCCCAAAACAAAATAAATCATTTGTATAAAAAGTATTTTTGGCTGGTATCCTATAAATATAAAATACCACTTTTTTGGTCTTTTACAACTTTTTTAATAATTTTAAATAAGATAAAAATAAAAATAAAATCAGAGAAAATATAAAACAAATATTTACAACTTAATATTTTTTTGGATTTTTTATAATCAAGAAGATAAAAGAGAGAATGGATAAAATAAAGGGGGACAATATACAATAGGAGACCCAAAATCCAAGTTTCACATACAAACTTCAATTCTTTTGAATTTGGTCTTCTTTTGAAGGTAATTGAACATATATTAATTCAAAAGTGAGTAGACATGGACAAAATACTAGCCGGATCGAACAGCTTGAGGTTCAAAAACCTCTATCCAAATCCCGGCATGGGTCGGCCCATGGCCCATTTCATTCTTTTTTCATTGATTTTTTATAGGTATTTAATATGTATAAATAATTTTATTAATACCATTTATACTTTATATAACTAATATAAGTACTTTACATGTTACTTGACATGTAAACTATTGCATTTTATTTAAAACTAGTGTCATGTATGAAAAACTTGAAGTGTATCTTATTAATACATGCATTATTCAGCTTATATTTATATATTTTTTTATTTTTTGTTGCTGGACCGGGTCTACCCATGTCCAAATTTCTTAGACCAAGCCCGACCATGATCGGGCTGGGCAGGTAGGCCCCTAGTGCGTTGGCCAGGTCTAAAAGTGTGTAGGGGTCAACAAGAGACTGTATGAGAGAGATATTCACGTTTTAAGGTTCTTGGTATCAAACAAGGGTTTGGATTTTATTGGACAATTTTACAAGTTAGTATTTTTTGATATTTTATCTTTATTAGTGTTAGTAATATATACACTATAGAGTTGATTTTATTCAATTCCGAGTTAGAGAAAAATAGATAAAAAAATAGTGAAAATATGATGAATATAAAAGTGATATTTACAAGAAAATTTGGCACTTTATTTAACGCAAAAATGCATGCTAAAATACATATATTAATTCTAAGTGCATGAATGGTAATAATGCAGGACAAATGGATAAATGCATCTAATTACTCGGGATGAGAGCTCTATTTTCAGCTTCTCAGAGTGATAAATCACATATTCATCAACAGGTGGATGGCGAAGTTGATGGCAGTGTGGTCTTCCAGATGCATGGTTTCGCAGTTGGCGGACGAGTTAAGGTAGAAGGAGAAAAGGTTATTGAGGTGGCAAGAAGTATGAGGCGATGAGCGATCAGAGGTGACAAACGAACGATGGTGGTGATATTGAGGCAGCTTAAAGGTGATGGAGATCGTAAGAGATGGATTAAAGATGGATTTGAAGATGGAGGAAGAAGGGGTGGTAGAGGAAGAGAAGAAGAAAAGGAGACCGAAAGAAGGAGGAGGAATACTATACTTGTAGGGGTTTCTTCGTCTATGCTGCGGCTCGTCGGAACGTCCACGATTGTCCCCCTCAATTCCGCCGATGAAGAAATGGAGGAATTTTCAAGCAACGATCCAAGGGAGACAATACGTGGATTTAGATCCACAGATCTTACCATATTGAGGAGTTTGGCATGTTGTTGCTCGATTGAGGTCGATTAGTTTGTCTCAGCAAAAGACCCATGGCGGATAGGCGACATAGGTGGTAACTGACGAGTATTTGAAGGTGGTTGCAGGCTTGGCAAAGAGATAAGTGAACGTGGGGTGGTCAAGGTGAGAGAGTGAACGGTGATCGAGTCATGAGTGGTTGTGGGGTGTGCACGAAACGTGAGAAAGAGGGAGTAGGAAGTTGCTTGGTCGGGTCACACGGAGGAGATGGGTAGCACGATTGAGCAGATCATAAGTAGAGAGAGATGCATGGTTGCAGGTGAGTGTCACACAATGTAAAGGTGATGGCTAGGTTGCGTGAGTGGCACAAACTGGGAGAGAAAGAGAGAGAGAGAGGAGGAGGTAGCGCGAACGTGAGGGGTGCGGGTCTGCGGAACAACAGTTGCGTAGTGCCGTGGGCCATACGAATGCGTAAGGAGGAGGGGCGGGTCGTACGAGAGGAGGGAGAGAGAGAGCACCACGTGGCATGTACAATGGCAACCACGTGGCAGGGGAAAATAAATTAAATTTACAACCAAAAATATTAAATAAATAGAAAAATAAAAAATTAAATAAGTATATAAATGAAATAAATAAGTATCTTAATAAAAGTAATAAAATATAGAAAATAAGTAAATAAAAATAAAAAAATTAAATAAGATAATAATAAATTATTAAATAAATAAAGTAAAATAATTATTATAAATAAATAAACAAATAAAATAAATAAAATAAAATAAAATAAAAGGGGGTGACACATGGCGGCTCCATGAGCTACCACATGTCGCTTTTAGAAAAATTAAAAAAATAAATGTAAAGAAAATAAAAAAGAAATAAGAAAAAGAGTTAAATTAAAAAGTAATCAATATAAAAGTTGCTTGTATCAATGACATCTACAACTTTCGTGAATGACCCAAAACCAAGATAAATCATCTGTATAAAAAAGTATTTTTGGGTGGCATGTTATAGGTATAAAATATCGTATTTTGTGTTTTGTAATTTTTTATCATTGTTAAATAAATATAAAAACCAAAATAAATTATATAAAATATAAAATAAATATTTACAACTTAATGTATTTATGGTTTTTTTAATAATTAATAATTAAAAAGATAAAATGAATAAAATAAAGGGACATATATACAATATACAATGAGAAGCCCAAAACCCAAGTTTCACATACAAACTCTGATTCTGTTGAATTTGGTCTTGTTTTGAAGGTACTTGAACTTACATTAATTGAAAAGTGAGCAAGGCTTATAAGAGACTGTATCAGAGAGATATTCATATTTTAATGCTCTTAGTCTCAAACTAGGGTTTAGATTTTATTGGTCAATTTTATAGGTTAGTATTTTTTTGATATTTTTTCTTTATTAGTGTTAGTAATATATACATTATAGAGTTGATTTTATTCAATTCTATGTTGGCGAAAAATAGATAAAAATAGTGAAAATATGGTGAATATAAAGGCGATATATATAAGCAAATTTGGCATCTTATTTAATGCAAAAATGCGTGCTGAAATGCATATATTAATTCTAAGTGCATGAATGGTAATCATGCAGGATAAATGGATAAATTCATCTAATTACTCAGGATGAGAGCTCTATTTTCAACTTTTAGAGTAATGAATCACATATTCATCAATATGTGGGTGGTGAAGTTGATGGCAGTGTGGTCTTCCAGATGCATGTCTTCGCAATTGGCGGACGAGTTGAGGAAGAAGGAGAAAAGGTTATTGAGGTGGCAAGAAGTACGAGGCGACGAGCGATCAGAGGTGACAAGCGAACGATGGAGTGGTGCAAGGGTGATATTGAGGCAGCTTAAAGGTGATGGAGATTGTAAGAGATGGATCAAAGATGGATTTGAAGAGGGAGGAAGAAGGGGTGGGTAGAGGAAGAGAAGAAGAAAAAGTGACCGAAAGAAGGAGGAGGAATACTATACTTGTAGGGGTTTCTTCGTCATTGTTGCGACTCGTCGGAACGTCCACGATTGTCCTCCTCAATTCCGCCGATGAAGAAATGGAGGAATTTTCAAGCAACGATCCAAGGGAGATGCTACATGGATTTAGATCCACGGATCTTATCAGATGTATGAGTTGGGCATGTTGTCACTCGATTGAGGTCGATTGGTTTGTCATAGGAAAAGACCCATGGCAGATATGCGACACAGGTGGTGACCGACGAGTATTTGAAGGTGGTTGCAGGCTTGGCGGAGAGATAAAGCAATGTGGGGTGGTCGAGGTGAGAGAGTGAACGGTGACCGGGTCATGAGTGGTTGTAGGTTGTGCGTGAGACGCTGGAAAGAGGGAGTAGGCAGTTTCTTGGTTGGGTCACACAGAGGAGATGGGTAGCACGATTGAGCAGATCATAGGTAGAGAGAGAGAGAGGCGTGGTTGCAAGTGGGTGCCACACAATGTAAAAGTGATGGCCGGGTCGCGCGAGCGTCACTGACTAGGAGAGAAAGAGAGAGAGAAGGAGGTAGAGCGGACGTGAGGGTTGCGGGTCTGCGGAACAACAGTTGTGTAGCGGCCTGGGCCATACAAATGCGTAAGGAGGAGGGGTGGGTCGTGCGGGAGGAGGGAGAGAGAGAGCGTCACGTGGCGTGCACAAGGGCAACCATGTGGCAGGGGAAATTAATTAAATTTAAAACCAAAAATACTAAATAAATAAAAAAAACTAAAAAAATAATTAAGTAAAAATATAAATGAAATAAATAAACATTTTATAAAAATGAAGTAATAAAATATATAAAATAAGTAAAAAATAAATAAAAATAAAAATTAAATAAGATAATAATAAATTTTTAAATAAATAAAACAAAATAAATATTATAAATAAATAAACAAATAAAAGAAAATAAAAAAATAAAAGAAAATAAAAGGGGTGACATGTGGCACCTCCATGAGCTACCACATGTCGCTTCTAGAAAAATTTAAAAATTAAATGTATAGAAAATAAAAAAGAAATAACAAAAAGAGTAAAATTAAAAAGTGATCAATATAAAAGTTGCTTGTATTGACGAGATCTACAACTTTCGTGAATGACCCAAATCAAGATAAATCATCTGTATAAAAAGTATTTTTGGGTGGTATGTTATACGTATAAAATACCGTATTTTGTGTTTTGTAATTTTCATCATTTTTAAATAAATATAAAAACCAAAATAAAATTATATAAAATATAAAATAAATATTTACAACTTAATGTATTTTCGGTTTTTTAGTAATTAATAAAATAAAAAGATAAAATGTATAAAATAAAGGGGCATATATACAATATGCAATGAGGAGCCCAAAACCCAAGTTTCACATACGAGCTCTGATTTTTTTGAATTTGGTCTTATTTTGAAGATAATTGAATGTACATTAATTCAAAAGTGAGCAAGGTTTCATAAGAAACTGTATGAGAAAGATATTCATATTTTAAGGCTCTTAGTCTCAAACTAGGGTTTGGATTTTATTGGTCAATTTTACAAGTTAGTATTTTTTGATATTTTTTCTTTATTAGTGTTAGTAATATATACACTATAGAGTTAATTTTATTCAATTATGAGTTAGATAAAAATAGATAAGAATAGTGAAAATATGGTGAATATAAAGGTGATATATACAAGCAAATTTGGCATCTTATTTAATGCAAAAATGCATGCTAAAATGCATACATTAATTCTAAGCGCATGAATGGTAATAATGCAGGACAAATGGATAAATGCATCTAATTACTCGGGATGAGAACTCTATTTTCAACTTTTAGAGTGATGAATCACATATTCATCAACAGGTGGATGGTAAAATTGATGGCAGTGTGGTCCTCCAAATGCATGGCTTCGCAGTTGGCGGACGAGTTGAGGAAGAAGGAGAAAAGGTTATTGAGGTGGCAGGAAGTATGAGGTGACGAGTGATCGGAGGTGACATGCGAACGATGGAGTGGTGCAGGGGTGATATCGAGGCAGCCTAAAGGTGATGGAGATCATAAGAGATGGATCAAAGATGGATTTGAAGAGGGAGGAAGAGGGGGTAGTAGAGAAAGAGAAGAAGAAAAAGAGATCGAAAGAAGGAGGATGAATACTATACTTGTAGGGGTTTCCTCGTCTATGCTCCGGCTCGTCAGAACGTCCACGATTGTCCCCATCAATTCTGCTGATGAAGAAATGGAGGAATTTTCAAGCAACGATCCAAGGGAGACGCTACATGGATTTAGATCCACGGATCTTACCAGATTGAGGAGTTGGGTCTGCCATCGCTTGATTGAGGTCGATTGGTTTGTCACAGCAAAAGACCCATGGCGGATATGCGACACATGTGGTGACCGACGAGTATTTGAAGGTAGTTGCAGGCTTGGCGGAGAGATAAGGTAACGTTTGATGGTCGAGGTAGGAGACTGAATGGTAACCGAGTCATGAGTGGTTGTATGTTGTACGAGAGACACGGGAAAGAGGGAGTAGGCAGTTGCTTGGTCGGGTCACACGGAGGAGATGGGTAGCATGATTGAGCAGATCATAGGTAGAAAGAGAGAGGCGCGGTTGCAGGTGGGTGCCACACAATGTAAAGGTGATAGCCACGTCGCACGAGTGGCGCATACTGGGAGAGAAAGAGAGAGAGAATGAGGTAACACGGACGTGAGGGGTGCGAGTCTGCAGAACAACAATTGTGTAGCGGCCTGGGCCATACGAATACGTAAGGAGGAGGGACGGGTCGCGCGGGAGGAGGGAGAGAGAGAGAGCGCCACGTGGCATGCATAAGGGCATCCACGTGGCAGGGGAAGATAAATTAAATTTAAAACCAATAATATTAAATAAATAAAAATAAATAAATAAAAATAAATAAATAAGTAAGTAAAAATACAAATGAAATAAATAAATATTTCTATAGAAATAAAAAATAAAATAGATAAAATAAGTAAATAATAAATACAAAATAAAAAAATTAAATAAGATAGTAATAAATTATTAAATAAATAAAGTAAAATAAATATTATAAATAAATAAACAAATAAAATAAAATAAAAGGGGGTGACACGTTGCGGCTCCATGAGCTACCACATGTCGCTTCCAGAAAATTAAAAAAAAAGTGTAAAGAAAATAAAAAGAAATAAAAAAGAATAAAATTAAAAAGTGATCAGTATAAAAGTTGCTTGTATCGACGAGATCTACAACTTTCGTGAATGACCCAAAACCAAGATAAATCATCTGTATAAAAAGTATTTTTGGGTGATATGTTATAGGTATAAAACACTGTACTTTGTATTTTGTAATTTTTATCATTTTTAAATAAATATAAAAACCAAAATAAAATTATATAAATATAACATAAATATTTACAACTTAATGTATTTTTGGTTTTTAATAATTAATAAAATAAAAGATAAAATGAATAAAATAAAAGGACATATACAATATGCAATGAGGTACACAAAACCCAAGTTTCACATATGAACTCTGATTCCTTTGAATTTGATCTTGTTTTGAAGATAATTGAACATACATTAATTCAAAAGTGAGCAAGGGTTCATAAGAGACTGTATGAGAGAGATATTCATGTTTTAAGGCTCTTAGTCTCAAACTAGGGTTTGGGTTTTATTGGTCATTTTTACAAGTTAGTATTTTTTTGGATATTTTTCATTTACTAGTGTTAGCAATATATATACTACATAGTTTATTTCATTCAATTCTGAGTTAGTGAAATATAAATAAAAATAAGGAAAATATGGTGAATATACATGTGATATTTACAATGGAAATTGGTTTCTTATTTCATATAAATATGCATGTTAAAATGCAGATATTAATTATAAATAAATGAATGAGAATAATGCAAAATAAATGGAGAAATGCAACCAATTACTCAGTAACGAAGCTTTATTTTCGGTTTTTAGATAGACTCATCACCTGATGATCCACGTTGGGGTTTGTATTACATGTACTTAATAAATTTACTTGACTTATATCCTTCCCTGATTATAGTGTTGTTGTTACTGAGAGAGAACAAGAATTTAGGCAAACATGGAGAAGCACTCGGATATTTGTATAAGTGGCAAGATTTTGAACATATTTTCTGCTTACACTCAATGATCGATGTTTTAGATGTTACATATGCACTTTCACAACCACTACAGAGGAAAAACCATGATATTATTAAGGCAATGTTGTTGATTTTTGTAGCAAAATGATGTTCGTAGGAGATGAGAGATAGTGGGCGGACTTCACTAATAAAAAAATTTTATTTATTTTGCAAGAAAAATAATATTGATTGTCCAAGTGACAATGATTTATACATAGTTGCGGGGCGATCAAGACATAACATTGATAAAATTACCGTTTAACATCATTATCGTGTTCAAATGTTTTTATACTATTATTGATATGCAAGCTCAAGAGCTACTATATAATTTATTATCATGGTCTAGTCCAAATAATTCACGCACAGCTTTGACGTTGATAAGCTTATCTGACTTGCCCAATTGTACCCATTGGATTTCTCTTCGACATATTTATTGCTTCTTCAAAATGAAATGCTGGCATCCATTAAAGGCGTAGAACATAATTCTGAGTTTTTAATATTATCTTTTGATGGAACTAATGGAAAAAATGGTGAAAACGCAAAAAATATTGTTTATACTATGGTGTATTTATTGATGAAATTAACATTGACTCTACCAATTGTAGCAACAAGTGTTGAAAGACACTTTCAACAATAAGCATTGTCAAGACTTAGGTATGCAACCGAATGAGAGATGAATGGATGAGTGGTGCTTTACTAGCTTATATTGAAAGAGAGATATTTGATTAATTGGTGATGATGATATTATTGATTGTTTTCGAGATATGAAATCTAGACTAGGTTAACTTTAATTACATGTATGAATTTTCCAAAATTTTCTCTCTGTAAAATATCTATTATATATCTATGCACATGGATACTTATAAAGGGAAAAATGGGGTTGTCGGCTGGCTACCCTCGTCCTATTTTCTGTCTTTTTTTTCAAGAATACAGCCGTGTATTTTCATCGTTATATTTCTCCCATATGTCATTCCGATTTCGTCAAAAACAGAAACTCCTATGCCCTCCATCTAAACAGGTTATTTTTAACAGTCTTAAAATTGCTGTAATCTTCCTGTTTTGGATAGAGGGCATATGAGTCTTTGATTCTTACGAAATTAGAATGACATATTAGATATTATAATGATGAAAATATATGATGGTATTTTTGAAAAAAATCAAAAAATTTCATCGGAAAACGAGGCAGAGCAATCCCACTGAACGCTACTTATAATGATTTGAAATTTTGGGTTTTACAATTTTATTTATTTTATCTTTTTTATTGATGGTCTTACCTAATCTGTAATTATGAATCCGCCACTGTTAGGAAGGTTGGACCTAACCATTAACACCAAAATCCACAAGCTGAGTCATGCAACCCATAATCAAAGCTCCCCAAGTCCAAATCCGGATTCCAACTATAGGAATGGATCGAAATCCCAAATTCCAGCCCAACCGCAGGACACGGCCCTCATCCACAGCCACACAGACAAGGCAAGGGGAGGGGCGGTACCGCGGTAGGTTTGCTTTCTCAGTCGGGACCACCTCACTCCCACGGCACCACCTACGCGCTCCAACTCCCCTTCCATATCCGCGCGCCAACATGCCCTCAAACCAGCCTCCGAATGCCACAAAAACGGAAGGGCATCGACCCCGACATCGGTCTCCCAATGTCGAGCCTCTCCGCCGCGCCCGTCCTAAGGATCGCCGCCATCTGCGGCTCCCTCCGCAAAGCTTCCTTCAACCGCGGCCTCCTCCGCGCTGGTGAGCATCGGAGACCGGAAAAGCTCCCCTTTTTTTCTAGGGTTTAGGGTTTTCCTTTTGATGTGATGCTTGAGAATTTGAAGCAATTGAGCTGTGCGAGGACGAGTCATCGATCGCCGGATTGAGGATAGAGTACGTGGAGATCGACTCCCTGCCGTTCCTCAACACCGATCTGGAGGCAGACGGTGTGTATCCGCCTGCGGTCGAGACGTTTCGTCGGAAGATACGCGATACTGACGGGATCCTCTTTGCTTCTCCCGAGTATAATTACTCAGTCTCTGGTAAGTGAAGAGCTTTCTTTCCTCCTCTTATGCTTTTTGTATGCTTTTGCCGCCTAAGTTTTAGTTTTTAATATGGTTCCATATCATTCCGTTGCAATGGATTGTGGAGACTGTATATGTTGCATGAATTGCAATTCTCCGGCCAAGCCACGTTGACGTATTTGATGCAAACACAAGATTATCCCGATGGTAGGTGTTAGTATTAGTGGCTTTGTTTTATGGAAGGAATCGGGCTAGTTGGCAACACTGGAGGTATTATGATTTTCACTTAGCTATTAACTATTGAGTGTAGAGGATTTGCCATTAACATCCAAGGTTTGTCATTAACAACCCATGCACTCCGGCACCAAGGAACTGGGCTCTTGAAGTACAAGTAAAGATAAGTAGGTTTCTCGGCTTAGCACGAACTCCGCATGCATCTCACCTTGACTTTGCTTACTTGCGGGGGCATATCCGTTGTACCGGTAGTTCCCCAGTTCGTCAGATCTTCCATGAGCTTTCTTTGCAACAAGTTGGCTGGCATGTAAGTAAAGTAGCAACATCTCTATATTTTTGCCGTCTGCTGATTTAATAGCAATCTAATGGATTTTCTGATTATTAACTCAAGTTAAAAAAGAGAGAAAGACACGTGATATGATATTCCCCCTAATTGGTAAAAATAATTGCTTAGAGGATCCTATATGGTATGCCAAGATGATAAGAAATCTATTTATTATTGTTGAGATACTTGTGTTCTTTTATTACTTTCTCTTATTCATGTTTTTTTCTGTCCATCATATGTCATTTACTTTTGGGCTTTTCTCCCATGTAAGAGAGCCCTAGGGTCTCTATGAAGGCATCTCATTCTATTCTCTCCATATGGTATCATAGCAACGGTCCTATACCGGAGCCCTGACCTAAAATCCATCCTATACCGCAAGCTCCCTCCCCTCCATCTCACACAACCCTAGGCACCATTGTCAGGGATCGCCGCAACACTCCAACGCGGCCGTTGCAGCAGGTTCAACAGTCCTGCACTGCCACCAGGGCCACCGCGGCACACCCGTGTAGCCGTTGCAGCAGGTCGGTGCCATCGTCAAGGCAGTGCTGCCCCTCCCACACACCCTCCGAGTGCCTCCGTGTCTCCGGGTGCCTTCACGCTTCTCTGTGCTTTTCTTGGAGGCCGATCTATGGCCTGAACCGGTCTGATTTTGGTGCTGTCGAGTGGGTGTTTGCCATGGGGGTTTCAAGGAAGGAGGTTGAACTGTTGCTATCGTCGAAGCTGCTCCATTCGATGGAGAAGGCTGTGGTTCTCCGATGGTGAAACCTTGACCACATTGCTACATGTGGTGCACATTCTCAGGGTTCCGCTTCTGTCGCGCATGGTAGAAACACTGAGCTTGGCATTGCAGGAGCTCAGAGCGGTGAAGAAGGTGCTGTCGAGTGGGTGTTTGCCAGGGACAGATCACTGAATTACCATTGCGGTGATTGAGGGTAGGGAGGTGTTGTCGGGGAAGTGGCCATGTTCCTTGATAGTTGGGCATGCGAGTTTTCATATTTTGGCGAGGGTGGTGTCTCCCGTTTCCTCTGCCCGAGGTTATCTTTGTAGCTGCTATGGCATCCCAGTTGGTGTTGCCGACAAAGAGGGTTATCGATTTGAACCTTTTGGAGCCAACCTTGGAGCCTCCGTCAGAGAGGAAGGACTCGACGGAGGGGAGTGCTTCTCCAACGACGAAGTTTCAAGTGCAATTTATGGATTCGGTAGAAATCAAGGAGATTCGAGAGGATTTCGCGGAGCCATTTCAGGAAAGCCAAGATCTGTTATTTGGAGTGGAAGAGCTAGAATTATTTTGCAAAGTTTCCTTCGATGGATCGCTAGCCTCTTTTTTAACCTCGTCGAGGATTAGGGCTATGTTGGAGGTAGGCGCACGCATCCTATGTTGGCTATTCGTATCAGGATATGAATACCCATTTAAGTCTACTGGAGCTCCACCAGTCATTTTGGGTATCGTGTTTCTAAATGGACATGGTTTTTTTTAGCCATGACTATTTTGTCTATTTTGACCCTCTGTGACTATGGTTAGGCAGATCCCATTTTTGCCCGACTACAATGCAAAATGAAGCTCTTGACTTGGAAGATCAGGGGTCTGGGTGACCAAGAGAGGAGACGGTCGATCGTTGCTTTGTTTCAGGATTAGAAGTGTGATAGTGTTATTACAGTAGTTGAAACTCGCTTCCTGTTCATAGGTGATGTGAAAATCCATTGGGGGAGGGGGGGGGTGCATTCGCAGAATTCAGAACTACTGAGAAATAAGCATAATGGGGGGGGGGGTATAATTGCATGGAAGAGCTTGTTTTTTGTTTTTGTTGCAGAACACAAGGGAAGTCATGTTCAATTTGTGGTCCTTCATATTATTCGCTCAAACATTTTGGTGTTGGTTTGGTGTGTTTGTGGGCCTACCTTAGTTGTGGCTAGGCCAGAACTGTGGTATGAAATTCGTGAAGTGAGAACATTATTTCCGGATGTTGCCTAGTTGGTAGGAGGAGATTTTAATGTATCAATTCTTTGTTCTGACCGTCCCTGATTGCGCAGTGGACAAGATTCTGGCTCCTTTGAGTTTATGGAGCTGATTGACTACTTGTAGTTGGAGGTCACTGATGCTACTGACACGGGATTCACTTGGCATAATTTTGATTTTCAGTCAAGATTGGATCAGTTTCTTGACTCAACCCAGTTTCTTGACCGTTTTCCTCTGTCCTCAACCTTATCCAGATCACGGTCCAAGTCTGTTCAGACAGATTTGGGACTTTATTGTTGAGCATGTGCCACTAAATTTTTTCAAATTTGAGAAGGCTTGCCTATTGAGACAATATTTTATAGAGATGGTTTCTAATCACTGGACCTCCACAGTGGTCTCTGGTATTGCTGTAGTTTGTTTGGTTTAGAAGCTAACTTCCCTTCTTATTAGTCTATGCAAGTACAAGGTCTGTGAGATGATAAGAGCTCGAAGATTGGAGGCAGAAGAGGTTTGCAGACTGGGCAGAATAGAATACAACATAGATCTTTCGGAGACGGAACTGAATGAGAGGGCTAGCTTCTAGAAAACAATCACATTGGAAGACAAAAAATGTGTGACAGAGTGGAAGCAAAGATCAAGACAATCTTGGCTCAATGGGGGAGATGTAAATACAAAGTTTTTCGATCGAGTGACAAATGGAAGGAGAAGGCACACTCACATCCAGTTTGTCGTAGTGAATGGGAGGTTGGTTAATGGTGATTGAGATATGGGAGTTGCTTTAGCCGAGTATTTCAGAGACTTCTTGGGGTTCAACCTGTCGAAAGTGGAGATGGTTGGATCTTGGGGAGATATCTTTGTTCTATTGTCCAAACAACATGCTAGACACCTTACCCAGAGGATCACTTTAGAGGAGCTCAAAGCGGTGGTCTGGAACATGAATGCTAATGGGGCACTTGTCCTTGATGGTTTTCCTATTTCTTTTTATTGCAAAATCTGGGCATTGGTGGGCATAGATGTTTTGAAGGTTGCGGAGGAGTTTAGAATGGTGGATTTGAACTTGTGAACATGATTCTACATTTTCTTCTCCCAAAGAAGTTCTTTGAGAGGGTTGAGGATTTCAGGTCGATCTAGCTCTAATGCGATTAACCTGATGATTGCAAAAGTTTTGGCTAATAGACTAAATGTGGTTATGGATCGTATCATTTCGTCTGTTCAACACACGTTCATTCATGGAAGACAAATTGGTGACAATCTAGCTATGGCTAAAGAGATCATTATGGACTGTAAAAGAAGGAAAGTTAGTGGACTCCTTTTAAAGGTGGATTTCTCAAAGTGTATGACACAATTGATTGGCGTTTCTTTGGGCATCGCTGGTGAGAAGATGTTTTCCTTCTCTCTAGATCTCTTGGACGAAGAGGTGTGCCACCACATCGTCCTATTCGGTTCTGGTTAACGACTGTCTCGGGGAGGTTTTTTTAACTCAGAAAGGCGTAAGGTAGGGATGCCCCCTTGCGCCTATGCTCTTTGTTATTGCATCAGACGTGCTTACATGTATGGTGGAGCATGTCACACATTTTAGGGTTTAACATCAGGTGATGCCCACAATGGCATTTCTATTCCTTTGCATATGCTGACGACATGATACTGTTTATTGAAGAGACCGTCTTTAGGTGAAGGAGATGCCACTCACTTTGGAGATCTTTGTTGAGCTTTTCTGGTCTGAATCTTAACCACAACAAGTCAACTGTTGTCCCCTTTGGCATGCCAGATGAAGAGGCTTTAGCTTACGTTGAGGAGTTGGGGGCAGAGTGTAGCTCACTAGTCAGATATCTCGGTCTACCTTTGACATGAAGCAAGTTTAGATACGCAGACTTGTTATCTTTCATTGAGAAGATGAGAAGAAGTTGTTCGGATGAAAGGCATCAAATACTAGAGGTGGTAGATTGGTGTTCCTAAAAGCTGTTTTTGCGGAGATCCCTGTTTTCTCCATGTCCTCTCGTCTTCTTTCATTTGGGATTTTTAGGCATCTTGAGATGATCATATGGAGATTTTTCTGGAGTAGCTCTGACCATAGTGGCTTGAGGTATGAAAACATGCATTGGAGACTAAAGGGTTTTGTATGAATAGTGCTAAGACTGAATATATGAAGTGCGCTTTCGATGGAAGCACGGTGAATGAATCAGGGTGAAGATTGGTGACGACAACGTTCAAAGAAGGATTCTTTTAGATACTTGGGATCTATTTTGCAATATAACGGAGAAATTGACGGAGATGTTACTAATAGAATAAATGCACGTTGAATAAAAAAAGAGAGTAAATGTATGTTGGCTAAAGTGGAGATGAGCCTCTGAACCATAGATATGTGCAGAGAATGGATCTGAATATCGGGCTGTGAACCATAGACATGTGCAGAGAATGGCAGTAACATAAATGAAAATGTTAAGGTGGATGTGTGGACACATACACACATACATGTAAAGATCGGATTAGGAATGATGTAATCATAAGGAAAGTTGATGTAGCTCTGATGGAGGATAAGATGTGAGAAAACCGTTTAAGGTGGTTTGACCGTGTGCAAAGAAGGTCAGCTGATGCACCAGTTAGGAGATGCGAGTTTTGAGATGTTGAACCAGCTAAGAGAGGGCGGAGAAGGCCAAAGAAGTGCTGGAATGAGACTATACGAAGGGATCTTAGTTTTTTGAACCTAAGTCTGAGATTGACCCAAGATAGATCTGAATGGAGGCAAAAAAATCCATGTAGCCGACCCTACTTAATGTGAGAAAAGATTTTGTTTTTGGTGTAGCTCTGGTCAGAATGGCCTAGGTACCCATTTGGCAAGTTGGGACACGGTTACTCTCCCCAAAGGAGAGGGGTGTCTTGGAGTGACCTGTCTTGAGACTATGAAAACAAGGCATTGCTGCCAAAATGGGTAGCTAGAATTTGGGGGAGAAGAGAATACTTATGTTGCATGCTCATTCATCAGATTTATGGGATTAAGGCTTAGGGTGTCTTGCACTTTCAACCCTGCTTTTACTCTTCAACATTTTGGAAGGGCCTCACCATTCTTATTCCACAATTACCTGTCTTCTTCCGACCTGTACTTGGCGATGGCCAATCTTTCACCTTTTGGACTAAAATGAATGCAGTGATGGAGGTCCAATGGCGACATGTTTTCCTCACCTTTTTGCTTTAGCTGCTAATTATGATGCTATGGTTTTGAGTGCAAGGAGAATGGGAGTTGGACATCTTCTTTTGTTGTGGATTTCTATAGTTAGCATTTGGAAGACTTTTTGAATCTCTTGGATTCTCTTGCCCTCTTCTCTGGACCCAGGTGTGGGAGAAATCATTGGACCCGGTAAACATGAGATTTTACTGTGAAGTGTGCATATAAGGAGTTGGACAATCCACCACAACCCTCTTGTGATATTTTGGCTCATGATTGTCAATTTTTGTGGAACCTCAAAGGCCCCAACCACGTTGGTGTTTTTCTTTGGCTCATGTGTAGAGGACAAATCCTGACCAGAACCATTGCTTCAGACTCTTCCCTGGCACATCTTCGATCTGCCAACTCTGTCATGAAAAGTTAGAGATTTGATCATCTTTTTTTCACTTGCGAGGACATATCGGGAGTCTGGCAAGAGTCTAACCTTGCCCAGCTAAGCTTGCATTTTGAAGAAGCACCGTCCTAATTGGAATTGCTCTATCCATTAGCTGTTATTTGGGCTATTTGGCTGGCTAGAAATGGGGTAATTTTTGCATCGGAATGTTTATGCGGAAAATGTAACTTTTCATGTCAAAACTCTTCTTGAGTCTTGGTTGTTATAAGTTCTCTTTCTATTTATAATCTAATATCTCTGGGGTAGACACCTTAGCGTGTTTCTCCCTTTTTTGACTTTTTAAAAAAGCCCCTTTAGCCACATGCTTGTGGTGTTTAATATAAGTACAACACCTCTATATATTTGTCATCTGCATGGTTAATATAAAAATCTTAGGGATTTGTACACCTATGGCTTTGTATACTTTTAATATTACGTATATAACGTATATAACTCTTGATTCGTAATTACACGAAAAATCTCGAATAACCTTCCATTATATTGGTCCAATAACTCAATCACTCATATAAGATCTAACCATACCATATACTATCCTTAAAAAAAATCACATCATATACTAGGGTTGCCATCTACTTGTTTTTTTTTTAAAATGGCAAAACCTTCTTCTACTTTAAGTAGGGTCGGTTGTATGGATTCTTGTTTGAATCCATGTTTAAAGATCTGACTATTTTTTGTGCTGGCTATCGGCTACGTAACGCAACCCCCACAAGGGGAGATTTGATCCCTGGTCTTTTGGGTGGTAGACACATTGTACTACCACCAAACCACTGGAGTGGGTGCCATTTACTTATTTTTAGTTATTTAATTTTTAATTAATAGCTCCCATCCTCTTCTTCCTTCTTCCCTTGCCCTCTTCCTTCCTCTTCTCCTCTTGCAGCAGCAGCTCCGAAGCCTTTCCTCCACCGCTCCCTCCCCGGCCTCCTCTCCTCCCTCAACAGAAGCAGTGGCAGCTCCACCGCCCCCTAGTCGGCCTCCTCTCCTCTTGCAGCAGCAGAATTGGTAGCTCCGCCGCCCCCTCCTCCCGTCCCCTCCTCCGCCGTCCCCTCCTCCGCCCCTTCCTCCAGCCGCCTCCTCCGCCCTTTCTTCCAGCCCCATCCGCCCCCACTCCCAGCCTCATCCGCCCCCTTTTGTAACCGATAACGGCTTAAAATTATACAGGATATCATATAAATTTATAAGCACAAGGAAATCCAATATAGTTATACGCACAAGAAAATCCATTGAGGTATGTTTACTTCTACGCATGGAATGTCTTCACAGTTTTGTAATATTTCCTTCTACTGACCTTTTAGCAATATTTATTTGGATTTCTTATTAATGCTTTCAAATGGATTTTTGCATTTATTTTGACCATCCACAGACTTACATATCATGTTAAATGCATTATTCGCGTTTTAAATATTATTCAGTTTAATATACTTTTTAATCTTTCCCGTAATTTTCCACTCTGATTTCTGCATCATATACCACCTCTGCTGAATGACAATGTGGAAACTTGTGACTTTGTGGAGGTACTGTGTTTATGTTTATTTTTTTCCTATGATTATGGCGGTTCTCTTGGAAGAATTTATGACAATGAGCGTGTATTACGTCAGCGATGACAAGCCAACGCCAGAAAAGGAATAAAGATTACATTCGTGTTGTATTACTGAGTAACCTTTTAATTTTGCGGTGGATGGGAAATACAGTTTTCTATTATTGGATACAAGGTTTTGACTATAGCTAGAAGTAATCTCCACACCGATCCTATCCTACTTGCTCCTTTTTTCTTCTGATGATCATTAACCATTCAAGGAAATTTAGTACAGGCATAAAATGACCTTGCTCATTTGAATATAGGTCCTGGATCAGTTGAGCGTATATTATAAATGACGGGAAAGAATCCATTCTAATTTCCTCTGCATAAATCCTGTTAAAAGCCGGACTTCCTTGATTTCTTATGTATTTCAGCTTGGGTAATGAATATTTTGTGTATTTACAATGATTATATTATCTGACTGACTTTGGTTAGTCTAGCTTTACTTGTGGCTTCCCAACATTTGATAGTCTTTGGAGGGAATGCTTAGATCTCACATGTTTGCTCCTGATTCCTGAGCTTTAAGCTCTGACATTTTTGTAATTCTGGAGTAAAGTTAGTTTCATATATTTATTTTCACCCAGCTTCATATTTCTTATTACAATGAATTATATCTATTCATTTGGATGCACTCCAGCGCCCTTGAAGAATGCCATTGATTGGGCATCTAGACCTCCAAATTTATGGGCAGACAAGCCTGCTGCAGTCATCAGTGCGGGGGGTGGTTCCGGCGGTGGACGAGCACAGTATGATCTACGGAAGATCGGAGTATTCCTGGATCTTCATTTCATCAACAAGCCCGAATTATGCGTTCCAGCCTTCCAGCCACCCAAGAAATTCGACAGGGATGGCAACTTGATCGATCCTGCCGTAAAGGAAAAGCTAAAACAGCTACTTTTGGCACTGCAGGTATTCACCTTGAGATTGCGGGGTGCCTCTGCTGTTAACTGATTTTTCATGAAATTGTTGACCGTTACTGATTGAGGGATGTGCCTTTAGGCCATGGATTTTTTTTTAAAAAAAAACTGTCCAGGAAGACATTTCTTGAAATTGAGAAGTCACTATTTTGCTGGCCTCACAATGAGTTGTGCATTTGTAGATGTCTTTGTTGCCCTATCTTTCTAAAAAGAGAGGGGACGGGGCGGCACCGTTCTGGATCTTCTAATTCGAGCATTGCAGCGCCTCTGCAGGTGAAATAAGGAATAAGGGGGGTTTTATCCTTTGCTCCCATTCTTCTATGCTGGTGGGATAAGGGTGGAATAATGAGTTACTCCTCCACCTTGTTTGTTAGTTGTTATTTAGAATGTGGAATAAGTGATGCTTATTGGGGAATAAATTATAGTTATTGTGAATGAGGGTAAGTATTAATAATTATTTAAAGGAAAATAATTTTCCCATTAATAGTTGTGGAATAAGGGAGAGAAATCTATTTCACGAATAAGTAAAGTTAGGGATAGAGGGAGAAGACTTGTGTCCTCTTATTGTTTGAGTTGTATAATTCTGTTTGAACCAGTGTTTTTGAAACCGGACCAGACCGGCCGGTTCGACCGGTCCGGTTAACCGGTTTTGCCGGTTCGGTTTGATTATTTAAATTTTAATTAGTCCGCCCGGTTCAACCTATTTTTTTGACCCGGTTTAACCAGGTTCAACCGAAGTTGAACCGCATTTAATTTTTAAATTATTTAAAAATATTGTTGATAGTGGGAGTTGAACCCATGACCTTTGCTTACTTTTTTCACACTCCCAACCAACTACACTAACACAACTTATTGCATATGTTGGATTTTAAAAATAATTAAACTATTATCATGTTATAGAGCATCTAGACCAAATAATATATATATATATATATGATATGTATAATATTTGATGGTGTATAAGAAAAATACTTAATGTATACTGTGAAATATATACATTATCTATGTATTATATATATATCTCAAGTATACTAAGTGTATATTATATATATATATATATATATTATTTCATTTCGGTTTGATTAGCCGGTTCAACCACTTTTTTTTACCGGTTCGGTTTAATCCGGTTTTAAATAATGATGACGTCATCATCCGGTTAAACCGGTTTGATTACATGGTTCGACCCGATCCGACCATTTCAACAAGGTTTCCGGTTCGATGTCCGGTTCGGTTTCAAAAACCTTGGTTTGAACATGTTTTCAAGCATGTTTGATCAGGTTTTTTGATTGCATCTACTTCTTTTCTCTAAATAAGGGAGGCCTTATTCCGAAACTGGTAATCTTGAGATAAGATGGTCACATTACATTTATACCTGTGACATATCTATACTAAAGGAAAAAATAGACAAAAGTCCATTTGTTTCTTATATGTCATCCAAATAGCATTTGACATTATTGGATGTCCTTGAGCGATGATAAGCGTGGCTCGTCTTGTCTCAGCCGCCCTCATCTTCCATGCCTCTGGTTGTTGCGGTGTCGTGCAATAGCCGCCCTCACGCCACAACCGTCGGTGGTTGCTTGACCATGAGATCATCCATTTGGTCAGAACAGTGGGATGATTGTATTCCGGTTTAATCTATTGGAGATTAGAAGTATGATGCCATGGTAAATGATCAATTGAAATTGAACTTTTTCGTAGTTGTATGATCAACATTATCAACACTTCATTGGCCTTATAAAAATAATTCGTATCAACCTTAAGGTATTGATAATCTAATTTAATTCTTTTCCCTCCTGGAATAAAATACAACTTAAGCGTCCAGATCAAAACAAAAAGGGTTTCTATCATTTGTGCTCCTATGAGATATTGCAATATCAGCTATGTCCCTTCCTTTTTTGAAATATCAGTTGTGCCTTTGACTTCTTGCCGTTCTATCACTTACCCCTCCATTACTTTAGCTGCCAATGCGTTGAACTTACCACGTTTTTTTCAAGGGATTTTTACCCGGCAGACCCTATAATCTTTACCAATTACCTCTACGACCTTTGAAACATCCTAATTCCTCCCTCGACCCTGTAAACTTGCTCCGTCTTACCCCACGAACCCTACCATTAAATTGACACATCTAGAGTTAACTTCATTGGGTTAAAAACGAGTTAATCTAACCAATCCGCGATCGGACGGCTAAAATTAACCAAAAAAATAAAAAAAAGCTGGAGGGGAGGGTTTCGATTTGGGTTCGGAAGTTGGAGGGGAGGGGTTTCTCTCCGGCAACTTTCAACTTTCACGGTGCATACGCCCTCGTCCGCCGCATGAATCTGCAAGGCGTCAACCCCGTGACACTTTCACTGTCCTCGTCACCGGCTGCTGCGTTGCGTGGAAGCTCTGCGAGGCCCGCGATTCCTCGAGGAGATGGGAAGGTTGGGTCACCAGCTGCAAGTCCATGGCCCGGGGCTCTGAGCAGCGTGGGGGAGGGGGAGTCAGGGGGCTCCAAGCGACGTGAAGGAGGGCGAGCCAGGTGGGTTTTGAGTGGCGTGGGAGAGGAGGAGTTTCGAGCAGCATCGGGGAGGGGGAGCGGGGGGGGGGGGGGGGAGCTTCGAGCGGCGTGGGGGAGGGGGGTAGGGGGCGTCGAGGAGGGGGAGTCGGGGGGCGCTGAGCGGCGTGGGGGAGGGGGAGTCGAGGGTCTTCGAGCGACGTGGGGGAGGGGGAGTCGGGCGGCCTTCGAGCGACGTGGGAGAGAGGGAGCCTCGAGCGGCATCTGGGAGTGGGAGCAGGAGGGGCTTCGAGCGGCGTAGCCGGTGGGGCCATGGGAGTCGGAGGTCAAGGCTTCAGGCGACGTGGGCGGGTCGGGGGGGTGGGGGACTTCGAGCAGGTGCTAGGGCAGCGCGGGCGGGGGCATGGGGCCGGAGGTCGAGGCTTCGGGCAACGCGGGTTGGGGGGGGGGGGACTTCGAGCTGGGGCGGCGCGGGCGGGGGCGCTTCGAGCAGGTGCTGGGGCGACGCGTGGGGGGGGGGGGTGTTGTTGGCTTCGAGCAGGTGCGGGGGCGGTGCAGGCCGGCCGGGGAGGGGGCTGGGTGCCGGCTTCGAGGAGGAGCATTGCCCGGGGACGACGCTGAGCGTTGGCTGCGAGCGGAGGAGCATTGCCCAAGGGCTGGGCGTCGGCTGCGAGCGAAGGGGTTATGGATGCGAAAATCCCTATCATAAAATAAAGAATGTAACAGAATCCGATCACTTTTAACGGATAAATGGATGGGGGTTAACCACAAGGTTTGTGGGATAAGAGTTAGTAAGTTTACGGAGTCGAGGAAGGAATTACGATGTTTCAAAAGTCGTAGAGGTAATTGACAATGATTATAGGGTCTGCCAGATAAAAATCCATTTTCCAAACCACAATCAAGTTAAGAGGGGCATAAACGTCTAAAAACTCTTCCCTCGTCCTTCCATTCCCCATCTTCCTTCCCCCTACTTCTCCTCCCTACTGTCTCCAGATCTCAAGCAAAGCGTTTTCACGACGGCATCTGGAGCCCCATCAACCTTTCGGAGACACCGGCTGAAGCTACCGCTCCTCGAGGAAACACGATCTGTCTAGAGCACTCGTGGCTCCACCACATCGGTAACCCCATCACCTTCTCCTCAAGCAGATGAAGGGTCTTACCCTTGCAGTTTATCGAGGGTCATCATCTGTCGGGAGGCAATGCTGAGCTACTGCTCCATATCCCGCAGGAGGAGAAGATGTGGCTTTATACAGCCTCAACCTGGGGATGGTTGTGTACGTTCCTCAACGGATCTATGGATGGATGGGGGATCGAAACCTCGAATCGAAAGATTTGATTCGAGTTGGAGGGTTGCGGAATGAAAATTAAAGAGATGCGGAGTAATCATAGGCGGAATCATGTGTCGGAGAATGGAACGGGATGAAAAAGTGGTGTGAACGACTACATATCGGGATCAAAACAATGACCGGGGAATCGAGATTGCGTGGATGAACCAGAAACACAACCCGTGATGGCAGTAGAACGAAGTGAAAACGGAAACAAAATCTAGATAATAACGACGACGAACTGGACATGTTCTATGTCGAATGAGAATAGCGACGAATACAATGGTGAACATAGGAGACAAAAAACACGCGGAGACTCGTGGCCCCGTCGATTACCCGTGATGTGGCCCCGTCGATTACCCGGAGGGGGAGGTGCGGGGGCGGAGCAGGGGGCTGGGGGGGAGCTGGGGGTAGAGGATGCTGCAGGAGAGCTCGGGGCAGATGAGGAGCGGGAGAGGCGTGGCGTGGGTGAGGGGGGAGGAAGAGAAGGGAGGATGATGATGACTTTTTAGTCCTCTTTTTTAAATTTAATTCCATTTGTATCCTTAAAGTTAAGGACCATTTACGTTGGTTATGAACAGTCACTAACTCGAGAGGCACGGATAATAGAACGACAAGAATTCGAAGGCACAACTGGTATTCAAAAAAAGAGAGGAGTATAACTGGTATTGCAATATCTCAGAGGAGCACAACTGATAAAAATCCAAACAAAAAATGATCAAATATCTTGATCGAGACCGAGATATTTTAATCCACCTCACGAGATAAGGTTGAATCTTCTTGGTGTTCATATAAAATCAAAGGAGATAGAGAAAGCGAGCATGTGAAGTGTGATATAATATGCATTCTCGTGCAATATATTAAGTACCTCATCTGTACTATACCCTATCCGATGTAATCGACCATATTTAAACATCAATATCTATCGTAAGTCCTATCCATAAGGTAAAACAAAGAAATTGGGAACCGTTGCTTGCTGAGGCAAAGCCATGCATGCAGTCCTTTTCTTTGAAAACATCTCACGCCACTTGGTTGCGCCAGCATACATGGTGTGCACAGTTTCTATCTATGTGAGCGAATATTTTGATCTAAACTCACAGAAACTTGTTTGAAAATATCTTAATTGGAGACTCTATATGTCATGACCGGTGTTCCATCAAAACAATCAACAACAATATCAAAGTCTTTTCCCACAATTTAGTAGTCGGTTACATGTATTCTTTGCTTCAATTTAGATATGTCTTGGGTGAATCTCGTGCTCATATCCAAAAAATTAAGATCCCTTCTTTTAGTCTCATTCCAACACTTCTTGGGTCGTCCTCGCCATCTCTTAGTCGGTTCAACATACCAAAATCCGCATCTCCTAACAGATTCATCAGCTGACCTCCTTTGCAAATGGACAAACCACCTTAAGCGGTTTTCTCGCATCTTATCATCGATCAGAGCTAAACAACTTTCCATCTGATTGCATCATTTTGAATCCGATCTTTACGTGTGTGTCCATACATCCGCCTTAGCATTTTCATTTCTGCAACCGTCGTTTTCTACACATGTCTATGGTTCACATGGAAACATTCATATCCATAAAGCATATCATGTCTTACGACCACTTTGTCAAACTTTTCTTTGATTTTTAAGGAAATTTTTTTATCACAGAGAGCAACAGATGCTCCTCTTCACTTTAACCATCCCGCATTTATTCTATTAGTAACATCTCCATCAATTTCCCCATCATGTTGCAAAATAGATCGTCGGTATCTAAAAGAATCCCTCTTCTGAATGTTATCATCACCAATCTTCACCTCAATTCCTTCATCAATGCTTCCATCAAAAGTGCACTCCATATATTCTGTCATTGCCCTACTCATACAAAATCCTTTAGTCTCCAATGCATATCTCCAGACCTCAACCTTCTCATTACTTTATTTCTAGTGTCATCAATCACGACAATATCATCAGTAAATAACATACATCAAGGTATCTCATCCTGAATGTGACTCGTCAACTCGTCCATAATCAAAGTAAAAAGAAATGAACTCAAAGTTGAATCTTGATGTTAAGCAATGTTAATGTCAAAATAGTCAATCTTCCCAGACTGGATCATTACACAAGATAAAGACCTATCATACATATCCTTTACGAGGTTAATGTATGGAACATGTACTTATCTCTTCTCCAAAACTCTCCGCAATATCTTATGTGGGACATAATCGTAAGCTTTTTCCAAATCAATAAAAATAATATGGAGGTTCTTCCTTTTAACTCTATAAATCTCCATTGTTCTCCTCAACAAATGGATGACTTCAAAAGTTTAATAACCGGGTATGAATCCGAATTGGTTTCCTTTTACTTTGGAAACTTGCCTCAACCTTCTTTCGGTTACATGTTCCCAAATGTTCATAGCGCGACTCATCAGCTTGATACCTCTATAATAATTTGAACAATTTTGAATGTCCCCTTTATTCTTATAAAGAGACACAACACTACTTCTCTAATCTTTAGGCATTTTCTTGTTTTGTCAAATAACATTAAATAAAATTGTAAGCCAAGTCAAACCACACTTACCTTAAACTCTCCATACTTCTATAGGAATGCCATCCGGTCCTATGTCTCATAACCTTCAAAGCCTCCTCTGCTTCCTTTCTTTGTATTCGTCTATAGCTTACACAATTCAAGTAACTTTCACTACTAGCTAGATCACCCGAAGTGATCTCTCTACCTGAAAAGTTATGGAAATATTGGTTCCATCTAGTCTCTATATCATTATGAGTAACAAGCACTTGACCTTCCTCATCCTTAACGCATCTCGCTTGAGAAAGGTCTTTGGTCTTTCTTTCTCTTGCTTTGGCCAGCTTTATATCCTTTCAGCCATCCTTAGAGTCGAGATTTTTGTACAAAACTTCATAAGCTTTTGATTTAGCTTCGTTTACATCCTTCTTTGCTCCCTTCTTCACTATTTTGTGACAGTTTCTTCTATTCTATCCTCAAACTTAGCTTTAAAGCATGCTCTTTTAATTTTGAGCTTTTCTTGCACTCCTCCACTCCACCACCAAGTCTCCTTTTATCCTGAAGTTCTTCCCTTTGACTCACCTAGTATATCTTTGGCTACCTTTCAGATACACGATGCTATGACCTCCAACATCTCATTTGAACCTTCGCTATTATCCCAAGATAAGTCTTCTAAAATCTTCTCCCTAAAGCTTGATTGCTTCAGTTCAAGATTACACCATCTAGTTTTAGTAATCTTGAAAACCCTCCTTTTATTTACCAGCCCTTTTATTTGCACATCCATCACTAACAAGCGATGTTGGATTGCCAAACTCTCTCCTGTGATTACTTTGCAGTAATTGCTGTTTTTGCAACACAACTGACCTCTTCTCAATGTAAAAAAATATATATGTGTTGTGGTCAGGTCACTCTTATAAGTAATTAAATGCTCCTCCATCTTCTTGAAGAGAATGTTTACTATGAAAAGATCATAAATAGCTACAAATCCCGAATGACTTTTCCCTCTCCATTTCTATCCCCAAAGCCATGGTCTCCATGAACACTAGCATACCCTGAAGTGTCCTTTCTCACATGTCCATTAAGATCTCCCCCACACAAAACATCTCTCTTTGTGGGATTCCTTGCAAAATCTTACCTCCCAAAAATCTTGTTTAATCCATTCATCTAAATTAATTTGTGGTGCATAAACTAAAATGATATTTGGAATTTCTTCTTCAAGAACTAATCATAATAAAATAATCCGATCGCAGAATCTTTGCACCTCACCCATACAATCTTTCAAATCCGTATGAAGAACCACTCCAACATCGTTTCTACCCTTATCTTTACATGAATACCAAAGTTTAAAGCACGCCTTCTCGATCTTCCTTGCTTTCTCTCCAAACCATTTTGTCTCTTAGAGACTTAGTATCTGAATCTTACTTCTTTTTGTATCTATGATCTCCATCAATTTGTCAGTCTAAGTGACAATGTTCCAATCATCTATCCGCAACTTCCTTTACAAGCTCTTTTGGACGAACTTCTTTACTCGTATGTGTCCATCATGCGAGAATCCTTGCAAATTTTAGAATGCATCAGGGTGGCAATGCATCAGAAGTAGCTTATTTACTCACACACGTTCTTCATGCAAGAACTTTTGCAACAACTTTTGAACTACATCCGGCAACGATGTAGCGACCCGTGCTAAATTTTCACTGCATTCGGACAACGCAACACGTTACAAGTAGGGAACGCCCTAACGGATTTAAATATTTACTAAATCCATGTTGAAAATATCCGACTATCTTGAGGCAACTTACTAAATAGTATTTTTTAAAACAATCATGTAACAAAAATAAGTTACTATTGGGGTATGTGGTTGGAGCCCGTCCTTATCCTCGTTGATTTAGAACTAGGGATGCAAACGACCTAATATTTATACTGGTATCTATGTTTTTAAAAATGGGTAGACACAGGAAAATATGTGTTGTATTAAAATTATAGATAGGTTTTAATTGGAAAATCTATTAATTACAATTGGCATTCAATTTGGTTTCAATTGGGAAACCAAATGGTTTGGAGGGAAAGTTGGGAATTCCCAAATTTGAAACATGGTTGAGTTGGGTGGAAGTTTAGTACCATACCAGGGAGAACTAAACTTTTGGTGGACTTATATATGGGTCCACACACCAAGCTCTTGTAGCAATAGTAGAGAGAAGGAATGGAGGACCACACACGCGCGCGCACGCGCTCCGCTCCGGCTCCGGCTCCGGCTCGAACTCGGGCTCGGGAGAGTCAATTCGGATCTCGATACTTTTGCTGCGGGTTTCATTTGGCTGATCGATTAAATTAATTAGATAAATTAACTTAATCGCGATCACATTGGGAATCGGACTTAATCCAAACGGCTCGATTTAGCCGCGGATTTGGAATTCGAATGGACACGCCCGTTGAGGGGCGTTTTCGGAAACCAAAGGTCACCGCGCGCTAGGGCACGCGAGCCTCTCTTTTTATATCCCTCACCCGACGTCGTCTTTCTTCACTCGCAAGACAAACCTCTCACGCCGTCTCTCTCTCTCTGGTTCTTCCTCTCACGGACGAACGTTTTCTTCTTGCTCTCTCGGCTGCAGTTATCTGAGGTACAATCGAGGACGATCCCGTTGGTGTGCGCCGACGACGATCGTGAACCGTCGTATCCTGGGAGCGGATCGCCAGTACCCTATGCACCGGTATTGTGGGGGCGATATCTTCTCTAAGGACAGTCCATTTCATGGACGCTTCGGTGACTTCTAGACTGATCTTTATTTTATTTTGGTTGCCGCAATATGTTTATTGCTTTACCCTTTCTGGATCATGCCCATGTTATTTATGTTTCTGTTCTATTAATCGGTTCCTGTTTGCATTGTATAATCGGATAATGATTGGGAAACATACGATTAATATGATTTTATTCGGTATTGTTTCTCTGTTAACTCATTTGGATCCGATAATTCACTGTTTAATATATGCACTGGTAAGCCTATTTACAACAATCTTAGAGAAGATATCGGGAACCAGTTTTAAAATGTCGGAAACAATGTTTAAATCAAGGGTAGATATGACGGGTATGCCTGAAAAATTCGGTGGACAGAACTTTAAGCGTTGGCAACAATGCATGAAGATCTGGTTAACCATTATAGGGTTAATCTCGATGCTTGAAACCGACTGTCCTACGGTGGAGATGGAAAACCCCTCACCCGAGCCATAAGGCGCAATCTGCGTGGAAGGAACGCGACCGTATATGTCATGGTTGCATCTTGTTGGCTCTGTCCAACACTTTGTTTGACGTATATTGTTCGTCCACGCAGATTGCGAAGGGGCTATGGGAAGACTTGGACCGGAAGTATAACACCCAAGATCTCGGTATTGAGAAATACTCCGTAGCTAAGTTTTTGAAGTTTTCTATGGCCGAGGGAAAATCAGTTTCTGAACAGGCACACGAGTTTCTACTCCTGCTCCATGGTTTAGAGGATGCCGAAATGAAACTTCTAGAGAAGTTTCAGGTCATGTGCATCATAGAAAAATTCTCCAAGTCGTGGGAAGACTTCGGTATGACCCTGAAACACAGAAATGGGAAGATTTCTATGGATGACTTGATGGTGGCAATTGCCATAGAGGAGGAACACAGGAAACAAAAACCTGTGCTTCCTGTTGATATTCAGGCTAAGGTCAATTTTATGACCTCGAAGGGCAAGGATAAGAAGGGAAAGGGTCCCAGTAACAATAAAATGAAACCAAAGGGCAAGATCCAGAAAAAGGCAAAGAATAAACCCTGCTGGCACTGCAATCAGGTTGGCCATTGGAAGAAGGACTGTCCGTCCTTGAAGGCTCAACCTAAGGCTGCAGACGGGAGTACACAAGTGAACATGATCACTATGGGACTCGGGGCTAGCGAGGGGTATGTATCTGTAAAACCTGAACTATACCATATCCATAATCCAAATGAGTGGCTCGTGGATACAGGAGCCAATGTAAATACATGTTCTGACAGAACGTTGTTTTCTTCTTATCAGACCTGTAGTGGTGGGACTGTGAAGATGGAGAACAATTCTGCAGCCAGGGTGCTAGGGTCGGGACAAGTCAATTTGAGGTTCTCCTCTGGACGTGTCTGGACGTTGCACAGGGTGCTGCATGTTCCTGACATCAAGAAGAATGTTTTATCTGGCTCTATCTTAGTTAGAAATGGTTTTGAATTAAACTTTAAATGTAATAAAGTTGTTATTCTGGGACATGACACTTTTTATGGAAAAGGCTATTTGGCTGATTTTGATTTGTTATTCAGAATTAGATGTGATTCAGTAAACATTAATGAATTGAATGTTTTGAATTCTGAATATTCTAGTTCTGTGTCTCATGTTGTAAATAATCTAGAATCTTGTGATCTGTGGCATGGTAGATTGGGATATGTAAATCTAAATTCAATTAAAAGAACGATGAATTTAGAGTTGATCCCTAAACACACTATTGATAAAACTCAAAAATGTGAGATATGTGTGCAAGCTAAGACATCTAGGAAGTCTTTTCAGTCTGTCTCTAGAGATAGTGAGATCTTGGATCTAGTGCACACGGATATCTGTGAGTTTAATGGTGTGTTGACCCGAGACAATAAGAAATACTTTATCACCTTTATAGATGATGGCAGTAGATACTGCTATGTATATCTATTGAAAACCAAGGATGAAGCCTTCGAGAAATTTCTTATCTTTAAGAATGAGGCTGAGACATAAACAGGAAAAGTGCTTAAACGCCTTAGGTCAGATAGAGGAGGTGAATATACCTCTAAATTATTTGATGAATAATGCAAATCTTTTGGCATAGTTCATGAAGTTACGGCCCCATATTCACCGCAATCAAATGGGATAGTAGAACGGAAAAATAGAACCTTAACTGACATGATCAATGCTCTCCTACAGAGTTCTGGACTTCCAACCTATATGTGGGGAGAAGCCTTGAATACGGCTTGCCATATTCTGAATAGGGTTCCTCCGAGACATATGGAAAAGTGTCCCTTTGAACTTTGGAGAAATAGGAAACCGAGTTTAAGATATCTCAAAGTGTGGGGCTGTCTCGCTAAGGTTTTAGTCCCAGAACACAAGAGAAAGAAACTTGGTCCTAAAACTGTTGATGCGGTCTTCTTAGGTTACTTGGAAAATAGCTATACATATAGGTTCTTAGTAATTCGGTCCGAGATACCGGGCATAGATGTCAACACTATTGTTGAACTCCGTGATGCTACCTTCTTTGAGGATGTCTTTCCGTTGAAGACTGGGATTCCTCAGAATCTGACCATTGAGGGCGCCTCCACATCAGGATCTATTCCAGATCAAGTGGAAAGGATATCGAATGTGGGGGTTGAGACTCAACCTGAACCCAATGATCTTTCTGAAGAGATTGAGCCAAGGAGAAGTAAAAGACTTCGGATAGCCAAGGATCTGGGTAGCGACTTTGTTGTCTACCAGATCGAGGGTGATCCACCAAGTTACAAGGAAGCCATGGCTTCATCTGAAGCAAAACAATGGAAGGAAGCCATCAAATCTGAGATGGATTCCATTATAGCTAATGGGACTTGGGAGTTGGTTGATTTACCCAAAGGATGCTCTACCATTGGGTGCAAGTGGGTGTTTAAGAGAAAGCTTAGACCTGACGGATCAATTGAAAAGTATAAAGCCAGATTAGTTGCCAAGGGCTTTAGGCAAAAGGAAGGTATCGTATTTTGATACCTATTCCCCTGTGACTAGGACGACCACAATCCGGATGCTCATAGCATTGGCATCTGTATATGATCTCTCTATCCACCAAATGGATGTGAAGACCGCCTTCTTGCATGGTGATCTTGAGGAAGAGATCTATATGGACTAACCTGATGGGCTTGTGACTCCTGGGAATGAGGGAAAGGTTTGCAAGCTTGTCAAATCCCTTTACAGATTGAAACAAGCACCAAAGCAGTGGCATGAAAAATTTGACAAGACCATTTTGTCATGTGGCTTTAAGGTTCATGAATCCGATAAGTGTGTCTATTCCAAGGTGAAAGGTGATGAGTGTATTGTCTTGTGCCTATATGTTGATGACATATTGTTGTTCGGATCACATATGAGGATTATTAATGAGACTAAGGCTTTTCTTGAGTAGCAAGTTTGAGATGAAGGACATGGGTGTTGCTGATGTGATCTTGGGTCTCAAACTAACAAGGTCAGTTGATGGGATTGTAATTTCTCAATCTCACTATGTTGAGAAGATACTTGAGAAGTTTGGATATCAAGATTGCAAAGCTGTAAGCACTCCTTTTGATTCATCCAAAACGTTGTTTAAGAATAAAAGTGGAGTACCTGTAGCCCAGCTAAGGTATTCACAAGTGATAGGAAGTTTAATGTATCTTGCAAATTGCACGAGACCTGATATTTCATTCTCGGTTGCAAAGCTGAGTAGATACACTAGCTGTCCTGACCGTACTCACTGGGAGGCTCTGGATCAAGTACTGAAGTACTTGAAGGGAACTATTTCCCTTAGTTTGCATTATGGTAGACATCCTTCCGTACTATAAGGATACAATGATGCAAGCTGGATAGGGAAAATAGAGGAGTCTAGGAGTAATGGTGTTACAGGGTATGTATTTACCCTTGGAGGCGGTGTAGTCTCCTGGAGGTCTGTGAAGCAGACCATTCTAGCTCGATCCACTTTTGAGGTCGAGCTGTGTGCTTTGGACACCACTGGAATTGAGGCTGAATGGCTAAGAGAACTTCTGTCTGAAATTCCCATGGTAGGTCAGCCTGTTCCTGCGATCTCGGTACATTGTGATAATATGACCACAATTGCCAAGATCAAGAGTTCAAAGTTCAATCAGAAAACAAGGAGACACATACAAATCAGACTTAAGACGTTAAGGGATTTGGTGTCTCGAGGAGTGTTGGCTGTGGATTTTGTTGGATCCAAAGACAACACGACAGATCCGTTGACTAAGGGACTTGATAGATCTTTAGTCCTAAAGTCTAGGCTTGGGATGAGACTGAGACCCATTGGGAGTTCCTCTACAGTAGCAACCCAACCTATCTGAGTGGAGATCCCACAAAGTAGGTTCAATGTGGTAATAACAAGCTGTCTGGAGAACTGGTTGGCACTCTAACTTTAATGCGTAAGCATGAGTGTCTTATCCCTGGAAGCCTGAGTGCCATTTAAGCTGCAAGTTTAGGAAGAGCATAGGCTCTGATTGGGTTCAAGCCTTTGGGCAGGATGTTAGCAGTGCATCCTTGGAGAACGCCACCTATGTGAGTGTTACTGTGGGCCGCAGTTAAAGGAAGAGGGTCTTTCCTGAACACACTCATGAAACAGGATAAGGGTGCATGACCTTTAAGAGCACCAACCCTGAAGATTGTACCAAGAACAACACTTTGTTGTTTCTACCGTATACTTTAACACTAAGGTCTGAAGTTCAAGACGTAGTTCACTTTGTTCCTGTTAAAGTGAAAGTAGTAAACTCAGGTAGAGGTTCAAACCGGAAGGTACCTTTACTGAAAGAAAAGTGTGGACAGCCGAAAGAAGTCTTTTAAATCCTTTTGAATCTCTTTTCAAATTGGTGAATTCGTGGGGGATTGTTGTATTAAAATTGTAGATAGGTTTTAATTGGAAAACCTATTAATTACAATTGGCATTCAATTTGATTTCAATTGGGAAACCAAATGGTTTGGAGGGAAAGTTGGGAATTCCTAAATTTGAAACATGGTTGAGTTGGGTGGAAGTTTAGTACCATACCGGGGAGAACTAAATTTTTGGTGGACTTATATATGAGTCCACACACCAAGCTCTTGTAGCAATAGTAGAGAGGAGGAATGGAGGACCACACACGCTCACGCATGCGCGCTCCGCTCCGCTCCGTCTCCGGCTCCGGCTCGGGCTTGGGCTCGGGCTCGGGAGAGTCAATTCGGATCTCGGATCTCGATACTTTTGCTGCGGGTTTCATTTGGATGATCGATTAAATTAATTAGACAAATTAACTTAATCGCGATCACATTGGGAATCGGACTTAATCCAAACGGCTCGATTTTGCCACGGGTTTGGAATTCGAATGGACACGCCCGTTGAAGGGTGTTTTCGGAAATCAAAGGTCACCGCGCGTTAGGGCACGCGAGCCCCTCTTTTTATATCCCTCACCCGACGTCGTCTTTCTTCACTCGCAAGACAAACCTCTCACGCCATCTCTCTCTCTGGTTCTTCCTCTCACGGACGAACGTTTTCTTCTTGCTCTCTCGACTGCTGTTCTCTGAGGTACAATCGAGGATGATCCCGTTGGTGTGCGCCGACGACGATCGTGAACCGTCGTATCCTGGGAGCTGATCGCCAGTACCCTATGCACCGGTATTGTGGGGGCGATATCTTCTCTAAGGATAGTCCATTTCATGGACGCTTTGGTGACTTCTAAACTGATCTTTATTTTATTTTGGTTGCCGCAATATGTTTATTGCTTTACCCTTTCTGGATCATGCCCATGTTATTTATGTTTCTGTTCTATTAATCGGTTCCTGTTTGCATTGTATAATCGGATAATGATTGGGAAACATACGATTAATATGATTTTATTCGGTATTGTTTCTCTGTTAACTCATTTGGATCCGATAATTCATTGTTTAATTGTTTAATATATGCACTGGTAATCTTATTTACAACAATATGTTACCACTTTTTCTATTAAAATACATACATAAAATGTATGCCCGTCGAATAGGGATAATGTGCAGATAAAATCTTAAATAGCAGTTTAGATTTACATATATTAAATAACTTATACATTAAACAAATATACTAAATTTAATTATTTCATTTACAATTATACTGCAAACACTGCGTAAAAAGTGGCGTATACCAATAAATAATTTGAATTATTCATTGTTATATTTTCTGATGGTAAAAATATATCAATGAAAATTTTTGTTGTAAATTTATTTTTTGTTATTTTTATGAGCAATTAATGTCATATTCATTGCTAAATTATCATATAACAATGGTTCGTTGACTTTTCTTTTATACATTTATATATTGTTCTTAAATTAACAACGATTAGAAGAAAAACTAACGAATGTTATATAATTCATTGTATCAATACAACGGCGCATACACTATTCGTCGAAAGGATAAGGAAACAAGTAACAATTCATATATTTGTTGCGACTACATTTCACAAAAGATATGGTAACATAAATAATTTTTTTGTTTATCATGAGAATACTTAAAGAATAACTGATTTTTCATAGTCAAAGCAAACGGTGGAGAAACATAATGCATAAGCAAATCAAACAATAACATGAAAGAACAAGAACTCTTGGATTTTTATGTGAAACCATACTCCTTAAGGAGCTGGACAAAACAATGAGAGAAAGCTTCAAAGGGTTAGGAGTTGCATTATGTTTCTCAAGAGATTACAATGAGTTTGAGCTCTCTATATAACCCCACCAACATACTAAAGTCCCATCAATAGTTGGTATGAGACTCATTTTGAGAACATGGTACTACATATATTCCCTAACACTCTCCAGATTACCCATCTCCATGTATTTTCTATTACCCCATCAAGCTGAAGCATGCAATGCTCAACTTGAGAAGCACCCATCATACATTGAATCCATGGCAATACATACAAACTTGACTCAACGCATATTCTGCTCGTCGTTGCCAATAGTGATGCCAATCATGTAATACTGGTAAGGTGGAACTATAGGGATAAAGAATAAATGATGGTCCATTAAGAAATCTGGATGGAGAACTGTCTCGTAAGCTCTATATCTGCATTGATCATAGTCAAAAGTACTATACCGAGTCTCCTCATGGATTACTGCCAGCAACGTGTCTCCTCGATGGAAGACAGTTCCATCTTTCTCAAGGACCAACCAAAGAATATTGTGGGAATATCCATACGTAGATCTTAAAAAATGGGCCACTCTCATAGGGATGTCGAAGCAACTTCTCTCTTATAGGAACCTCATTAAGATCTCGTACTGGAGTTCACGATCAATGAAAGATGGTCTTCAATGCGTTTCACTATGGAAATCTCTTAAAAAAATGGCAACTTCTACAGAGTGCCTAAAATAGGATTAGAACTAGAAAACTCTACTCTACACTCCATTCTCCCAGATTTTTTATAACTAAGTATAATTAACCAACTCAGGAGAACAAATGAAGGAGGAGGTCAAATAAGAGACTTGTCTTCTCTCTCTTTTTAATTATCCATGCCTTTTTTTGGACGAGTTTTTTTCATTCTTCTTTTTCGTTATCTTTGTTTTTTTTAATTGACCACCTATTTTATGCCTTATTAAGGAACTAGAACTATTTTTTTATGGATTAATGGTCATTCATGTTCTTTTCTCAATGATAGCTTTGACCAATTTAAAGGCATACTCCAAGGCCCAACAATGCAAATCACTTCCTTTCTTCTTCCTTTGGAACCAAGTACAAGAAAGGAGGAAAAACGCATGTTGTGCCCTATGTAGGTCTCTTAACCATGAGCACAATTGCTCCTCTTTCACGAAGAATAAATCCTGACGCCACCATTACACATTATCTTGTAGCTTCTCGTGACAGGACATCAACCTCTTCACCATCATTGTAGGAGAGGAACCCATCACTATATGAGCCTAAACATCACCACAATCACATGAAGTTTCCAGGGACACACTACCTTTTGAGGTTCTCCCTGCACGACAACTCCATGTCTAGTTACCATATTTATGACACCTTTTCTTCTCTTGCACCCCCATGCCCGCCAGCACCAGTGCCCTCCTCCGCCAGTGCCCACACAACTCCTCCGCCAGTGCCCTCTTCCCCCTCGACACCCTCACACGCCTCCTCCACCAGTGCCCTCTTCCTCCTCAACAGTCTAGGATCCCTTCTCATCTCTGGCATTTCTGTACCCTACTCCTCTTGCGGTATTGATGAATCCTTGATTCTCACTTTTTATTCTTTTATTTTAGCCATTTACCTTAGCAAAGCATCATGTAGATAAGTATAAATACAATAAGTTAGCATTATGCATGCATTTATTTATATTGCATATTTATCATATATTTGTGCAAAAATAAATGAATAAAGTAAAATAATAAGGAAAGAGGAATTTAGAATAAATATAGAGAGACCCGAACCTCAAGTGAAGGTCAAGCATTGACCTGATCACCAAATAAAATAAGAAGAGGGAGATAGGGCCTACTATATATTGTACATATCACTTATATATGTAAATAATTATTTTTGACAAAATAAAAATAATTTATCCTTTTTACCTCCTTTTATTCTTTCTAAAAATAAAATAAAACAAAAATTAGAAAAATAAAATAAAAATTAAAATAAAATCATCTCTCACTTGTACAAAATACATGTATACATACAACATTCTTTATTTATTATATGCCTGTACATAACTAATAAAAATAAAATAAAAATTATTTTAGACTCCTAAAAACATCTTGTAAATAAATAAAATAGAAAATAGAGGTATTTATGTAATAATAACAAAATAAAAATAATGGTACAAAAAACATAGATATAATATACTTTTATATACTACTGTATACTGTATATACCCTAATTTATTTTTCGTAAAATAAATAAAAATCGCAGAAAAGTTCCTTAAAAAATAACACACATTTTTTATTTTATTTAATTTTAATTTAAATTCGTTTATTATTTTTTATTTAATTTTCTTTATTTTTCTTTATTTTGTCCTGTAATCTATTTTGTCGTCTTCCTTGGCCCCTTCTAATTGGGCCACATCGAACTTATTGACCAAAGTCAACTGTCCCCTCTGCCACCTTTTTCGTTTCAGATCTGGTTCACTCGCTTTTCACTGATTTATCTCGACCCAATCCGATCGATTTATCCTCCCATTTTCAGCTCCAATTATAGAGGGTAGATCCATGATCCACGCTCGATGATATCCTTAGGGATCCGAACCTCGATTCGCACACCTCATTCCATCTTTCTCGAACCCTGTAGACTATATAACCTCACGGAGCTCCTTTTTCTCTTGGATCTTTGGCTGCCACTCTTCGTCCAAGGAGCTCTGTCTACCTCCCTGAGTGACAACACGTAAGAGGGGTACGTGCAGCAATATGTTTGAGCCATACGCCTCTGATCCGACGGTTCCTCCGCCGCGAGGTGAGCCAAGCTTCTGGGCCCGTCGACTTGTTGAGGCCATGACCCCCGGAGGTCTCGAACCTCCAGCATAGACGACTCTAGCCATCAGGTAACTTAGTTTCACATGAATACTGCTTTATATTCGAGTTTTGGATTAGTCGTAGAGCTTCCTTTTTCAGCTCCGGTCTCCTTGGCCGGAGCATCTTCTGGTTATTCCGCATCCACGACCACCTCCATCAGACTTCCCTTCACGTTCTTTGCCCCTCCACTCATCTTAGTTCGCCCAGGAACAAGACTTGGATCCTCCTCCTCCGCCGCATCACCGGAGGGTCACGCCACGACTCACCAACCACCCATTTCGAGATTTAACGGGTTGAGGCACTTTTCCCTCGACCCCGTTGTTCGTCTGTGCAAGAAGAAGCGTCAAAGGACCTCACCTGGAGGTCGACTTGTATAGGCACAACAGCTCCAGGTCTTCATGCCTCGCCAGGACACCCTCTTTGGTCCTGGCCCTTCTGAGCCCACCAGTAGCTGCGGACCACCGACACCGATCTTTTGCCCATCCACTCAACTTCGACAGACGTCCCTGTCTTGCTTATTGGCTGCTCGAAACTCGCTGGAGGCGAGTTCTTCGGTGGATCTTCCAGGCATCGCCTCCACGGTTCGATTGAGGCCCGCTCGAGTTCTGATCCTCACCGTCCATCTACGGTAGAGCCTCGACCGTTAGATCCATCTGAGAATCATCTAGCAACCGTCCATCGTCGAAGCGGTACCATTAGATCTCAGCCATCCATCTTAAGTGGCGCTCTCGACCATTGGATAGCTGATAATAAAGGGTAATTTGCACTTAGGCTCTTTCATATTTTGCACCTACATATTAGTCTTGTAAATATTTGCCACAGTTATTTTTATTTTGGATAATTTGCAATTTGGTCCTCTAATTTTTAATATTTGCATTTTAGTCCCTCCAAATATGAGTCACGTGCTATCCCACGTGACTTGCTGGGTTATTTGCATGTAGTACCCTGAATTTTTGAACTGTGATGTATTGAATGAAAGTTTATGATGATTATAGTTATACCGCTGTGAACCAATATCACGTGTGGTGTGCGTGTCTACCTGGGATTTTTGCAAAGTGATCTCAGGTACTTTTTATTGTGTTATTGATTGTCTTGTAATTTTTCAATAATTACGATTAGGTCCCTACAACCTGTGTGTCTTGTTTTTAATCAAATAATTATTAGATCAACTCAAAAAATTCCACAGAAATTAACATTAGCTCATGCGAATGTGCAGTATTTATGGTAATTTTTGTGACTTGATTTAATTTTATTTTATATTTTCTAAAAATTCAAAGCCTCTAAAAATGTGTTTGTCTATTTTATAAAATACAAAAAAATATAAAAATAGTATAAAAAATTCTATAAAAATCTCGGTGTGTTTGCCTTAGTGTTTTATTGCTTCAATATCATTTTTGTAGCATTATATTTTATAAAAACCCTAAAAATCACAAAAGACTAAAAATCATACAAAAATTATTAAAAATTCTACAAAAATAAAAAATGAGATTTTAGGTTATGTAGTTAGGTATTTTTATTTACTTTATCATAAAAATTGCAGCCACGACATATGGGTAATTTAAACATTTTAAATTTGCCTTTTAGTAAGGGCTGTACATTATGTTTCTGTTTTGTACTTGTTTCATTTTTATAAAATCAAACAAAAATCAGGAAAAGACCTCAAAATTACCAACAACACTTGCATATTTCAAAAACATAGAAATATTTTTATTCCTGAATTTAGAGCCTTTATAGCCTAAATAAAAATGGTTAATGCTTCTTTGTGAATTGGTTTGTTCCTTATTTTGAAAAATTAAAAAAATTTCAAAATTCAAAATTAAATAAAAATTAATTTTAATTTTCTGATCTCGACTACCTCGTATATTTCTGTGCTCCTTGTGTTTGACCCTGGTCGCTATACTAGGTTAAATAAATAGCGGAGACCGTTTACATTAGATTTTTGTGCCTTGATTGATTTGTGTGGTCTTTATTTTTCTTGATTGATTGTGCCTTGTGATTCAGGTCACAATGACCCTTAGACACTACTTAACCCGAGTTGCCTGGCCAGTCATCAGGCATCTTTAGCACCTCACGTACACAGGAAGGCTGAACTCCATCTTTTTGTATTTCGTTGGTTTGGTGTGCCTACTAGGTGTTTAGAGTTTTGACTCACTCATTTTTATGCTTGGTGATCAACGTTATGTCTGATCTAGAAGAAGGAGAAATTCCCAGAGATGCATTTCATGCATCCAACCTCTAACTACCTTCTTTGTTCCCTTCCGAGAATTTGTTTAGAGGGATCTTATTGTGTCAATTATGAGTTTTCACTTTTGCCCGGATGGTAGAGAGTGTAGCAAAGGCATTACACATTTGATCTCTCATCTCAAAAGAGTGCATATATCTAGTAAAAATCATTGTACATTATGAAGGATATGGGAAGATCCTTAAGCACATCATGGAAGCATGGAGATCGCAACAAATGTGATCGGGAGCGACTAGTCGCACTAGTTGCTTGGGGCAGCGGAAATTTTTTAAAATTAAACGATGAAATCACATGATTCAAGAACACTTCTCGAATCAATTCATCTAAACCACAAACAAATTTTGTTTACCCTTTTGAAGCGTGGTTGCGATCGAGTCTCTAAACGAAGAGACCTCCTGTCTCAATTCTAATCCAACGAGGGAGACTCTTACGAGCGCGTTGATGAAACACGCGATCCTCACTATCCATGTTGTTGATCTAAGCGATGAATCTCATTATCTCGTCTCACAAGATCTGACATCTTCTTTACGAGTCAAGCACACCGAAGAAGATGGAGATCCACGAGTAGTCAATCCGGCAACACAATGAGGTAGCGATGACTATGACCCTCTCTAGTGTTTGGGGTGGATGTCCACTCTAACGAGAGAGAGAGAGAGGGTGCGTGTGTAGAGAGAGAGAGCGAGTTTAATTCCTCTTGGAGTTATGTTGTAGTCTAAAAGACAAGGGCTATCCTTCCTTTTATACTACTTGGATGTATATGGATCTCAATCCATGTGCCCTCTTAATCCAACGGTTTATATTAAGAGGTAATTAATCAATGACCATGATTTGTTGCTACAAATTTTAAATAAATAATTTAATTAAAATAAATTAATTATATCCCTTTTAAAGATACAAATTAATTTATTTTAATTTCAATTATACTAAATAGATAATATGAGAGGCAACCACCACCAAAAAAGGGTGGACATCCCTCCTTTGAATGGGTCAAGGTAGACGACCACCTCTCGTGGTTTTGCCTTCCTTAATATATATTTATTATATATATATATATATTAAAATGCAACAACTATTATTTTATTATCTTTACAAAAATAATTCCAAATTTAATATTATGAAAACATTAATCATGCCATTAACAAATATGAATCATATTCACATATCCAACATAATATGTAAATTAGATTTACAAATTCAATTCACAACAATATATAATTTGTAATTCTATTTACAATTAAATCTCTCCAATATATTATAAATCATATTTATAATCAGGAATACTATGGATAGAGATATCCACATTAATCATATCTTTGATAATTAAATCACATTTAGTTATCCAAGATGACTCTTCTCATGTGCCCAAATAACATGAGTTACATTTACATTATTTACATCTTTGATAATTAAATCAAATTTAATTAAAATAGATCGCTCTCCTTATATGACCAATATTATTCATGATAATTAAATCATATTTAACTATCAATTTTCCTCAATGCTAAGATACATTGTCAACAATGAAATTATCCTTGAACTCTTTCAAGAATAATGTGCTTTCTCCGCGGATACTTGGATATAAGGATATGGTGATTGTACGTTAGACGTATAGTTACTTGGATTGAGATCATATCTCAAAATCCAAATCTCGAGGGCCTCCCACAGATGTTTAATTAAATCAAAGCCCTAAATCTAATCTTCTCATTGTATCTGAATCACATTCAGATCACCATCCAATATTTGGATCAAGATTAAATTACTTCTCTACTAAGAGGAGTCATTAAAATCCAAACACGTTTCATCACTCCCTCGGAATGGAAGCATCATGGTTATACAATCATTTATGATCACATCACCCTTAGGTATTCCTAATACCTATACATCCTGCATATTGGAAGACCTAGAATAAATCATAAGTTTCATATCAATTTAGACCGTCTCTTTCAGGGTTTTATCATTAAGTTTCTCATTTGATTATTGAGTGTTGGTATCGATCATATTCCTTCGAAAAGCATATATCATACCTAGGTATTCATCATATACTTTCTAAAAGTATATATCAAACCTACAAATTCAATCAGCTTCTAAAGCAAGACGACCGTGCATGGAATTTGATCCCAATATCTCATGAGTGAGCTCATGCGTTCCGATTCAGTAAATAAACCTGTATGATTCTTTTTAAAGATCGTATTATTCATATGACTTTGTATGCACACCCGCACGCTAGTGTATATACCTTGATTCGACCATCAACTTATCGGTCTGCAAAATGTACATATTCAAACATATAGTAGCACATTTGTCTCCGTTCAAAGAATGCTTGCCTATATCGTGACAACATATGACATAGGTCTTTGGTTTTCTCGATCTGATTAAGTCAACTCTTTGACCTAACTTATCTAACACCTCCGAATCTCTATTCCTATGTAGAGGATCTACATCAAGAGGTCAGTTACATATCATCCCATGAGAGAAAGGATTGACATCTCCTACTCCGATTGGAGATTATCTCTTAATAATCATTTGACGATGCTTGATGAGTCCTCAATCTAACTCTTTAGATATTCGCCCAAGCACCATCCTCTATAATTTAACAACTGAATCAACAACTTTATGATCATCAAGACGGCCATGGTACTTAATTTACAAGGAACCTATTATGCAAATTAGTTATTATTCATTTTAGAATTTTAGATCAAAGATGATATTTGTAATAGCATTTATTGCATAATGGCTTGTCGTAGGCTTGCATATCCAATACTTTAATGGAGGGAGATCTTCAAAAAGATCATGACTTATTTCTTGCTGTGAATGAGACCTTGAGGGCCCTTGATCATTGGTTATGCGGAGTGTATGAAGATACATGCAAGGAGTCACACATGCCATCACAATGATGATATTATTCAAGCCACTAGATTGAAACTCGCCTTGTTGGCATTATTAAGCCTCTCCAAAAGAGTCTTGAGATATCTACTGCTATGGAGGGACTGATCCTTGATGGCATGCTTCTCTGTCTGGTCTTTAGAAATCCTGTCTTGATAGTGAAGAGAATCCCTCTTAGTTGTCGACTTGCCTTCTCTCAAGTTTGAAATACATCTCTTTATAAAGTGATCGCTGATTCAAACTTAATATCTGCACGGGTGATGCTGTTGCTTCTTCCACGATGTACTTTGCATGTGTTTCATCCTCAAAACAGACATGATTGTAGGTTTGGTACAATGGCTTATCCTCATATCACTTTCTACCTGGGGAGAAGCTGACAATATTGCTAAGCTAGTGGACCAGGTATTGAATGATTATGTGCTTGAGGCTATGGACAATAGCGGTGGATGCTCTAAGGAGGGGGATAAAAAATTAAATTCCAACATCAGGTAATGCCTTTGTAAGGTGCAAATGGCTATTTTACAACAACGGTAAAAGTTTTTTCTTCATATGGTGTGGCACCTTTCAATGTAGATACCATTAGGGATTTAGAGGTGAAACACACTTGCAGTTCACCTCCATACCTACCGGATTATCCCCTTTTGGAGCTCCTTTTGTTGCAGAAGTTGACACCATTCTTGGCTGTATCAAGTCTTTCTCTAAAGGGACTTCCTATGGTAGATATAATTTGAGGGCCCAACACCTCCTTAATGCTATGTGTGTAGAGGAGTCTGTCGTGGACATGAACCTTTTACATGGCATCACCCTTGTAGTTAATTTATAGGTGGAAGGGAGATATCCCTCGCTTGTTAAAATTTATAACATGTACACCGCTTACACCATTTCTTAAGCCAAACAACAACATTCACCCTATTTCTGTTGGTACTATTTGGAGGTAGCTAGCGCCTAAAGTTGCTATGGCAGGAGTAAATAAAAATACGACCAAATATCTAAATGACGTCCAATTTGGAGTGGGTGTTTCTGGTGGAGCTGAGGCTATTCTACATAGTGTCAACAAAGTGTTGAACTCTCGTCATAGCGACTGTTCTTTTTCCATGTTCATAGTGGATTTTTCTAATACCTTCAATATGGTCGATAGGTCTGTCTTATTACGCCAAGTGAAAATAAGATCTCCATCTATATCTTCGTGGGTAGAGCTCTTATATGGACAGACAACAAGGTTATACCTTGGAGATAGATATATCTGATCATCAGCTAGAGTACAACATGGCGATCCTCTAGGGCCACTCCTTTTTCTCTCATACTGCATACACTTATCCATTATATCAGTGATAATTGCAAGCTACTTCTTCATGCATGGTATCTTGATGATGGTACAATTATTGGAAATATATATGAGGTGGCCAAGGTTATGGGTATCATCCAACAGTGTGGGACAACTTGGGTCTAGTTTTAAATATTCATAGAACTGAACTCTTTTGTACTACAAGTAATGGTAGGAAACTTAGAAAAGGGTTGTTCCCAACAAGTATTGGAAGACCTTTATTAGGCGTGAAGTTGCTTGGAGCGGTGGTTAGTAGGGATAAAAATTTTATTGAAGGTTTGTCTTTGGATAGGGCTGTTATAGCTGTGAAGTTGATGCATGTTCTTCCTCAGTTGGGTGATCCTCAAAGTGAGATTCTTTTGCTCCATTCGTGTATGGGTATAGCAAAACTTTTATTTGGCGTGAGGACATGTCAAGCTATGTACATGGAGGAGGCAACATTATTATTCGATAGTGGCTTACGAGAGTCTATTGAGGACATTGTTGTTTATGGATGCTCTTTTTTGGAGACCTCTAATGGTGGGTGGCTTCATCGCCCATTCAGCTTGATGATTTGGAGCTACTTTCTACAATTCATGCTTCTTCATATTCCTTTGTGGCTTTGAGGGCGCATTCTTAGGAGTTGTAAGATCATATCTTACGAGATAGTGAGATTTACAATATAGATCTCATCTTTGATTATGCTCTCCATTGACTTCATGGCACGATTCCCTCATCGACCTCAGTTGTTTCTCTAGAAAGGACACCGTCCCTCCAAAGTTCCAAAATGTTTTGGTGAGTGTTTTTAACAAAATAATTGAGGACTTGGAGGTGAAATTTGATACGATCGTTAGACAAAAAGTAAATTTTCGATGTTTTTAAGCTGATCATACGCAAGATTTCCTCCTTGCTATTCCTATTGACAGACTAGTCTACACATATCACCGATGGAGTATTACAGTATCCTCAAATATCGTCTCATGCTAGATTTATTACTAAAATATCATCGAGTGCATGATGTTAAGGATAGATTATATATAATATTTTCTTAAATTAGTTCTGTAGCAAATTAAGTTCTTTTATATAAGGGTGTAACTTTTCTTAAATTAGTAAGTAGGGTGTCGACTATTGAGGTTTTACTAGAGTACATGCAGCTCAATTCTCGGACCTAGAACACACATTTGCTTCATGATATGTTTTCTTTTAGTTTATGTCGTGATAATATTTCATATTATCATAAGTGCCGTTATAAATAACTGTGTCTACGTAAGATCATAAGTTTTCGTCAAAACTCCGAGTGCACAGTTTAAGGCTCGACAAATTTATTTGAAGGTGAATTACGACACTTTTCGTAGCATTAGTATAATATGAAATTTAAGTTCTACGCGATTTCAATATTTTATAAGTTAACTTACAACCAATGCATCTCTCCTTATTTACAGTATTGACGTCTGTCTCTTACTACTAAGAATTAATAATCTTGGTGCTTCTGCTATTGTTGGAGTTTTAGTCAAACAAGAATTTAGCAGTTTCCTTGAACAAGGTAACAAGAATTACCCACACATCATCCTCAACTATTATAGAAGTGAAGATCGCATCAAGAATGTTATGCTGATTGATGAATTAGTATAAAGTTTTTCTGCCAAGCTTGCTTCCCATTTGGGATATATTACTTTAAGTCTTTTAAGACAATAAGTTCATCGCATAATATATCTTGGAATTAAGATAACATATGTAAAAAGGATTTCTTACTTTGCTTTGATAAAATACTATACAAGGTGGAGCATACGGCCTGCGTGTATGTCGTTGATTGATACATATACTTCTTAAAGATATTTATCAGTTCAACTTGGGTTCAAAATTAGAAATATTGGTAGATGGGTTTCAGACATGAGGGTTTCAAATATTAAAGTTTTGTTTAGTGAGTAAGAAAAATATTATCATTATCGTTTCTCAAATTATGTTATTTCGTTAAAGTATAATTTACATGTGAGGATGACAAAGATAGTATTGCACGGTGGATGCACACCCTTGTAGTACGACCGACCAAACAGTGAGTCAGCTCCACTCGAGGCATCATAGAGTGGGGTGGTGATATATACTCTAGAAGGTTTTAGGTGGATGCACGCGTGTATCACACCATACAGATCTAGTTTTTGGCCACTAGTTTTGGGACGAGCAGTTCTCCCATGGCAGGCTCGATTGACGGAGTTGCGATTCTCTTGACTATGTACTATGTGTCACAAGGTTTAGAGTACTACCAACCAGACTAGCTTAAGGGTCACACTTGCATACAGTCTTTAGGCTGCACTCTGAATGAAGCATTGCATGTTTCATTCTTAGTGTAGACTTTCTCCTTTGACGATGAGTCCAGGATAAGTATGTGGAAATATAGACTAAGAGATGTGTATGAACCGGATTAAATTGAATAAGGTATTTTAGAATCTGTTGAAGACATGTATTGTATATGTAGTTATATTGCTAGGTTTTATCAAAATGTTCTATGTTAAATATGTCCAGTAACTGCATTTTCTCTACTCTACACCCTTTTATTTTATAAATCATTATGTTCATACCGGGTCATTTGACTCACAAGTTACCTCCTTTGAAAATCCAATAGGGAGTGTAGAACAAGAGATATCAGCTCGAGTTTTTGGTGGTGCAACCACATGACATTATTGAGGTTGAGGCCTAGTTTTGTAGTTTCTTTTATTCCTCTCTTTTCAAATTTTGATGATGTAATAACGAGATTTTGAGTTTTTATTGTTATCTTTTTATGGACATCTGATTATGAATGGAAGTTTTAATTTCTTTTTATTATTATATTTGTATGAATGGTATATAATGCGGTTGTTTATAACGATTGTTGGGTAATTTTGTGAATGGGTGTTGAGTTACGTTGTTGTCGAGGTGGGGCGTTATATATGTCATACGCTATCACGTGTAGGCACACATCTTCTGATCAGAGACAGACACATTACTATATGTCTAAGTACATTATGTGACCATTATGATGATGACCTAATCAAGGTCTATACACCAGTGAGATGGTGTGCATACAAGGGCATATGAGTAATACGATCTCTCAAAGGGATCATACATGTTCACTGAATCGAAAGATGTGAGCTCACTCATAAGATATTGGGATAAACCAAATTCTAACATTAGTCGTCTTATTTTGAAACAAGGCATGATTTGAAGGTATGATACATGTTTTTGGAAAGCATATGATCGATATCAACTCCCAATGACATAATGAGAAAATTTATCAAAAAATCATGAAGGAAATAATCCAAAGTAGGATAACAACTTCAGGTTTAATCACAGTCTTCTAGTGTGCAAGATATACAAGTATTGGGAATATTTGAGGGTGATGTTATATTAATCGATTGTATAACCATGACACTTCATTCTGAGGTAGTGATGAAATGGGTTTGGATTTTACTGACTCCACTCGGTAGACTAGTTATCCAATCTTAGTCTGAAAGTTGGACATTGATATGGATGCGATTCATATGCAATAAGAAGATTGGATATTTTATTTCACTTCATCATACATCTCTGAGAAGTCTTGAAGATCTGGATGTAAAATTAGATCTCACTACCCAAGTCACTATGCATGGAATATATAGTCGCCCTATCCCTATCGCTAAATTTCTGAGGATAATGCACACTATTCTTTTAAGAGTTAAAGAATTGTTCCATTAGAGACAATATCTAAGTAGTAGAAAATAAAGAGAATAATGATAATTAAATTAGATTTAATTATCATAAGTAATGTGAATTCAATTCACATTATTTAGACATATGTGGAATGACATCTTGGATAATTAAATTAGATTTAATCATCATGGATGAAATTCATGTAGATAAAACTACTCATAATAATTGATGATAATGTGGATATGATCCACAATATCACAAAAAAATTAATTGTGAATAGGATTCACAATTTAAATATTAATGTGAATTGGATTCACATTGAGTAATTAAATATAAATATGATTTACATTTGGTTTTGGATGGATGAATATAATTCATAAATATCAATGATATATTGCAATTGTTACAAATAATATGCACATGATTTTGTGATATTTTGTTGATAAAATAATTCTATGAATAAAGATGTAATGCACTGTGATTACACTAAAAAGAGTTTGGAGAGAAAAAGTCTCTCTCTCTCTCTCCAATTCATGGTGGGCATCACCCACCTATATGGAAAGGAAGCATTCTCCTTTCCACATTTTTGGACGGAGGCTTTCTCATTTCCTCAGTATTTATTAAAAAATATTTACTTTGATATTAAATTGAGTATGAATTAGTAATTGTTTTATTAATTCAAATCCTATTTGCTTATAGCATAAATATAATCTTAAAAGATTATATTTAATCTCAGCCGCTGATCATTATTAGGAGTGCATCTCCACCATCAATTATGCTATAAAAGAGATGCTAACCTTAGCTATTTTAATTAATGCTATTGTTGGAAGAAACGACTCTCTCTCTCTCATCACATGTCTACCCTATTTCCTTTTCCAACCCTTGTGGCCATCCAGATAGGGTTCGTGGAGGCTGCGATTGTCATGGCTCTACCGTTCTGATTGCTCGTAGATCTTCGTCATCTTCAGTACCTGACGAGTCACTGAATACGTGTTTTAATTTGTGTTCGTTGTAGTATGTATACTTAGCGATTTAATCAGAACCGAGACAAGATCTCTATGAAGAGTGTCTCGACTTTAATTTATATCCCGGGCAAGTCCAGGGTCGAATACAGGGAGGCAAAGGAACGGCTTTAGGGTTAATTCGAAAATTAAGATCTAGATTTTCAATGCAGTTTTTTTATATATTTTTTATGCAAAAACAAGTGCAAGTTGTAAAATGCAAAGTGAATTAAGTTACTAAGAAAGCATACAACTTAGCCAAATTATTTTTAATAGGAAATAGGTTCAATTTAGCCAAATTAAAATTTTCCAGTAAACTTAATCCAAAGATGAATGCAACATATATTCTTTTTGGATTTTTTAGGGTTAAAATGCAACAATTAAAAATGCACACTTTTTATGGTTTTTTCATAATTTTTCGAACAAACAAAATGCAAAAATCATGAAACATTTACTGGAAATAAAACATGATACAAGGAAGTTGCACTATTTTTTTTTGGATTTTTCGGACAAAATATGAAATTCTTATCGATTTTTAATGAAAATAGAGTGGTTGCAAGTAATTAATTCCTAATAAATCCATGTTATCACATTAGCTCGAGTGCGAATTATCTCAATAAGTTATTTAGATGAACAATCCAGGAGAGTTGAAATTTCGTAAAAATATGATGTGTAGATTTAACTAAAAATCATTTACTGAAAACACTCCACAATTTATTTCAGACACAAGATAACTCCAGTTAATGTCAAATTTGGAATTAATTAACGCACACTTCAAGACATCATTCCAAAGTTTTGTGGAATTTTTGGAGCAACGATGAGTGAGATATGAATTTAAGAGCACAAATTGGGTAAAATATGCAATATTTCAGTTAAATATTTTCAATTAATTATCCAAAGACCATAAAAATATAAATAAATATCTACGTGGTAGAGAACTAGTTGCTCAACATCAAGACATTTTTCATTGAGTAAAAAGATGCAAGATTGAAGTCCAAATTAATGAGCAAACATATGGTTCTCTGTACAATATCATAAATTGAAAATGCAATACAAATGGTGCACAAGGGTTTTTTTGGAATTAAAGAAACATACAGGGTAAACTATGCAATTTTTACAATAAAAAAAATAAAAAATTGGACCTTCTTTTTTCTTCCTGGGCGCAGGGGGAGGGGTGCTGGGAGGGCGGCGGCGCCACCCGCATGCACGCGGTCGCGTCGGCTGGAGAGCCGTTGGGGGCGAAGGCGCCAGAGGTGGAGGAGAGGACGGCTGGCGGAGGCGCGGTTTACGCAACAGGTGGAGGAACGTAGACGTGGCGGACGACGACCGGAGGAGGCCACGCGACGGCGCTGGTTGGAAGAAAGGGGGGTGGCAGGCGACCTCCCTCCTATTTCTTTTTTTTTTATTTTTTAATGTTTTTTTACTACTGTAATAATTTTTTTGTTATATATATTTTTTTAAATTTTTTAATTTTATTAAATAAGAAATGCAAATGATGTGGAGAAAAAATGATGTGATGATGGTGGTGAAGATGATGAAGTAGTATAAATGGAGCTAAGTAGGTGTTAATGTGACATGATAAAAATGCAAAAATAACGACGATGCCAATGATAAAAAGGGAACTTACCTACGATGAACTCAGGTGCCTATGAAGTGCTCACGAGAGCACGGTCTTTGCTCGAATCACCGGCGAGCGATGAGCTCGAGCAGCGCACAGATGCGACTGCGATATTGGCCAAGAAGCCAACGGATCTCACCGGAAAGAGAGATGTCGTCGCTCGACCGCGGTTGCGTCGCTATCACCGATTCAACTCTAGAAACTAGGCTCTCATCATATAAAGATGAATCCAGTGCAAAATGAGGAGGATGGGATGTTTATAAAGAGAAAGAAAATGGAGGTTAGAATGGAGGTGGAGTAGAATGGAGGTTATTAAGATGGTGGAGTTGAATTAGAAGTTAGAAAAATGGTGGAATGATGGAGTTGAATGGTGGTTATTATAGAGAAAGGGAATTAAATAATAAAATAAATAATGATATAAAGTAGGCTACTAAAATACAACAAAAATATAAAGAAGGAAATATAGCGGAGAATTTACAAAGGAATACATACAACATGTATATTTTTTGTTTGCTTTTCTAATATATATATCTTTTTAATAAGAGATATTTACAACAGAAAAATAAAATAAAATATAAGAATAAAAATATAATACAATAATGATTTTTTTGATTTTTAGTAATTAAGAAAGATAAAATAAATAATGAAGAAAGGATGATATATACATAATATACAATATACATATAGGTCCCAAAACCCAACTTTTGCAAATGAGCTCCGATTTTAATGAAACCTCTTCCTTTGGATAGATAATTTTCTAACCTGAACTTTAAAAGTGAGTTTGGTGAATTTGGAGTTCATATGGAGCTGAAATTTGGCTTGGAAGTTGGACTTTACGGCTTTTTCTCTTTGGGATCTAGGAGCATTTATTTGAGCTGAAATTTGTTGTGTATTTTTGTATTTATATATATATATATTTTTATGAACAAGTTAGAGAAAGAATTTGGCAAAAAGGAGTTGAAATGAAATTATTAAAAAACATGAAGTTTTGAGCTATTTACAGGAGAAAAACTCCTTTATTTTTCGGCTTTTTATTGTTAATTTATTTTGTACAATATAATATACAATAATTAGTGTGTTTTATTTATAAGCATCATTTTGTTAATTTATTGAATTTATTTACATTTATTTGAGATTTTGCTAAGGGATTTTGCTAAGATCAAGATATTGAGATGATGAATCGTGGATTCATCACCCCCCTATACTTAAACTTTTCTAGTTCTCGAGCAAATAAAGAATGAATAAGTTGGATTAATCTCTGATTGTGTATGTCAATATAAGACTTGATCCGTTCAAGAACTCTCGATTTTAGAGATCCTAAGATTCTAAGCTGAACCAAGCTCTAGTCAAAAGGTATCCAATTTCCCTAATCATCAGACTCTCTTTGTATGTGTGTATATATATATATTACGGATATGACCTTAAGTGTTGAATGCAATTACAAGAGTAGAGTCACAACGTCACCCAAGGTTCCAGTCCAAGAGACTCTCCTATGAACTCGATCCTCAACACTAGGGAATAAACCATTTCTTGCATTCAATCCACCGTCTCTTTAGTTGCCAGACTTAAAAGTGTAGATGGAAGGCCAGTTGATGGAGGGTATATGATTATGTCATTTCTTCTCTCCATCTCATTGGAACAAGGATCCTCTCGAGTGCCTTATTACTCAACGCATATTTTTGATGTTGATTAGTGCGTCCACCAAGAGAAGCTGGAGTCGTCTGCACTTGTTTTCCTGTGAGTACATCGGGGTGTGCCTTTTTTGAGTACCTATCGTACCTTCTATACCCAGACTTGTAGCATTTACGATGCGGAGCCCTTTTTTAGTTCAAGCCCCGCTCCTGGTCCTAATAGCGGTGGTCCAAGTGGACACTTTGAAATGGTTGGGAGCGCTCGCCTTTGGTGGAAGCTCTTTTGATAATTGACTTTTTGGAATGAGAGCTTTTCTTTATCATTTCATTGCTAGTATTTTTGGCTAGCTCCACTGCTTTTACCAAGAGTTGGCGCACACTGATCATCATTTTTTTATTTTATCACACCCTGGCACATAGGTAATTGTCAAGAGATAGTACAAGAAGCATGTTCTCATACTGGCTAAAGGTGCTGACACTCAGGTTTTATGAAGCCTTCATTGATTTTTATCCCATCCTCGAGCATCATCAAATCAAGTCCAAACTCAAATCCCTCATCCCAGTTCCTCAGGTGAAATTTCAACTCATCTCATCATAACTGCAGTCGTGTATGTGAGGTGCTGATAATATTCTTAAGGTAGAGACTAAGCATGCAATATAACACACAAATCTTTCAAACTAGGAAAATGTGAATAATTAAGTCAAAAGACCCTAATGACTAAGGATGGTTAACTCAAAATCTCAAGACCTCATAAACCAAGTGTTCTTGAACATCACTAGTCTTGTGTGAAAGTGAAGGTGTGAGGGATTAAACCAACTCATTAGTTAGTTTTTTTTAGATTTTTTTAAGATTTAGAAAAAGTTTTTTTTCAAAAAGTTTTTTTTGAAAAAAGATAGGTAAATAAGAAAGGAATCCCTTTTTTTGAAAAAGTTTCTTTTTAAAAAACAAATAAGGAAAAAATTTCAAAAGATTTTTTTCAGAAGTTTTTTTTGAAAAAGATTTTTTTACTAAATTTACCCACCCCATAATTATTGTATAATATATATAAAAATACATGAAAGTACGAGCTATGGGTAAAGTATATATGTAATATATACACACCCCCATATACTTAGCATGTGCTATGTCCTCAGAGCACAAGAAGCGAGAAGAAGACATAGCTTGTGCTAAGCGTAGTATGACTATAATAATAAAAAATATAGAAGTCGATCCGCCCCCCTATACTTAGGCCCCGATCAGCCTAAGTGTAGAAGAAGAGCAAAAAAATAGGGCGAACGATGTCAAGAGGAGAAATGGATGAGTATATACACATGGCGGGCATCGATTCCCCCTATACTTAGGCTCTTGGTCAGCCTAAGTATAGGACAGAAGTAAGTGTGAGAACCGATGTGATCTGGAGAATATACAAAGAAGAGAATATGTACAAGAGTGATGTAAGCTGCTGAATCTTGATGCTGCATCTTCGTGAAGAGTAATATAATGTATCTGCTCTTTGCTCACTCTACATGAAGTTGATGACCTCGACTTGGACTAACTACTCTTTCGAATCTACAAAATGCTTCAATAGTTGTCCATTTACCACATGAGATTGTGCACCATCTGTGAGATCAGCTATCTCTACACTTCCATTCTCGTGCACTTTCTTAACAACAAAGGGACCCGTCCATTTAGATTTGATCTTCCCATGGAACATCTTCAACATGACATTGAATAACCATACCTTTTGTCTAGAGACAAAGTCTTTGCACCTAATGTGCTGATCATGCCATCTCTTTACTTTGTCCTTATAAATCAAACTGTTGTCATATGCTATGTTTCGGATTTCCACGAGCTCGTTCAAGTTCAAGTCTCGAGAAAGCTTCCCTAGGTGACAACTCCAATTAATCTTCTTAGTTTCCCATTCGGATTTATGAATTAACTCTGCGGGTAAATGGCATGGCTTGCCGTAGATCATTCTAAATGGTGAAGTACCCAATGGTGTCTTGTAGGCTGTCCTATAGGCCCACAGAACTTGGTCCAAGAGCTGGGACCAGTTCTTCCTATCGGGACGAACCAATTTATGCAAAATACTCTTCACCTCTATGTTCTAAACCTCTTCCATGCCGTTGGACTGTGGGTGGTAAGGACTAGTAACTCTATGCTCAAATCCATAGTCCTTAGCTAAAGATCTCATATCTTGGTTCACATAGTGGCTATCCCCATCAGATATCAAAACTTTTGGCACCCCTAACCTAGCAATAATATGGTCTCTCACAAACTTACAGACAGTCCTGCTATCTGCGATTCGGGTTGGGATAGCCTCCACCCACCCAGATAAATAATCAACCGCCAACAATATGTACTCATGTCCTTGGTTGTTGGGATAGGGCCCCATAAAATCTATGCCCCATGCATAAAAAACATCACAAATAATTTGGTTGCATGTGCATCTCATCTCTCTGTCCAACTGTCCCTTCCATTCTTTGACAAATTGGGCACGATCGCACAAAACAATAGCATCTCTAAACAAGGTCGGCCAATACAATCCACATTGAATTACTTTGTGAGCAGTTCTCTTTCCCGAATGATGTCCTCCAGCCTCAAGTGAATGACAATATGTGAGGACACTTTAGTATTCTTCCTGAGGAATACAACTTCTCCAAACACAATGCGGTCCTTCGAAGAAAAGGAAAGGATCGTCCCAGTGGTATCTCCTCGAATCCGACTTCAATCGATCAATGCTGCTCCTAGTCCAACCATGTGGAACCTGCTTGGAGACAAGATAGTTCACCATGTTGGCATACCACGGGAGTGAGTCAATATAACAAATTGACTCATCTGGGAAGGTCTCTCTAATCCGATCATAATCAGGAGAATCCTTAAGTCCAATCTGAGAAAGGTGATCAGCCACAACATTCTTCACTCCAGGTTTATCTTTTATCTCCAAATCAAATTCTTGGATGAGTAAAATCCACCTAAGAAGACACGCCTTCGCGTTGTTCTTTTCCATTAAATATCGAATAGCTGTGTGATCAGTGTAAATTGTCACCTTAGACCCAAAATATATGATCTGAACTTATCGAGGGCCCATACTACCACGAGCATTTCCTTTTTGGTCATTGTATAATTCTTCTGTGTAGGGATCTAATACTTTTCTCGCGTAGTGGATCGCAAACGGGATCCCCTCTCGCCGTTGTCCTAATACGGCTCCTATAGCGAAATCTGAAGCGTCAATCACGATCTCAAAAGGGAGAGACCAGTCAAGAGCTTGTAGGATGGGCAAGGTACAAGTCTTCCTCTTCAAGAGCTCAAAGGCCTCCAGACACCTGTGATCTACAATGAACTCTGTGTCTTTCCCTAAGAGCTCAGTCAGTGGGTGGATGATCTTTGAAAAATCCTAAATAAATCTTCTATAGAATCCAACATGCCCTAAGAATGACCACACTGACTTCACATTGGTAGGTGGATCAAGTTTCTTGATCACCTCCACCTTAGTAGGGTCAACCTTCATTCCCCTTTTGGAGATGACAAGCCCCAACACGATATCCTCCGTCACCATAAAGTGACTCTTCTTCCAGGAGAGTACTAGATTCACCTCTCTACACCTCGTGAGGACTCGGTCCAAGTGCGCTAAACATGTACCAAAAGAATCATCGTGGACCGAGAAGTCATCCATGAACACTTCCAAGAAATCTCCCACCATCTCGGCAAATATGGCTATCATGTACCACTGAAATGAGCCTGGGGAATTGCAGAGCCCGAATGGCATGCGCCTGAAAGCATAAGTACCAAGTGCACATGTGAATGTGGTCTTTTCCTGGTCCTCAGGTGCTATAGCTACCTAGTTGTAGCCTTAATACCCACCAAGAAAACAGAAGAACTCTTTCCCTACTAGTCTCTCCAAGATCTGATCAATAAAAGGCAAGGAAAAGTGGTCTTTCTTGGTTGCATCATTCAGACGACTGTAATCAACACAGACACACCATGACGTTGGTACTCTTGTCGTGATCTCTACCCCCTCCTCGTTGATGACCGACAACATGAAGCGGGTCCACCCACCTGGAGTTAGAAATAGGGTATGTAAACCTTGCTTTGCAACATTTTTCAATCTCTTTCTTCTCCACTTTCCGTAGATTGGGGTTAAGTCTCCTTTAGAACTCACGGGAAGGTCTCACATTATCCTCAGTAAAAATGTGGTGCGAATAGAGAGCGGGGTTGATCTCCAAGAGATCCGACACTGTCCAGCCTATTGCTTTGCGGTTTCTCTCTAAAACTTCTAACAACCTAGACTCCTTTTCTAAAGTCAAGTCTGAGCTAATGATAACAGGATATCTTTCTTTGGGTCCTGCAAAAAAGGCGTACTTGAGTGTAGGAGGAAGTGATTTCAGTTCTGGTAATGTGGATCATCAAGCAAATTTGCTGAACTGAATCTGGTTCCATGCTACATGAAGGTGGGATAAGCTGAGTAGTACTCTCCACCAACTCAGACGTATGGGGAGTCGGATCGCCAAAGAAACTCAGTAGTTCGGCCAAAGCCACATCCGACTCATCATCTATGCCCCATGATCGTTCTCGAAGAGGATGGAACTGACAGATCCAGATGGATCTCTATTTCATCATGGGGATAGGTAGATGCATCTTTCACAAGATCAGACAACACCTGGAAAACTGCACCATCCACTATGCCCTTTCCAGATGAAAGGGACTCGCTCTGTCCTGAAGGAATCTGTCCCCAAATCCCAACTGTGCTAATCATACTGCAATCTGCTTCTGAAGATGAGTACTCTGTGCTACTCTCTGAATCAGGTCACTGGCATTGGTTTGCTTCATCTCAAGGTTCACTTCTCCGCCTGGAGAATGGAACTTCATCATTCCCGTACCATAATCGAAAGCTGTGATTGCGGTCCTAAGGAAGGAACGTCCAAGAATGATACGAGATTCTATCCAATGATTTGGGGTCTCCATGTCCAAGACTATGTAGTCAACCTGATAGTTCTTCCCCTCAATCGAGATAACAACGTTCTTCACTTCTCCCTTAGGTCTGTTCACTAAACGATCTGCGAGTTGGAGTAAAACTCAAGATTTGCGAAGTGGTCCCAACTCTAATTTTTGATATAATGCTAAGGGAAGTAAGTTGATCGAAGAACCGTTATCCAAAAGTGTGCATGCAAATGCAATGTCATCAATACGACTCTCCACATAGTGAGCACCCATGTCTCTCTTTTTCCTTGGCAAAGTCTGATTTTTGAGACAATAGGTTGTGGCTACTGACAAGACATGTGTGTTTATATTTTGGTTATCTTTCTTCCTGCTAACCCTTGTAGGTGTGCATCTCACCTTAAGGTATTTTTGGAATGCAGGATCGTTAGCCACATATTCATCAAATGGAACCTTTATAATGATATTTTCTTTACAAAACCATGCCATGTCGGGGTCATCTTTCTGAATCTTTTTGATGTGATTTCCTGCCGTAAGAGCACGGGGGAAAGGGATTGAAGCTAGGGAAACAGAGGATGAAGAATCTGAATCATGAACTGAAAGATCATTCTTGGAAACAGAGTTCTTCATACATGAATCTTTTTGATGCAAAATGGGATTGAAATCAAAACTATCTACTACAGGTTGTGGAATAGAAGCTGCAGCGGTATCCGCCACAACCAGAGATGCAAGGTCCTCCGTAGAATCAGAAGTGTATCCATGTTGCCGATGCTGCATACGTGCTCTCCTTCTCCTCTCGACTCCCTGAATAGAAATCCTCAAATAATGCTGATGGGGCTTCAGAATATGCTGCCTTTCCTCCTCGTCCTTTGAAGACTCCTTAGGTGGAGCTCCCGAGATGTCCCTCCTCGTGTCCCTCGCTCGGTCAGGTATGGTTACGATCCTTCTACTCATGAGTGACATGTAGTTAGCCTCGTCAAACGAAAAATCTCATGTTCAGATCTAGGAGATGCTGAATAGTATACCTGACCAAAGTGCTGTTGAGAACTAGATCAGTTCAGACTATTGGGGTTAGCCTGAACTTGGGCTGGGATCGAGGTAGAGGGTGCAGTCTGCTCGTCTCGCCATCTGAACAGGCAGTTGACATCCACTTGTAAGTCATGAATTTCGTTCCTGTAGGAATAGAGCTCGTCGAGTATCTGCTGCTGAATGTCCACGGGACTAGACGATGAAGGAAGGGGATAAGACTGGGAAGAAGAACGGGAAGACTGGCCTTGCTGGACAAGGTACTGCCTCTACTGCTGCTGAAGTTACGGACCCTGCTGGCCTGCCTGGTAATGGCCTTGTCGACCATAATACTGGTACTGCTGCCACTGCTGTTGGGGTGGTTGGAATCTAGGGCTCTGCTGTGAAGGAGGTGGTGAGGAGGTGAATACACTGTTGTGAAAGGTTTGGGGATGCTGATAGGTCTGTCGGTCTCCCGTACTTCCCTGCCTGGAAGGGTCCTGAAAATACCATACTCCATTCACCTCCCAAACCGGTGGAGGCTCCTCCTGAACTATCTCTGCTAATGGAGGTGGCTGCTGGAAAGAATGGGCGTAGGATTGGTCCTGCTCCCATGATTGGGGTTTCCCTGACACCAACTGCTCCTGAATATGGTGAACTCGGTATACAGGAGCAGAGGGTGCAATCACGACAGGTATCCTTAACTTAGATACCTTCTCAGTCAACTCCTTCATCTATTTTGGACGTTTGAAGATGCCCCAGTTTAACTCATCAATCCTCCTGTCGATCTTCTCGACTATTGTATGCTTGTCTGCAAGGAGTCCCATGCTAGGGATCACATCCTGAGAGAGATCGACTACATCTGATTTTCCCCACTAAATGAGAGTGAACTGGGGGATGATGTATAGGCCCTGCTGGCCACCTGTGAGCAGCTAGTTTCAGCCATCTACTCGAATACCTTCCAGACGGTATCCGATCCTCGTGATGCCTCCACAGGCAGCGCTCACTAAACCCTGCATCTCATGGTTGAGACCAGTGAAGAATGACTGGACCAAGATGTTATCATCTAAATTGTGACAGAGATACTTCTGCAGGATGTCCTTGAATCTTTCCCAAGCACCACAAAAGGCTTCATGGGGTAACTGGGAAAAACTCGTAATGCGCATCCTCATCATATTAATTCTACTCAATGAGTAGAACTTGTTCAGAAACAAGTCCTTGAACTGGGCATAAGAGGTGACTGTAACTCTAAAGTTCTTTACCCAGTAGTCAACTTTGCCACCCAAGGCAAATGGAAGGGCTTTGAGTCTAATATAATCCTGGCTAACATTATGATGTTTTAGGTTAGCACAGATGAGCTCAAAGTCCCTTAGGAATGCATATGACTCCTTAGAAGCATTCCCATCAAAGTGTGGCAACAGGTTCAGAAAGTGCGGCTTCAACTCAAAATCAACTGTGGGTTCTGTCGGACTCAAGTAGTTCCGAATTTGATATTGTCCGGAGTTATGCACCGCATCCATTGGTGGTTCGACCCCAACATTGAGCTGTCCTAACTGAGCTCTGAGAAGTGTGTGTTGCTGCTCAGATGTAGCTAATCTGGCTAGTGCCATTCTCATTGGGTCTTCATCGTTCTCTTCTTCCTCTTCTTTCTTCTTTGGAGGAATTTTTCTTGTGTCTAATTTAGGTCCTGAATCAACAATGTGTTCTTGGGAAGAAGATTTATGAATCAAGATATTCTCACCGAGGTGAAGGTCTTCCTCGGTGATATGGGAAGAGAGAAAGGGAATGGTTTGAGAGTAACCATCCCGAGTGTGAGTGATCCTAGGCTCAAGAGGGTCATGAGTCCAGGTTGGTCCAAGTTGCGCATGGACCTGTGAAGACATAATTCTTAGAGGGTTCAAGGAGAGATTCGCAAAGTACGAATAAATATCCCCCCAATTGGTCATCTTCGATGTCAAAAATACCGATTAGAACACGATATTCAATGAGGCACTAGTTGTACGGTGCACGTAAATGTGTGGAGTAAACTAACACAATACAAACACAATTCAAACCCTCAATTTCACCAACTCAACACGTGATGGTCGTAAGGGTTCGACCGAATTATCTGGTCAATTTTAGTTGGTGATAAATACAATCTTGGAAAGATTAACGAGCTGTTAGGTGCCCGTATTTTCCTACAGACTGGCCCGGTTCTTACGACTAGTTTGACCTACTTTCAGCCAGTATAAGAGTAAGTACGGACCGTAGAAATACAACTACCCATTCCTTGAGGACTAAGGCACCCTCTAAACCTCCTACTCTGCTAAGGAAGTCCGGACCGTATAAATACAACTACCCGTATTCCTCACTGAAAAGTAGCTAATTGCCTAAAAATAAAGAACCAGTATGTAAGAAATCCTGGCTTGGCTCTATCATAGGATTGTCTCTCTCTCACGTGCAAGTAAATCAAACAATGAGGGCTTTATGCACCCGCAAACAAGGTTCTTTTTATTCCAATTTTTTTAATCTACCTGCTCAAATCTGTCCCAATTTCAGAGTTATGTTATCACTTGAAATTTATCTAAATACACAAACACGTCGACCGTTCAGTCCCAATTTCCTTTTTGACCTTAAGTTATAAAACAAGAGGGAAATTAGAAATTAAAATGCAAACGAGAAACTATGATGCATGCTCAGAAGAAGGTATACTTACAGTGATTTCCAATACTCTCCATGCATTATACAAAACTGAATTTGTAAATTTTACACTAGATGCATGCAGATCGAGAAAACCACACGTAAATAGTATACTATTAGCAGAGAAGAATTGATCTGATTTGAGCTAAGTAGTATGTGTCTATGTACGTCTCATTATGAATCTTATAAGATAAGTAGTACGTGATGTAATTTTCACACATTGTACTATGTGTACTTAGCGAATCAGTCAGAACCAAGAGAAGATCTTCGTGAAGAGGGCTCGACTTTAATTTATATCCCAGGCAAGTCCGGGGTCGAACACAGGTAGGCAAAAGAACGACTTTGGGGTTAATTTGAAAATTAAGATCTAGATTTCCAATGCATTTTTTTAAATTTTTTTTAATGTAAAATGAATGTCAAATACAAGATGCGGCTGAATTAAGACACTAAGAAAGCACATAACTTAGCCAAATTAATTTTAATAGAAATTAAGTCCAATTTAGCTAAGTTATATTTTTCCTATAATCCTAATCCAGGGATGAATGCAAGACACTTTTTTTTGAATTTTATGCGTTAAAATACAACAATTAAAAATGCATAATTTTTATGGTTTTTTTCGCAATTTTTTACACAAACAGTAAGCAAAAATCATGAAAAAATTAATGGAATGAAAAATGATTCAAGGATAATACAGTAATATTTTTGGAATGTTTTTAAAAAATATGAATTTTTTAATGAAAACAGAGTGACAATGAGTAATTAATTCCTAATAAATCCACAATAGCAGATTAGGCAGAGAGCTAATTATCTCATATAGGTATTTTCATATGAAATCCAAGAGACTTGAAATTTTGTGAAAAGGATGTTCAAAAATCAAATACGAAAATCACTCTACGATTTGTTTCAGGTACAACATAACTCCAATTAATGTGAAATTTGGACAGTAATTCAAACACATTTCAAGGCTGGAATTTTTGGACCACCAACGAGTGAGATATGAATTTAAGTGCACAAAATGGGTAAAATATGGAATATTTCAGTTAAATATTTTTAATTAATTATCCATAGACCATAAAAATATAAATAAATATCGACATCGTAGAGAACTAGTTGCTCAACATCAAGACATTTTTCATTGAATAAAATTATGTAAAATAGAGGTCCAAAATAATAAGAAAACATAGGGTTATCCGTGCAAATACAAAAAATAAAACTTATAAACAACATATATACATGGACTGTTTTGTAATTATAAAAACATAAGCAAATAAAATTGTATTTTTTACAAAAAAATAAAAATTCAAAGACCTTCTTCCTGGAGATAGGGCACGATGGGGCGGAACCCAAAAGGAGATGGGGTCGGCGGTGGTGATGCCGCATGCGGTGTCACGCGGCCGTGCTCGCAGGCGGCGCACGTCGGAGGCAGAGGAGGGCGAAGCATCGTGTAGCCGACGCTGGGGAGAAACCATCGCAGCGGCGGTTGCTGGAGGTGACAGGCGTCTGTCACCGCAGGTGTGGCACTGGTGGCGTGCTGCGGCCCCCGCACAGGCGGCGCACCACCGCACGCTGGGCGGAGGAGAAGGCGGGTGACCTGCGGCCGGCAGGCTGGTGGCGAGGAGGCCGTGCGGCGGCGCGAGGTGGAAGGGTACATCAGCGTTGACTGGAAGAAGGGGTGGGGGGCGACGGCGGGCGGCCTCCCTTCTGTTTCTTTTTTTTTTCGATTTTTCTAGAGAGTTTTTTTTGTTTTTTGTTTTTGTTTTTTTGTTTTAAATAACAAAGGAAAAGAAGATAGTTTTTTTGTTATAAAAAGTTTTTTTCAAGATTTTTTTAAAAGTTTTTTTAAAAGATTTTTTCTGAGTTTTTTTTTGAAAATGTTTTTTTTACTAATATAACCTACCCTATAATTATTGCATAATATATACAAAAAATTTGTGAAAGTCTGAGCTATGGGTAAAGTATATATGTAATATATACACCCCACTATACTTAGCATGTGCTATGTCCTCATGGCACTTGGTGACAAAAATCCATAGCTCGTACTAAGTATAAGTGGGTGAAAAGAATATAAGAATGTGGGAGAATACATAGCGGGCATCGCCCCCCTGTACTTAGGCTATGGTCAGCCTAAGTATTGGATAGAACACAAGATTGGGGAATCGATGAGAGTGGAAAAGAATATACAAGAAGAAATGGAGCAACTCGGTTCACTCACCCCCCCATACTTAGGATCTAGTCATCCTAAGTATAGTCACAAAATGAAAATGATAAGGAATTGGGGCGAGTGATGCGAATCACGAGGGAGGGAGGGAAATAAAGGAAGGAAAAATCTATACAAGGAGGAATGAGAATATACAAAGATCAATAAGGTTTGTGACGGACCTTCTTGCGAGAGCGAGGGAGTGGGTAGTATACACATGTGTTGCTATCCGAATCGTCCTCAGAAGAATAATAGTGAGGTGTAAGAAACGTCTAACGAGGGTCAACACACGGCTGCTTGCTCAAATATGGCTTCAGAACAACCGAACTGAGCTCACTCATATAGATTACCTCATCCGGACCTGATGAGGACTCCTCAGAAAGTTCCTTCTCTGGTACGTCGAAGATAACTTTCTTAGTCGATTTTCAAAAACCTGAAGCATCAAGAGGAAGAGGAGAGTGATACATCTAGAGGAGTTCGGGGGAACACCTCGAGGAATCAATACTCTTCTTCTTCTTACCAAATGATCGACTAAAGGATGGAGGAACCGATTTATCAAGATTGTCAATTTGGTTCCACTTGTCTCTTTTGGTGTAGGTCGTGGATGTAGTGAGGTGCTGACTAGAGGTTCATCATTAGATGAGTCACCATACACATTGTAATACTCCTGCAGGGTCAACACACGTCTTTGGTAAGGCATAGTGTTCTCAGTTGGATTGACATTGATCGGCTCATGAGTCGGATCATCTAAAAAGTCAAGGAAATCAGAAATAATCGTGTCCGACTTAAGGATAACTTCTGGTTGTGAGTCCTCTCTAGAAGCTGTCACAGTGGTGGGGATGCAAGCAGTGGGTGATGTGGAGGTGTAGGGAGTCTCTGAACCACTGGTCGTCTGAACAGTCGGTATCTCAGGTGTAGCAGAGAGATGGGACTCAACTGTCTCTCTAAGGTCACGACTGTCTGCGACTTTACGGGTTACCTTGCAATATCGTGTGTCCTCAAAGATCGGGTGAGGTCGAAGTGCTTCCAATGCAGTGAAATCGATCTCCCGAGTCTCACAATCTATAGTTGCCTTAGCCAAGGCTAAGAACATCTTCTCGAGAATGATCGGAGACTGGGTGAACTCTCGTCGATGCTCAATGTCAATGATCGTGAAGTTTATCTGCAATAGAGCACCTTGGAAAGTAATGATGACTGAAATGGTTCCTCTCGACCGTTTAATGGATCGATCTGACAATTGAATGATATCTCTTGACTTCTTGGCAGATCTGAGTTTGAGCTTGGCAAACACGGAAGTCGGGAGGATATTAATCGGTGAGTCATCATCGATTCTTGCATGGGTGAAGGTGGCATCTTTTATTTCACAATCAAATCTAGGCAACCACTTCACTCTGTAGCTCTTGGTTTTTCTCTCTATCATCAAAGTTGTGACCATAGACACTATATGTCTCTCAGTCCTTGTTCTCTTATTGCCCGACCTTTTAGGCATCAATTTACTTCTCACAAATCTTTTATGGTCGGGAAAGTGTTCAATGGCCATTATTAAGGGAAGCTCAAAAATCAACTCTCTATCAAGTGCTTCCCTAACCACAGGATCCAAATTTTCTAGATTTTTTCCTTTTTCAATTTTTATGGTATTTTCTGATTTTTCATTTTTTTGGTCTTTTTGATAGGAGAATGTACAGACTCAAGTTTGTAGGAAAAGTTGTTAGTAGAAGAGAGAGAGGTAGAAAGGACTCCAACTGTACATGATATGTGGTCAATCCGGTGTCTTCCAGGTTTTCAACATTCAATCTGCGAAATACATGATCCACATTCTTACCTGGACTCTTGATCGGTCTACAAATGTCATCCTTTAATAAGTTCTCATGATACCTCATGAGATAAGTTTGCGTAATTGGAGGATACTGCTGAGCACTCAGGATCTTATACTCAACATACTTTGACTCATGCATGTAATGTTGGGTTGAGTATGGCCTGTCTATATGGAAGATGTTGGTCGAAACCTCATAAAGTGGAGTCAGTAGATAGAGGATCTGTAGATCGGTCTCATGAGTCCAATCCCCTGTATATGTTGCCTCTCTGAATGGGTGATAAGAAGGTTGGTCAATATGAACTTGATCACTCAGGTCAATCAAGTCAGGAAGATCATGTAATGTAGGCCTCTCCATTCGGTTTGTTTGGTCGACCGTGTTGTACCCAAAGGTCAAGTCGGGATCTGTATAGATCAATTGTTCGATCCCAACTTGAGGTGAGGTATGTGGGGTCATCTGATTCTCCCAATCATTCATCTCAGCAGTGGCTTGCTCTTTGATTTGTTCCTTAATTCCAACAAGCAGACGAGAATATGGTGAGTCAATCCAGGGTGGTTGTGGGTCAGGGGTGTAAGAATGTGAGGTAGGTGAGAAGGACGAAGAAGTGGAGAAATCAGTCAGAGTTCTGACTTCGTGGTCGAGGTGTAGGTATGAAGAGGAATAATAAGGTGGAGATGGTCGAAACATGGTCGAAGAAGAGTGACGTGGATATGATGAACAATATTCTGACATATTGGAAGGAAAATGGGAGAATGAAGCGGATCGAGGAAGAAAGCGTGCAAGTGCACCGAATAACACATAAAACAAACAAACACAAGAGCAAACCCTGAGTTCACCTACTCAACACAGTGACGGTCACAAAAGTCCGACCGTTTATCTTTTCAGTTTTAATTAGGTGGTAAATCAAGTTATAAGTTCAATTACGCAAGGCTCAATAAATAGGTTTTGGGCACTATCCTAGGGATGCGTCCTCACCTCTCAACAATCACAACAACCAAGCATACAATGAGGGTTTTTCTCTCCCAAAACAAGTGTTAGTTTTAGTCAACTTTTTTGGTCAAATCTGACTAACAGTCTTGATTTTATGGTTGGTTATCACTTGATTAGTCTTCCAAACAAAGCACGCCTAACGATCAGTCCCGATTTCCGTTTAACTAAAGATTCAAAAACCAAGGGGGAATGAATCGAGAAAAACCGATGCTAATAGTGAAATCAATGATGCATGCCTAGTTCAGAAGACTTACAGTGATCCTCGCGCACTACATGCGGGATGCAAGGCAGAATTGAAATTTTATGCTATATGAAAAACGAGAAAACCGTTCCTAGATAGGCAGTTCTATTAGTGAGTGATGAACACGTTAAATTTGACTAATAGCTCTGCGGTCTAAGTGCTTCTCGTTAAATGTGATGTGTGGTCCTAAAAGCTACGAGCACAAGCAATAAAGATATTCTAATAAAATATGCTCTAAGAGTCATGTGTGCAAGTCCTATTCTACATCAATGAACCACACGATCATGAGTGAGTCTAATGTCTAGTCTGGATATAAGCGCGAGCCGTCAAACAAGAGCCGCTATAAAGAGCAAAATTACCTAAATTATTACAACAAAATAATTACAAAAATTCTCTCAACAACTAAATCTATTCTCCTAGCACTTCAGCAGTTGGCGCGCATCGCGTCCGTCGACCTCCGATGCACTCCAAGCCCACGGGGCCCTTGCAAGGAAAATAAAATTTATATTAGAGAGATAAAAACAGAATATATACAAGAATAAGTAGAGAAATAATTGAAAGAAAAAATAGATTAATTACAAGTGGCTTGGGGGTCAGACTTCCCCAGTACGTGAAAATCTAAATCCAAATTTCTTATATTAATCCCTAAGCTGTTTGCCTCCCCGACAACGGCGCCATCTGACACGTTGCTGAATATGTGTTTTAATTTGTGTTCGTTGTAGTATGTGTACTTCGAAATTCAATCAGAACCGAGACAAGATCTCCGTGAAGAGTATCTGGGCTTTAATTTATATCCCGGGCAAGTCCAGGGTCGAACACAGGGAGGCAAAGAAACAACTTTGGGGTTGATTCGAAAATTAAGATCTAGATTTCCAATGCAGTTTATATATATATATATATATATTATGCAAAAACAAATGCAAGTTGCACAATCCGAAGTGAATTAAGTTACTAAGAAAGCATACAATTTAGCCAAATTATTTTTAATAGGAAATAAGTCCAATTTAGCTAATTTATATTTTTCCAATAAACTTAATCCAAAGATGAATGCAACATATATATTTTTGGAATTTTCAAGGTTAAAATGCAACAATTAAAAAATACACACTTTTTATGGGGGTTTTCGTAATTTTTCGAATAAACAGAATGCAAAAATCATGAAAAACCTATTGGAAATAAAACATGATACAAGGAAGCTACACTAATGTTTTTGGATTTTTTGGACAAAATATGAAATTTTTATCAAAATTTTAATGAAAACAGAGTGACTGCAAGTAATTAATTCGTAATAAATCCATGTTATCACATTAGCTCGAGTGCAAATTATCTCAATTTATTTAGATGAACAATCCGGGAGAGTTAAAATTTCACAAAAATATGATGTGTAGATTTAATTAAAAATCATTTACTAAAAACACTCCACAATTTATTTCACACACAAGATAACTCTAATTAATGGTGAAATTTGGATAGTATGTAACGCACACTTCAAGACATCATTCCAAAGTTTTATGAAATTTTCGGAGCAATGATGATTGAGATATGAATTTAAGAGCACAAATTGGGTAAAATATGCAATATTTCAGTTAAATATTTTTAATTAATTACCCAAAGACCATAAAAACATAAATAAATATCCACGTGGTAGAGAACTAGTTGCTCAACATCAAGACATTTTTCATTGAGTAAAAAGATGCAAGATTGAAGTCCAAATTAATAATCAAACATAGGGTTATCTGTGCAATATCAGAAATTGAAAGTGTAATACAAATGGTGTACCTGTGATGTTGGCCAAGAAGCCAACGGATCTCACCAGAGAGAAGGCTGTCGTCACTCGACCGCGGTTGCGTCGCTGTCACTGATTCAACTATGGAAACTAAGCTCTCCTCACATAAAGATAGATCCAGTGCAAAATGAGGAGGATGGGATGTATATAAAGAGAAAGAAAATGGAGGTTAGAATGGAGGTGGAGTAGAATGGAGGTTATTAAGGTGGTGGAGTTGAATTAGAAGTTAGAAAAAATGGTGGAATGATGGAGTTGAATGGTGGTTATTGTAGAGAAAGAAAACTAAATAATAAATTAACTAATGATATAAAGTAGGCTACTAAAATACAATAAAATTATAAAGAAGGAAAAATAGTGGAGAATTTACAAAGGAATACATACAACATGTACATTTTTTGTTTGCTTTTCTAATATATATTTTTTGTCTTTTTAATAAGAGATATTTACAAAAAAATACAATAAAATATTAGAATAGAAATACAACACAAATGATTTTTTTTGGATTTTTAGTACTTAAGAATGATAAAATAAAAAATGAAGAAAGAATGAATATATACATAATATACAATGTACATGTAGGTCCCAAAATCCAACTTTTGCAAATGAGCTTCGATTTTAATGAAACCATTCCGTTGGATAGATAATTTTCTAACTATAACTTTAAAAGTGAGTTTGGTGAATTTGGAGTTCATACGGAGTGGGAATTTGGCCTGGAAGTTGGACTTTACGGCCTTTTCTCTTTGGGATCTAGGAGCATTTATTTGAGCTAAAATTTGTTTTGTGTTTTTTTATTTTTATATATATTTTATGAACAAGTTAGAGAAAGAATTAGCCAAAAATGAGTTGAAATGAAATTATTAAAAAAACATGAAGTTTTGGGCTATTTACAGGTGAAAAACTCCTTTATTTTTGCGCCTTTTTATTGTTAATTTATTTTGTAAAATCTAATATACAATAATTAGTGTGTTTTATTTACAAGTATAATTTTATTAATTTATTGAATTTATTTACATTTATTTGAGATTTTGCTAAGGGATTTTGCTAAGATCAAGATATTGAGATGATGAATCGTGGATTCATCAGTACCTCATGCTCTTAAAGAAGACATAGAATTTCGTAAAATGGAATTAGGATATTTTTTGCTTGGATCGTCATCTTGGATTGTAGAAAGCATACATCTCATCCATGCACTTACAAGTGCTTTTTTGTCAGATCAGACTTGAGACACGAGGCCTCTTCCTTAAGAGGCTTTGAGATCACAATCATACGTTGATGAATATCTATTCATTTACCTTTATTCTCTCATTTCGTCTAACACCTGTAAATACTATTAACACATGTAAATACTATTAATATATTAACACCTGTAAATGCTATTACACCATGGTATAACACCTGTAAATACTATTAATTTGCATCAATTAAAATCTAACATTGATTTGTAATTATTATACAAATACATGTATTTAAATCCAAAATTAATGAATAAAGAAAAGAAAAGAAAATAAATGAAGTATCAAAGATACTGAATGACCCTAAATCTTGAGACCAAGTCGAATAATGACTAGATTGATAAGGAATAAAGTAGGGCGAGATAATGGCCAACACATTGTATAAAATCCTAATTCTATACTCCATATACAACAATATTTGCACTATTTTATTCATACTTATAGATGTTTCAAATAATAAAGTTTTCAAAATGAAAGTTGTACAAAGTAATATATAAAAAAATTTAAAAATAATATCCGATAAAAACATGTATAATACACATGGTACATACAAATGAAAAAGCCACAAACAGAACTTCATTGATCAATATCTACTCCATACAAAATCAAATTGAATATAACTCATCTCCATTGTATTTAAAATTTAATTATCTATCTAATGAAGGTGATTTCATTGAAAATGGAGCTAAGATAAAAAGCCGACTTTTAATGGTACTATTGTAGTAGGGCATCTGTACAAATAACGGATTATTTTAGTTTTTATTTTTTTACTCTACTTATATTTTTAATGAATAGTATATACTATATAAAACATATTAAACATAAATTTCAATTTATAAAATAAGCAAGAAAAATATTGAAATAATAACACATTGTAATACATAGATATACTATACCTATAATTGTAAATTAATGTAATTATTTATACATATAAATAAAAATTATAAAAAATATAAATACGTATTTAATAATATTATAAACATAAAATATGTAAATTTTATACATAAAAATACAAAATAAAATTTATAAAATAGAGTTAAATATACCTAAATATGGTGTAAAATTAACACCTAATAAATAATTTTGTAAAAATAATTACAAATCAACATAAAATAGTTTATAAAATTATGATTTTTTATGTTTTAAAGTTTATTTAATAAATTCATTTACTATTATATATTTAATTTATATGTAATTAGTATTTAATTTTGTCCTGACTTGGTCCTACGTAGACCAATAAGAAGGTTATGAATGTTGACCTTGTGTCAACTATACCAACCCTAGCTTCTACTCTTATCAGAAGCGTCAATCACTCTTCTTACCTGATTGCTCACGCCTTCCCCTCACCTTTGATCCCCTTGATTTCTTCATCACTTTTGTTCAACATACACCCTCCATCTCGCTTTGATCATAGATCTCACCAATCACCTCTCCTCTTTATGCAAGATCGCCCCTTAACTTGTATAAATTTCACCCACTGCCTTCTTTTTAAAGTTTGATCTTTCTTTAGACCATGCCCCAATCCCAATAACAAGCAAGATTCTTGGTGATAGCAGTGAGGAGAAAGGCAGCTGGAGAAGTCGATCTAGCCATCATCAAGCTTGCCTCCGGTAAGGTTCTATTGGTCCTTGATTTAGTACAAGCAGAGATGCTAGGGTAATTAATTTATTGGGATATTTACCCAGCAGACCCTGAAATCTTTCGAAATTACCTCTACGACCTTTGAAACATCGTAATTCCTCCCACGACCCCGTAATCTTGCTCCGTCTTACCCAATAAACCCTGCCGTCAATTTTAACTATATTTGAGTCAAAGACTTGGGTTACTCTTGAGTTAACCTAACCAATTTATCATCTAACGGTTAACCTAACCCTGCGTCTCTCCATTTTCAAAACCAAATTCATGCGTGCATATCTGGTGTAGTTATCGTGTAGTTTTGGATCTAGAGAGTTTCTTGATGAATTGCATATTGAGGTCAAATCTCTTGAGCCGAACCTCTGTTTGTTTGACATTTAATAATCCCGAGACCGATTCGAGTGAATCAAGTCATATTTCCCCCTTTTCAAAGAGCATCAAGCAGCAGCTCCAATAAATTGCAAGAACATGAAGAACTGCAACACCTTGGCCTGAGTCAGCGACACCGCCAAATCCAAAACCATATGAGCGCAAGAACGAAGATGAACCAGTACCACCATCGTCTAAAGCATCACCCAAAGCACCTGTAGAAGAACAGACCGCGCGGCGTCGGAGGTGGGGCCGCCGCTCGCGCACGGAGGGCGGCGCTGTGGGACGCCCGTGTAGGTGCTGCAGACGCGGGCGGCGCCGGTGGCGAACGAGGCGGAGGTCGTAGTGAAGGGGCGCGCCGCCGCCCTGGTCGTCGGCGAGCGGTGGGGGCTGGCGGAGGCAGGAGGCAACGAGCTTGCGGCCGCCGAGGTGGGGGGTGCTGGGTTGGATCCGTCCTCGACCTGGGGGAGCTGGCGGCTGCCGGGGGCGGCGGGAGTGCTGGGTTGGCTGCCGAGGGCAGTGGGTCGAGACGGAGGGGGGAGCAATGGAGGCTAAGCAGGGGGAGGGAGAGGGAGTGGCACTCATGGTAAATTTGATAGATAAAATAGGCATAATGTACAAGAAGATAACAGAATCTGGTTAACTTTAACGGCTTAATGGATGGGAGTTAACCACAGGGTCTGCTGGGTAAGAGTTAGCAAGATTACAGGGTCGTGGGAGGAATTACGATGTTTCAAAGGTCGTAGAGGTAATTTCGAAAGATTTCAGGGTCTGCTGGGTAAATATCCCTAATTTATTTTGATTTCTCCATCCTTATCATACTTTAATTTTTCTTGATTTCCTGTTATTTAGTGTTAAATCCAGATTGTAGTTCACCGGAGCACTAGGCACTGACCATCTATTCACTGTGAATCCGATTATTCTCAACCCATCTCTCAACTTCATTTCACTCCCCATCGCCTTCTACATCTTTTTACCACTCAATCCAACCTAATCAATTCAAGATTAGTGAATCGAGTTTTAACTCTGTTGTATGGCCAGAGGCTCGCTGCTCCCCCTCATTTCTTATGCTTCCAGGTTCATGCTAAGGTCGAGAGCATAGCTCTCAAGCCCTTTAACATTTTTGTGCAGGAGAGAGACCCTGAAGAGGCACATGGAGCTTTTTTGAGTTCCTAATTGATTTCCAAGCCACCAGAGAAAGAAGAGCCTTTTAGGCCTCCTCCGACATGGCATGGACTAATTGGACCCCTCCTGCCAGTGCGGAGAATCCCATGAAGTATATGAGCCCATTAGAATCCAGTGAGGAAGTCGGAGCAAGGAGGAAGAGTCGATCAAAGGATGAATAAGAAAGAATTTTCCCTGTTCTTGGAGAGCCCCCTAGAGCTGTTGGATGAAGAAGGCACTACAAATCTAATCCAGCCGTCCATTTGAGGCAAAGTGGTACTCTCTGTCAACTGCATGATCATAAGTGAAGACATGTGGTGTAACCGTGACTTCTCATCAACGCCACACGTGCAAGGCAAGCCACCTTTTAGGGTAATTTCAAGAAAGCCCATACCCTTTTGTATTTCAAATTAGTATTGTAAAATAAATATTATGAGTAAAAACTTTAGGTTTATTTGTACTTTGGACCTCACACTTTCTGGTTATTATTGGTCCTTCAGCCTCACGTGTAGTCCCATGTGAGATATTGTGTATTTTGCATTTTATTCCCTAAACTCCTCGCTCCTATTATTAAATGAACTTTCATTTTAATTAAATTATAAATAGGTCCTTGAGAACTGCATAATTTTATTTTGTCTATTTTGCTCAGATTAAACATGTTCTTTATGTTAATAGTCATGGGAAAATGAGGATAAATGCTTGGAACAATGCTTGTTCATGCTTAAAATTTATTTGGCATTTTATTCTATTGTCTTATTTTATAAAGATATGAAAACATGCTTTTATTCCCTATTTAGGTATAAAAATTCATAAAAATTACCAAACTTTTTCCAAAGACTCGAAAAAAAAATATATTATATATATTATTATATATTCTAGCACATATTCAAAAATCACTAAAAAATGCAAAATATAAAATGTCAATAATCACAAAAACCCTAAAATTCTTATAAAATTATGAAAAAATTATGTAAAATTCCATATAACTTTCTATTTGTGAATTTTAATTATTATATTTATGACATTAAAAATAGTTTTGTATTTATTTTGGATTTATATGTACTTAATAAACCCTAAACTATCTAGTATTTTTATTATATTCCATGCTTTGATATATTTTCAACTTTGAAAATCTATAAAAATTGAAAAATACATAAACATTATTGAAAATAGCAAAAAATCTAAGAAATACAAAAACATTTTATTTTTTGATTTTGATTTTATTTTGACTTCTTTTTAAATATATAAAGCTATATTAAATATACAATATATTACTTATATAAAATATAACATCTAGATTATTATATATAATTAAATATCTTATTTGAATAATCTAAAAGGAATTAAAATATTCAAAATTAAAAATAAAAGTATAAAATTAAAATTAAAATAAAGTTTTTAAAAATAATTAAAATCCATAAAAAATAAATATAAGTAAAAACGCCACCAAAACAAGATAAAAATAAACAATAATTATTAAGAGTTAGCAATAATAATTAGTAATTACCTAACCTTCTATTTACCTCTTTGTGGTTCGACACTCTATATATTTGCACTATACACATCTTTGTAGAGTTAAATTAAATTTCGACCCTACACACTTGATTGATTTATCATCTACATCTGGGTTAATTGTTGCTTAAGAGACACATGGTCACGCAACGATTGTTGATCGCGTTTGATTAGTAGACCATTGCAAAAGCTCTTAATCAAACACTAAGAGATAAACCTTATATTCACGTAATCATGATGAAATGACATGGAAAATTTTCCCATGCCATGTGGCTTCATCAATTTTTTGAAATTGTGTTGCACCATCGATTAGTATTACTAATCGACCTAGATTGAATACGATTCGATCACCACACTTACATGAAGTGCGAGGACTAATCCCCACCCTTGAAGTGGTATCAAAAGTCTTGGATATATTCAAATCCCTAGGGAACATGGTTTTGGATATCAATGGGTGCGAGAATTTGTTGCTTTCTAGGTACATGCGATTTTGAATCATTTTTGTGAATAGTTAAAGTAGCTACTAATTTTCCCTGATATGAATCAATTTTTGGAATATTAAATGATGTTTAGAATGTGTGAACATGTCATCAAAAGGTTTGCTAAAGGTTGGCAACAATCAGGTATCGATTTGGATATAAAAAGTTCCCATAGTATGTTGTTTTTCGCATGAATTTAAGAATGTAACTTCAAGAATTTTAGTTACTATTTTCCTGTAATTAAACACATTAAAAACATATTGATTATATCAGGAATCAAATAAGCAAACTGCTTGAATTTATATCATGTAATTCCGAGTCTGATTGCGTAGATATTCAATATGAAGTAGGTTTGGGTCGGAATATGATTAAGATCATTTTGATGATGAATTTTTCCATTTTACCATTAAAAATAAATTGGTATAATTAAGAATATATCCTGATTAGATGTTGTATCACTTATTTATAGAAATAATGGTCAAACAACAACTTTCTTGAATAATTATTTCATCAATCCTAAATTAGAAACTACAATAGTTGTAGATCAATTATTTCCATGCAAAACAACTTATTTTCTTGATATGAGTAGAAGTTTAGGGAAATTCAAATGGTTTTAAAATTCTTAAATTTTTGAGTGATTACTATATATTATCTATCATACTCGATCGAAAGATCGATGGAACCTCTTAATACAATTTATACAAATTATATTGTCTCGAGTACAAACAATGATGGTGTCTAAGCTTGGATATGCTAATGGATTACAGAATTAACACCCTTCATGTATTGATAGTGGAAGCAATTCCTGTTAGTATAATTTGTACAAGTATGTCAAATCTGTTTCAAGGAAAGGTGGCATGAGAAGTCTCTACGCACTTTTAACAAGTAAATTGGAATAAAATAAAATGCACTAAGCATGTATACTATATAGTAATGACAAGTAAGAATTGTTTATTGGGTGCATTATATTGGTGATTAATATAATATGATTAAATTAGTTTAATCCAATATACACTCTATTATTAATTGGACTGAAATTCCATTGGAAGGATTATTCGTGAGAATTTAATCTAAAATGATCAATCATAATTTAAATGAGATATAGAGGATCATAAGGTGACATCCATGGTCTCCTGTAAAGATGAAGTGTTCCATCACCATGGATTGGGCGGCAGAGATGCCTATGCGAAGCCATAGCTCTGATGTACAAACACACATAGATCATGCTATTTGTTTTTCGAAAGAGAAATGTTGTATGCATAGTGACCACAATATTGTTCCTCATATAATTAAGGTAATATTGGATTGCTCATAGAAAGTTCAATTTCGGTTTACAGTTGGATCAATTGACAATAAGTCAAAATCACCTTAGGAGTGGTGGGCTCGGGTGTCAAAGACCTAATTTTAAATGCAAGTTAGACTTGTAAGGTGAAAAGTGTTCTCGCTTCCTTCACCAAGTTACGTCTTCTCATATTATTGGGGTGTGATAAAGATGGAAGGGAGATCCCATATTTCACTTGAAGTACTTTGGTTAGCATACCTCATGCTTTGAAAGCTCTAAAGTGAATGGACTTTCAAAATAATAAAAAGCAAGACAACTTTGATTTAAAATAATAATAATAATAATCTTAATGAAAGTAAACATATTTATGTAAATTATATTATTTTAGTTAACCTTCATCGAACGCACTTAAATGTATACTCAGTCATAACTAGTATAATGGATTGGATCCATGATTAAGATGTAATACTTGCAGTTGGACACATAATGTATGTGGTTGCAATATGAAAGTTTCCTCATGATGATGATAATTGACAATTAAATAGTCTATAGGGCAAAAACGTAGGGTTTGTATGTCTATACAGTCATGATCTCTCTTTGAGTATGTTTTGAAAGTAACATATCGATGATGATCGTGATTGTCATGAAGGAGATGTTCTGGTAAAATATACGCTCTCAACATTCAATCATGAATGACATGGTTTACTACATTATACAGAATAGTAGCTCCATAATAGATGATACACTTAAAATGTTTGAGAACCTACATAAACCAAAGTCTTTAAGAATTGATATGGGTGTGGACATGATGGGTGTCATCATTTTACTATCTCTGCTTAAGTTTTCATGAAGCTTCATAATATTCATATTGTATGAATGATATGAAGTAAGTAACTGTTGAAATAATCTCACATTGAAGTCCTTTGAGTACATGTTTAATTAGAGAGGTCCTTTATTTTAAATAATGGTTGTTTAATCCTTAAAGGAAACACATTGTAAGCATGGGTCTGACCATGTACAAAGAAGGGGAGCCAAAGAATTGACTGTACTTTTGTGACTTTCACACTATGACATCCAAAGAGTTAGATGAATGCCAATACTACAAAAAGTTGATATAATGAATGACTATTAAGACTATCTAGAATCCTTCGAGGACTCATATAGTGCATCGACATATCGTGCATCTAATATCATCATTCAAATTGACTTACTTATTAGATAAGATTAAAGTCCAATAATTGTATCTCAGTCTTCTACTAACACATGCAAATGATTGCACATGTTTTAGAAGACTAGAAAACTTGATCTTAAGGTACATAGTCATCTACATGGAATTTGATGCAGTTATTGTAACAACTACCATTGGATAGATAGACCACTTCATTTCACTAAATGTCTCTATGACTTAGATTTTAGAAATGATTCATTGTCAATTTCTAAACTTGTTAGAGAAAGATATATACATTCTAAGATAGATCAATCATACAGAGCTATGATGGATATATATCATATGGTAATATAACAAATTATGACTCTACAAAATTAGAATATTAATGTATGGTTCATTAATATTTCTAATCCTGTAAAATAAACACTAAAAGATCAAAAGGAGGGTGAAGATCATCTGATGATGATTTGATATCATGACTTGGACATATATCTATTGATAAGATCAATAAACTTGTAAGAAATATAACTTTGGCTTGTCTAAAAGATCACATCTTACATACTTGTGAATATTGTATTCAGAGTAGAATGTCTAATGCACCATTCTCTAAAAATGGGTAAGATGCAAAGATATTCAAGACCTTATACATATTGATGTATTTAGACCCTATATACCGAACATTAATGATATGTGATATCTATTAATGGTCATTCATGGTATGCGTTTTTCTTCCTTACACTTTAAAAACCTTTGAAATATTCAAAGATTTTACAATTTCGGTTAAGAACCAAAGTTAAAAGGAAGATGATTCAATCTAACCAATGTAGCTTGTACCTTAAACGTATTCAAGGAATACCTTGTACAAAAAGGAATATTATTCCAATCTCACTCCTCCTAATACACCCCAGCTCAAGATCTGATCAATAATGACTATTAGCATAATCACCTCTAATGAATCTCAGATTTATCCCTCTAAAAATGATGAATTAAGCTCAATTCCTTAAAATTCATTGGAATTTCTTCATTTATTCTGCATAATTAGCATTCATGCATGTATTGATAAGAATTGCATTTTATCACTTATTATTGCACACAATAAGAAGCCAAAAATCACAGCCAATATGACATGTAAAATAGCCTAACTTCCCTGATTTTTAGCTAATTCATGCTAACTCCAAATGAATTGAAACCACCTATACTGTGTACATATTACTAACAAGAATAAAAAAAATACAAAAAATCACTAACCTAAATAAGTGGACCAAAAACCCAAAACCCAGTTCTACGATTTCCCGACTAAAACCTTGATATCTTCCTCATCCAGTGTCTGATTTGATCCTAACATTTTGTATTTTAGCAGTTTTTAACCTATTATAATATGTACATAATCGACTCATTTAATTTTATTTCTTTTTCATTTGTCTTCTTTGATAAAAGTTTTATTAAAATGCGTAAAAATCCAAATCCAAACTGAGCTTGAAATCAAAGAAACTAATTAAGTCCGAGTCTTCACTAACTACTTGTACAAAAATTGTCTTTTTTGTATTTTATTTTATTTCCTATTTTTCTTACCTTATAAAAATATAAAAAATTAGATTAATGTGTAAATATTTATCTTTGATTTTATCATATTTTTTCGGATTTTTATCTGGTTTAAAAATGACAAAAAATTATAAAACACAAAAATTAAGGTATTCTATGTACATGGGATACCCCAAAAATATCACTTTGTGCAATTGATCGATTTTTATTTTGGTCTCTTCATAAAAGTTGTAGATCTCATTGAGACGAGCAACTTCTTTGTAGAAAATTTTTTGATCCGAGGTTATTTACTTTTTTTACATATTTATTATGGTTTTTATTTTTCATTTTTTGTGGAGCTGATACGTGGCCGCTCTTGGAGCCACCACATGTCACCCATTTTTGAGATATATATATATATTCATTTTTTAATAAAATTAAACAAAAATAAAATAAAAAACATCGCACATGCAATGCACGTGCCACCTATACACATGCACTGCACGTGCATGGCTTCCACTACCCATTTGCTGCCACGTGGCACCTCCAGGGCCATCCGATCTCGGCCGATCGGACAACACCTGTGCTTCACCTTCCTCCCTCGTTTGTGCCGCCCCCCCAATCTCCTCCGTGGATCACGTAGCTCCACCACCTTCCGTAAATCACCGGCCATCTTCGCCATCTTTCAAATCACCATCTCTAACCCGATTGCCTTCCTGATCCTACCACGGCTCCCGCATATCTCTCTGTGATCATCTTCCCAAATCAAGATCCTCGACAACCCTCTCCCCAATCTCGCAATCTTCAATCATCGGATCCCCGTCGAACCCAATCTTTCCCAAGTCACCGACCCCCTTCTTCTTGGCTATTTAAGCATCAATGTCGCCCTTGTCTCCCCATCCGCCGACTGCACACAAGAATGGGGCTCGGGGTGACATCCTGACCTCCTTCTTTTCCTATGTGGTCTAAGGCTTGGCGCCTCATTGCAGAACGGCCTCCATGCCTACTGCTTCTTCTCCAGCTGCTTCACGCCATCGAGCCAACGCTGATAATCCCTTCCACCTTCATCAACTACGATCCCCATCGGATCCCATCGAGTGCCAACCACTGCCTCTCCTTGTTCATCTTCAATGCAAGGCTCAAGCTTTGCTATGCCCCGCCGTTCTTCACCGACATCTCCTAGAGCAAGGAGCTCTGTCAAGCCACCGTATCTCCACCAGCTTCCTCCTCCACATACGCCTTCGTTCCTTCCCAGCAACGCTTCATCATCGACACAACAACGACCGCATTCCTCCGCAGTCCACCACGCCATCGAGGGCTGACCCAAGGCCCTCCACATGTGAGGTGCACATGTGGGAGGGAGAACATGATCAGGGCCCCCTGTGGGCTAATTGCAAAGATCCCCCTAGGGATATGCTTATTGTTGAAGACCCCCTGCCTTGCTGCCAACCACACAACCCCCCATCCAGAGGGCACGTGTTTGGGAACTTCTGCAACATCCCCTCGGGGATTCGATATTTACATTTTAGTCCTTTATCTTCATACTTTTATTTTTACTTATTTATTGTAATTGTAATCAGAACCCTGACGTCTATCTATTATTTCAGCAACATTTAGTATCATTTTATTATTCAAAAAATAGTACAATGTTCTACAATTAATTCTCTACATCTTGACATGCTTGTGATATTTTTGTGATATGTGGTTAATTATTAATTATTATTCTCGTATAAAATTGCATATTTTTCCCATCTTGTTCTTCGAAATTCATAAGTAATTAACCATAGCTCTAAAAATCGCCAAAAATTTACAGATTGTAGAATTAGTTGTACGTTACATCATGCCCAAAAGATTTGCATTTACATGCTTTGTCCTATAAAAATCATTTGCATATTTCAATCTTTAATTTTTAATAGATATTAAATCTAGGATTTTCAAGGTTTACGATTTTTCTGAGATCAGTCACCTAGTGATAGATTTTAGATAATTTTTTCCTTTGAAAATAAATAGGTCTAATATTTATTACAATTAATAATTGAAATTCACTATGTTTGCATTCGTAAAATCATAACATATTTTTCTTGCATCCAGAAAATCCAAAAAATTACAGTGCATTTATTTCATCATAGTTGTCATCTTGGCCAAATTTTAGATTTTTTGGAATTGTTTGATTGATCTTTACTTTTTAGTCCTTAAAATTGGCTTAATTTGCACATTTGCATCCCAAAATTGCATTAAAAATATAAAAAAGAATCATCTCAAAAATAGTGCACGAACTTTGATAGGCAAATTTCTACGTTGTTCCTTTGCCTCCTTGAGTTCGACCTTAGGACTTGTCCAAGTAAAATAAACATAAAACTACGCTTAAAGATTGATTGATTTCTTGTGGTTATTTCTTAACCGATCCCGATTGCCCGACAACAACACATTTAACATTAATTTTAAATGCTCTATTATTCCCCATAATCAACGAAGGGTAATCCAGGACTTATCAGATAGCACCATTGCCGGGAAGAAAACAACTTAGATTTTTGTTTAGTAAATTTGTGCTTTGTTTTCCACACATTCGGGTAGTCTGACGCCCGAATGTGCCACTGTACATTTTCCATTTGTTTTTCAGCATTCATTTTCTATCTTTATTTTTTTTATTAATTTTTGTGTCATTCTCTTACACTTTCTCTCTTATTTTTCGTGCGAGGTACCCGATGCTCATGGAGCGATTCTTTAAATCGACACATCTTCACCAGTCGTCAAGCCGCATTAGAATTAAGATCGAGTCGAGTCATGAGAGATAGTAGAGTTTAGGATTTTATTTTCTGCAATTTAATTTTTGTAATTAATTGCTCACTTATAGCGGTGTCCGTATGGACTCTACCGTATGTAAAAAGACCTTGAACTTTTTCTGTGGTGTGTCATGGCCTGTTTCACTCTTCGGTGAGGGTGGGGCCTGACTTAAGTGGCTCGTATGTTAGACCTGCACGTACAACTATTAGAGATCCTAGATTTATTGTTTGTGCTCGTAGAACCTGGGACCACACTGCACTTTAATCGAGATGCATAGTAGATCGTTTAACTTAGTAAAAAATTTAACTCATGTCTTCCCGGTTAATAGAACTTTCTACTAGGTGCGGTTTTTATCGGCTCGCATTTATATAGATTAATTTTTCAATTCTTGTATTGCATCCCACATGGAGATTGTGAGGAATCACTGTAAGTCTTCTATCTGAGCATACAACATCATTTTTCACATGCATCGGCTTTTCTTGAATTTCTCCCTCCTATTTTGTCACATAAATTTTAAAAGGAAATTGGAACTGGACGGTAGACATGTATTTTTGCTCACCCTATTCTTTTAGTGATCACCTAATTAAAATGGGACTGCTAAATATAGCCAACTTTAATTAATCCATAAAATCTAGAATTTTTGCAGGAGAGAAACCCCAACCTTGGATTTATTTATCTATTTGAGTGAGCGAGAGATGACACTTAAGGCTAGAGCCCAACTCCGAATTTTCATATTGACTACTGATTCTAGAAAAACGATTAGCTACTTCTCAGTGAGGAATACCGGTAACCGGTAGATAGTATGGATTTCCTTAATGGAGTGGGTGGTTTAAAGGGCACCGCATAAGGCTCCATCCTTAAGTAACACGGGTAGCTGTTTTACGGTCCGTACTTACACCTATATTGGCTGAAAGTAGGTGCAACTAGTCGTAAGAATTCGGGCTAGTCTTTAAGAAAATTTTCGGCACCTAACAACTCACTAATTATTTTCCAAGATTGATTTATCAACAACTAAAACTGAAAAGATAATTGATGAAATCTTGCGGCTTCATTGTGTGAGTTGGTTAACTTGGGGTTTGATTTGTGTTTGCATTGTTGTTTGGACCTACTCTCGAATATCAAAAACCATACACTTGTGCCATCACTCTCCTTTCTTAATCTGCAAAATTTAGGGTTCTTATTTTGAATATCCTAGGCATTTGAACATCAACCCATTATGTTAACCAATAAACCTCCTTTGAAAATTATGGAACTTTTGTCCAAGTTCCCTCCAGATCCGTATTATGAAAATAAATTCGTTTCGGTCAAACCCAAACCGTCATTCATTATGTGAGTTTTTTCAAAATTTATGGGACATTCGTCTGACTATCCATCAGAGCTATACTATGAAAAATGAATTCATTTCAGTTAGACCCAACACTTCAAAACCTCCTCCAACTAGACATCATCCAACTTCCACATGAGACTCACACCCACAAATAGATCCAGCCCTCTCTACAAATCCGACCTACTTCATGAATAATAATTCTTTGTCTTCGGATAATACAAACAAACGACCGACTGAGGTCTCCATTTCTTCGTATGTCAATCCTTTATATTCTAATCATACAATCCATCCTTCATATTTTGTAAATGTAAATCCATCATTCATGGGAGATTATAACCATATGATGAATCCGATTGAATTTAACACTTCTTCTCATCCTATACCTTCCCCATACTTGAACACAAATGAGTAACTACCATCTTGGATTGACCCATTACTCGTCGGAACTCATGAAACCACTTTTGAGATGAATGACCGATCGAGACAACAACTCCAACTAACTTCAATCCCTCCTCACCATATTGTTGTAATAAGTCAATAGTTCACAAATCCACAATTAGATTTGACCATTGGAATAAAATAGAGGTCCGAACATATTAGGAGGATTGGCCTGCACCTGATAATCTTCCATCTTGGATTAACCGTAACAATCCCACCTTCAGACATGACAGTAATGCAGAGGAATGGATTGACGATATTGACACACATAATGAATCCACCTTATAAGGGTCCGAGCACTAATTACCAAAGGAATGGACTCTACTCAAACCAACTATACATATCTGAATAACACCATGTTGAGTATGTGACCGATAGTGACCCTCACATCAAGCAGACTCCTTCCATGATTTTTAAGAAGAAATTTTTAGAAGATAAAGATCATACATTGGATGTTCCAAGAGAATTTTCTCCCAGTTCATACATGAAAATGGAAGATGAAATGACCGGATATCAAGTTGCAAAACGAAAGAATACTCATGAAAATACACGAACTTCTCACATGATTGATCCTTAGAATTCGTTGGAGGATAATGTTTTGAGGATAAGTAAGAAATATGAATTAATGGATGAAAATTTTAGAAATTTCACTGACCAAGTAATTACATTTTATGGAAATTTGAGAATGAAAGTGGAGGATTAAATGATTGGATCTAATGTTGAGAATCATGAGGATATTCAGAAACCCGTAAGCTATGATCATCCTAAGGATGACCCTAACAACGACACTTCTGCATATTACTCCCCTAGGAATAACTCTGACTTTGATTCTTAGTCAGCACATCAAAGCCCCTTCTCATCTACAGAAAACATCACATCACCACACCACACAGAAAATACCAAAAAAATCGAAATATTAAAAAACACCCAAAAAATTGAAACTGAAGAAGATATGAAGAATTTTGATCTTGTGGTACGGGAAGCACTAGAGAAGAGACTGTTTTTTGAACTTCCCTTGATACAGGCCATTGACCACTTTCCCGACCTTAAAGGACTTGTAATGAACAAATTAATGATGATTAAGTCGGGCATGATAAGAACAAAGACTGAAAGACATATCTCGTCAATTGCCACCTACTTGGTGTTGAGGAGAAAAACCAAGAGCCGTATAGTGAAGTGATTACCCAGATTTGACTGTAAAATCAAAGATTCAATATTTACCCATGCTCGCATCGATGATGATTCACCAATCAATATCCTCCCGACCTCTGTATTTGAGAAGCAACAACTCGGACCTATTAGGAAGATAAGAGAGATCGTTCAATTGTCTGATCGATCGATAAAGCGGTCGAGAGGAATAATTTCAGTCATCGTTACATTCAAAGATGCTCCGCTTAAAATAGACTTCACGATCATTGATATTGAGCATCAAAGAGGATTCACCTAGTCTTTGATCATTCTCGAAAAGCCAATATTGGCATTTACCAAGGCAATTATTGAGTGCGAGACTCGGGCAATCAATTTTGCAGCATTGGGAGCACTTCAATCTCAACCAGTCTGTGAGGAACCACAAATTTCTAAGGTAACCCACAAAGCCGTCAATAGCTGTAACCACCAAGTAGTAGATGAGCCCTACCCCATTGCTACACTTGAGATAGAGATTGTTGATGAGACTATTGGTTTAGAGACTCTCCCACTGTTCCGTTTCCCGTCGCTCTCACCATGGAAAGTCAAATATATGACTCGTATGATCCGGAGACACATGCATGGGCTCACCCTGAGTCGGATTAAATCTTCTCTGAATACTTTGATCAAATCAACCCGACACAGGAATGCTCCAACATCAAGTTAATTGAGATCGAACATGTAGAAACTCTCCCTACTATTCCATTTCCTGCTGCTAGGAAAAGTGTTTCTTATATGATCATGAGACATATACATGGGCTCACTCTGAGTCAACCTTCTCTGACTACCTTGACCAAATCAATCCAACTCAGGAGTGCGCCAACATTAAGAAAACTAAGAACAAATACGCGGGACATACACCGATAAAGGAGAAAAATTTCAATGGTTATTCACCTGGAGACTCACTCAAATGTCAACTCCTCGCTCCTAGGACCAACACCTTCACAAACAACACGAAACAAAATGGCTGCTCCTTCATCTAAAAAAAGTCACCTTCGACCTTCCAGAAGAGGAATTGTCTGATAATTCCTCGTCAGGTCCATCTACATGAGTGAGGTCTGTTCGACAGTTTTAAAGCCCTATCTTCACAAGGATCCAAATTTTGATTCTCGTTGGACAGATCCTGTTCATTACTATTATTCATCAAAAGCTGATTCTCTTGGTCTCATTAAATATACTAGAATAATCGTAGCTTATTAAGTAGACGATTTAGATAAGAATGGATAGACAGTCTACTAGTCTCACTCTCCAGTTCTGACCCTTGCCTGTACTCATGCTCCTATTCCGTGGTCGGTTGACCCCTGGCCTAATAATGCCTTGCCTTCTCTCCCACCTTCTTTCGAAGCGAGGTTTCTTAGAGAGATTGGCATGACAGCGGCTCTAGTACCCTCAGGCAACTTCTTTATGTCGTGTGCAATGGAAAAGGGCAACTCGTGGATAGAAACCATAACGTCACTATGGGGCCCTCTCAAACCGTGCGTGACAAGTGGTAGCAGAGCGGTGGGGAGTCCGGATAATTATTTATATTATATCCACATTTAGTCAAACCAAGGCTGACCTGATTTCATGATTTTATGGCAAATGCGATAAATAAATAGGAAACAGAATTAGTCTTGAACCAGAAGATCACTAAAACTACGTTTATCTATTCACCCACTTCTTCCACTTTCATCTCACACGTCAGGATGATGCTTGAACTTATGAGCTTCTAAAACTGGTGCTTCAGAGTATTCATCATCCGATGACGAATCACTTAATCATAAAAAGGAAATAATTATGAGAAAACAACAGAAGAAACTAAAGAAAAAGAATATCTGGAGTGCCTCCACTTTTAAATACTATTCCTCCGAGGATAACTCCGATGATGGTTATCTTTCATCTGATTCATACACTTCATCTACTCTCCAACATGATTTCTCTGAGGATAACACTGATAGTGGTTGGGAATCATATGCTTTGTCTCCTTCTTATCATTACGATCTCCCACCACAGGCTCACAAAAAGATCGTCCGAAATGTCCTTAATCATCGGCCCTTCCACCCTCCCTCCCGATTACATCGGTCTCTTTGTACATCTTCTTCCTCTACTTAGGCCAAGTCCTAAGTGGGGGGGGGGAGGGGGGGGGGCGATGCCATCTGTACATACCATTATTCCCATCTCACAATCGCCTCATTTCCACCCTTCTTCTATACTTAGGCTGACCAGAGCCTAAGTATAGGGGGAACCGATGCTCATCTGTATATACTCTCCTCATTCACATCTCTCGACCACCTCATTTTCGCTCTTCTTCTATACTTAGATTGATTGTTCACAACCTAAGTATAGGAGGACGAGCTGACTTCTATTATTTATAATTCCTTTTCACTTTCTTACGCTTAGCCCGAGCTATGTCTTCTTTTCGCTTCTTGCGCTCTGAGGACATAACACTTACTAAGTATAGGGTGGTCTGTATATATACTATGTATATATTTTACCCATAACTCATACTTTCACGTAAGTCTATATGTATTTACAGTGTGGGTAACTAACTATAAAAAAACAAAACAAAACAAAACAAGAAAAAAAGTTTTGCTACTAATACCGATTGTGTCTAACCTATTTTTTTTTTGAAAAAAGGCTTCTTATTCATTTTTGCATAAAAAATCTCAAAAAAAGTTCTTGCATGATAAAATATCAAAAGTAAAAAAAATTGTGCATGCATTTCCCACACCTGCACTACATGCATTTGCATTTGTGAAAAATCCTTGGGTCCTGAACAGAGATATGAGCAAAAATCGAGAGTGGTCTGGATTTGACTTTAATCCACCTAATTTTCAGAGAAACTTCATCGAGAAATAGGAATTTAGAAGCTTCAGGTCGTTGACTAAATTCTTTGAGTTCCACATGATAACGTGCATCGTTTAACTCTTAGTGTCTAACCTGGTCTCTTCATTCTAGGTACACCTCTGGAATAGGGAATTAATTTGTACTCTCGCACTATGCACTTAGCTCAACTCAGACGGGATGTTGGAAGATTGTGTGAGTTTCTTTTCTGGTGCGTGGAAATCTAAAGACGAAGTATGGGTTTAAATAAAGCTTCGAAAAAGGGATGGATAGCTGGGAACGGTTTTTTCTAAGATGCCAAAAAGTGTACAGAAAAAAATATTCCATATCCATAGGTGCACGACAAGATCCAAGCAGAGCTACAAAAAATCCAAATACAAAGAAGCCACTACCAAATAAATATTTGAATAAAGAAGTTCAAGCTTCAAGAAAAGCTACAGATCTTGGTGGAGACTAGGCTACACTGACCAACTTCACAAGGAGAGGTGAGTACATTGGCCACCCTCCAGTTCTTTTCCCCTTCTTCTAACTTCTCCCCCATTTCGATTGTGAACACAATGCAACAGAACTTAGAAGGAAATACCTGACTCCCCAAGGGCGAGTTACTGGAGAGGAGGTTTGTGCGGTCGTCTGACATTCTGGATGGAAAGAGCTAAAACCTTTCACACACATGAGTCGATTGTTCAATATTCATGGGCTATGCTTTGGGAGTAGGATTGATCTAAGATGACTTTTGAGCCGAAACTATGACAATGATGTGTAGAACTTGAAGGCTGTTGATTTTAAAATTCTAAGTCTCATAGAAGTTCTGCCACACTAATAATCCAAAGGTCAGGTCTAGTTCTATTTTCACCTTCTGCTCATGATCTTGGTATGAAACCCAATCTTATTTCACCTCATTGCATTTCTTTAGATGCTCAGGGCCGAGCATAGTTTAAGTATATAAGGATGATGAATCTCAGATTCATCACTCTAAAAATGATGAATTAAGCTCAAATCCCTAAAATTTATTGGCATTTCTTCATTTATTCTGCATAATTAGCATTCGTGAATGTATTGATAAGAATTGCATTTTATCACTTATTATTGCACAAAATAAGAAGCCAAAAATCACAACCAAAATGACCTGTAAAATAGCCTAAATTCCATGATTTTTAACTAATTCATGCTAACTCCAAATGACTTGAAACCATCTATACTGTGTATATATTACTAACAAGAACAAACAAAAAATATAAAAAAATCACTAACCTAAATAAGTGGACCAAAAACCCAAACCCTAGTTCTACGATTTCTGGACTAAAACCTTGATATCTTCCTCATCCAATGTCTGATTCGATCCTACTCACTTTTGAACTAATGTACATTCTATAACCTTCAAAACAAGACCAGTTTAATTGAATCAGAGCTCATATGTGAAAGTTGGGTTTTGTACCTCTTTTGTACATTTTGTAATTTAACAGTTTTTGACCTATTATTTTATATACATAATTGACTCATTTTATTTTATTTATTTTCATTTGTCTTATTTAATAAAAGGTTTATTAAAATGCACAAAAATCCAAATTCAAACTGAGCTTGAAATCAAAGAAATTAATTGAGTCCGAGTCTTCACTAATTGTATGCACAAAAAATGTTTTTTTGTATTTTATTTTATTTCTTACTTTTCTTACTTAATAAGAATACAAAAAAATAGATTAATGGGTAAATATTTATCTTTGATTTTATCTTTTTTTTGGGATTTTTATCTAGTTTAAAAATGATAAAAAATTATAAAACACAAAAATCAAGGTATTCTATGTACATGGGATACCCCAAAAATATCACTTTGCGCAATTGATCAATTTTGTTTTTGGTCTCTTCATGAAAGTTGTAGATCTCATCGAGACGAGCAACTTTTGTGAAGAAAATTTTTTGATTCGAGGCCATTTACTATTTTTACATATTTATTATGGTATTTATTTTTCTTTTTTTGTGGAGCTGACACGTGATAGTTCCTGGAGCTGCCACATGTCACCCATTTTTGGGATCTGTATATATTCATTTTTATAAAAAAAAAATAAAATAAAATGCATTACACGTGCAGTGCACGTGCCACCTGCACACGCGCAATGCACGCGCATGGCTTCCACTGCCCATTTGTTGCCACGTGGCACCTCCGGGGCCGGCCGATCAGACGATGCCTGTGCTTAACCTTCCTCCCTCGTTTGCACCGCCGCCCCCAATCTCTTCTGTGGATCTCACGGCTCCGCCACCTTCCATCTCATCGCTCGTCTCCACCACCTTCCAAATCACCGCCTCTAACTCAATCGCCTTCCTAATCCTACCACGGCTCCCGCAAATCTCTATCTGATCATCTTCCCCAATAAAGATCCCCGACAACCCTCTCCTCGATCTCGTAATCATCAATCATTGGATCCTTGTCAAACCTGATTTTTCCCAAGTCACCGGCCCCCTTCTTCATCAATATGTAAGCATCAGCGCTGCCCTCGTCTCCCCCATCCACCAATTACACACAAGAATGAGTCTAGAGGTGACAACCCGACCTTCTTCTTATCTGACGTGGTCCGAGGCTTGGAGCCTCATTGCAGAACGACCTCCATGCCTGCTGCTTTAGCTCCGGCTACTTCACGTTATTGATCCACTGCTGATAACCCCTTCTACCTTCATTAACTAGTACCCCCATTAGATCCCATCAAGTGGCAAACACCGCCTCACCTCGTTCATCTTCACTGCAAGGCTCCAGCTTCGCTCCACCCCGCCGTTCTTCACTGACATCTCCTGGAGCGAGGAGCACCGTCGATCCATTGTATGTCCACCAACTTCCACCTCCACATACGCCTTCGTTCCTTCCCAGCAATGCCTTCATCATCGACGTAGCAACGACCATACTGCTCTGCAATCCGCCACACCGTCGGGGGCTGACCCGAGGCCCTCCACACATGAGGTGCACGTACGGGAGGGAGCATGTGATCAGGTCCCCCTGTGGGCTATATGTAAAGATCCCCCGAGGGGTGTACTGATTGTAGAAGACCCTCTGCCTTGCTACCAATTCGCACAACCACCCCTGTCGTCTAGAGGGCTGGTGCGACAGATGTGCCTCTCTTGGAACTTTTACAACATCCCCTCGAGAATTCTTTATTTTCATTTTAGTCCCTTCTCTACATACTTTTAGTTTTGCTTATTTATTGTAATTGCAATTAGAACTCTAACGTCTATCTATTGTTTAAGCAACATTTATATCATTTTTATTATTCCAAAAATAACATTGTGTTCTAGAATTAATTCTCTACATTTTGACATGCTTGTGATATTTTTGTGCTATGTGGTTAATTATAAATTATTATTATGGTAGAAAATTGCATATTTTGCCCATCTCGTACTTTGACATTCATAAGTAATTTACTATAGCTCTAAAAATCGTCAAAAAATCATGGATTGTAGAATTAGTTGTATGTTATATCACGCTCAAAAAGATTTGCATTTGCATGCGTGTTAGTCCTATAAAAATCATTTTGCATATTTCAATCTTTATTTTTTAATAGATGTTAAATACAGGATTTTCAAGGTTTAGGATTTTTATGAGATCAGTCACCTAGTGATAGATTTTAGATAATTTTATCCCTTGAAATAAATAGGTTTAATATTTATTATAATTAATAATTTAAATTCACTGTGTTTGCATTCATAAATTCATAAAATATTTTTCTTGCATCCAAATTTTCCAAAAACATTAAAGTGCATTCATTTCATCATAATTGTCATCTTGGCCAAATTTCTGATTTTTCGGACATCATTTGATTGATCTTTACTTTTTATTCCCTAAAATTGTCTTAATTTGCACATTTGCTTCCCAAAATTGCATTAAAAATACAAAAAGTACTGTCTCGAAAAATGTACATGAACTTTGATAGACAAATTTCTAGGTTGTTCCTTTGCCTCCTTGAGTTTGACCTTGGGACTTGCACAAGTAAAATAAACATAAAACCACACTTAAAAGTTGATTGATTTCATGTGGTTATTTCTTGACCGATTTCGATTGCCCGACAACGACACATTCAACATTAATTTTAAATGCTCGATAATTCCCCATAGTTTACGAAGGGCGATCCATGACTCGTCAACCTCTTAGTTTTTGGGTATATACAATAGAGACTGCAATATATCCTAAATAAGATTTCAAGCAAATCTATACCCAAAGACATTCATGAGCTATGATTAGGAACCAAGCTCAGCGTTAGACATTTGATGATTTAGGGTTGCTCGTTCCATGACAAAAACGTGGATACTAGTAGGCTGGAATCTAGCAGTAGAGTGTGCTACTTCATTAGGCATATAAAGGGTGGTATTGGATTTACTTTATGACCGTGAGATTCTTAAAAGATTTCAACTCTGAGGATACGATTATTAGAGGATTACATCATTAAGAGTCAAGATAAGAATGAAGTGAAAGGACTCATCAAATCTTAGGTGGATAACCAGGTTCCTAAAATTGAAAACTAAAAGAATAATGAAAATGAAACACTCAAATCTCTTTAAATCAATTTGAGGTGGTAAGCGAAGGAAGTAAATAAAACTCTATGAACTTCGCATCACGGAAACATGGAATATAAAGCAAACTTTTTGCTTAAAAGATTGTTTGTTCATCACATAAACAAGAAAATTCAGCACAATGATTTACACTGTGAAATTGTTAATTTTAGGGAAACGATTTTCCAAATTGATTTCACATATTTTAATTAATACCAAGATTAGATCATGGTGAAATCTTGAAGCGTGAGTCTATAAAGCAAGATACCTCTCGAATCAAGTCAGATATACGTTCGATTCTCTCATAGGCATGATGATGTGTCATGTTATTTCCCACAAACTTCAATGTCTCCTTCATGATCATGCCCATGTAAGGATGATGAAGATTCTAATTTCATTGCACAAAATCAAACCTTCTTCAAGCATGAGGAATCCATAGAAGGAGACAATCTTCTTCTCCGTGAGGCCACACTGATCATTATAAAATCCATCTATTATTCTCCTAACTTAAACAATTCAATAAAAAAATTATTTAATTTATTATCAACTATTCTTATATCATATATAATTAACCTATATTCTGTATATAGTCTAACCCTAATTTATTGTATTTAATTACTAACATTATTTATTTATTTTCTTTTTTATTAAAAATCCCTAAAAATTAGATTAGTTGTTGTATATATCTGTTTTGGTTTTAAAAATAAACTAAAATATAAAAAAGATAAAACCCTTAAAATTAAATGTTTTTAAGTCATTAAAAAGGCATGCAAAAATTCCTTTTTGTGCAAATGACCTCTTTTAACTTTTTGTTCAACATGAAACTTGTAGTTTTCATCAAGATCTACAACTTTCATGTTTTAACTTTTTGTTGCTTCATCTTCATAATATTCCTTTTTGAATTTTCTTTATTTTCCTTATTTTTTGATTTTTCTGGAGCAGCCACGTGATGCTCTCTAGAGCCACCACGTGGACGCTTCCTCTCTAGCCACCCGCCACCTTCGTCCGCCCTTGGATCTCCTCTCCCTGCTCCAATCACAACCGTTCTTTGGTGCTCTCTCCTTAGTCACCTGATCTTATCCTTGATCTCATCACTACCATCCCTTAGCACCTCTCATCTCCATCGTCTGATCTAATACTAGATCAGATCCGTGCTACATTGCCTCCACTTGTTTCCTAGCTACATGATTAGATCCTAAGATCCGATCCACACCCTCCGACGCGCCCTAATTAGGGTCGTTGGATCGTCCAACCACTCTGCCTCATCCTCCTCCTCTAAATGCTCCTCTCTTCGAGTGTCACCTGCTCTAAAGCCCCTACCCCTTCCCCATTCTAGTTGTGCCTCCAGTCACCCTCCTACTTTGTAATGGCCACCTCCACGTAGACCTAAGCTCCACCATCCTCGCGCCTCCATCGATGAGCCTCCTCATCACTCCACGCATCCACACCAACCATTGCAAAACATGTCCCTACCATCGTAATATCCAGACCCTCTTCCTATAAATCCATCTCCACCGCCCCCATCCACCATTGCCTAGGCAAAGGCCTAGCTATCCTTTGTCTCTTTGTGATAGAGAGAGGTGGAGCATGGAGGAGACGGCGACTTTTCTGCCTTAGGTGTGATCCATGGTCCTCTGACCATGTTGCTGTCGCCTTAGGCACCACGAAGCTCTGTGCCCCGGCTGTTCTCATTGAACGATGACCAGAGGTTCCATGGAACCTCATCCCATGCCTCCCCTACTATCTCTTTTCCTCTCCAATACTCCATAGTACTCCATTTTTATTTTTATTGCATTTTCTCTGAATTAATACAGATTGTCCTTCTGTTCACCAACCACCTTACTAGCTCTGTTGTTCATCCTTCATTTACGCCAATCACCCTGATCATGCTCTCTCTCTGTGTCAGAATCCCCATCCATTTTATACCTTTCCTCTGGCTTCACGGTGGAGGAACCCACTGAGCTGACACCTTCTTCACCCATGCCTGTCTCCCATCTCACTCTCATCTCATGCACACATGATCTGCATGCCTCAGCTATACTTCTAACCCATGTATGTTCTCAATGATCGGACTTCACGCCCATCAACGATGTCGAGCATATTTGTAAATTTTTTCTTACATATTTATTTGCATATCATTATATGTGTTCATGCATTGCATCTCTTTTTAACCTGCATTAAAACTAAACAAAAATTACAAGCATCACAAAGAGTCCTTTCATCATTTTATTTGCATCTGCATGATGACCTAGGTTAAAACAAATAATCATTCACTAATTAATCAATAATTTTTGATAAATATACGAAGACAAACCTTCTTCAAGAATGAGGAATCCATAGAAGGAGACATCTTCTTTTCCACGAGGCCACACCTATGAAGATGATGGAGGCTTCTCAGTTTAGATTTCTATGGTATGAAGAGACGTATATGAGAATGAATTTCTCAGGACTCTTCTCTTCTTTGATTTTCAAAGCACTAGAATATTTATCAAGAGATCAAGTATCTATTTCATGTGTTCTCAAAGATAGAGGCATGTCCTCTCTTTTATACTCAATGTACACGTCTATAAAGAGTTTTCTCTTCATGTAGGCATGTACAATGATGTCCCTTGGACAAGGAATCAAGAGACATGATTTAGTCCTTGTTCACCAAGAAACATGATTAAAATTATCTGCTTTTAATCACTAAAATTAATTAAGAAATTAAGAAATAAATTGAGATCTTAATCAGATTAGGACTCCATAGAGTGCGTCGAGTGTCTCCCTTAATACACACCCCTCTTTCCATTTATGGAGAGGTTTTTGCTTATTTATTGATTTGATAATTCAATTATTGCGATTGGTGATTTTGTGAGAATAGTCCTCATAGCTTATGAATCATATTCATAAATAAAAAATATAAATCCTATTTACATTTATTAATTTAATATGAACCACATTCACAAATGTGCCTTGAAATAATTATATAAATCACATTCACATAAATATTAATTATTATGAATCATCATTCATATTAATTAGTGAATTATATTTGCAAATAATATTCATAAAAATATCATCATGGATAATAAATATGACAATAACAATTATTGTCTCAATATCGACATCAAATAATATGAGTTCCAATCCAATTAGGACTCATGAGATACAAACAAAGATACTTGGAGATAATGTCGAGGAGGTCATATTATCCACATATAGTGACGTGAATTTGGATAACTATCCAATTTCTGGGTTTATACAATTTTAAGAAAAAAGACGTCACGTACGGATGTTGAGGTCCAACTAAAATAATTCACACTTCTAATGAAGTCGACAAAATGCATCACACTCTCCATGAGCTGGAGAAAGTATTAGTGAGCTGAATCTAACTTCCTAAACAATTTCTAATCAAAGTCCAAACCAATCAAAGCTTAGAAATGAGACCATGAAGTTTATTTATTTCCATTTTCATCACCATTTCTCTTTTGAACATTTTGTTATTGAAATTAGATTTGGAATTGGATATTGGATTCAAATGACATGATACTTAATCTAATTAATTTTTAAATCAAGCTAATAAATGGAGCCATTAAAATCCATTCGGTTTCATCATTCCCTAGAAATGGAAGTGTCATGTTAGATAATCTATTAAGATATATTTAACCATAAGTATTCCCAATACTCATTCATCCTTCACACTAGAAGACTTTGATATATCTGAAGTTCAAACCCTAGATTGAACGTCTTCTTTGGAAAAATCAATAGTTTTCTCAATCGCTAATTTGAGTGACAATATTAATCATATATTTTTCAAAATCATGTATTACTATATGGAATTCATGTCTTATTTCATAAACAAGACGACCATGCACGGAATTCTTTTGACCTAAAATTATCTAATGAGTACGCTCTAACTTCCGGTTCATCAGCTATGAACTTGTATGATTCCTATAAGAGATCATACTTCTCATATGTCTTCATATGCACCCCAACTCGCTGGTATTTGTATCTTGGTCAAATGTGCACAATATGACATATAGATGTGTGTATGTCCCCGATCGAAGGATGTGTGCCTGATCTTGATAGTTATGATTGAGGTTTTAGTTTACCTTGACCTCATCAAGTCAACTATTTATTCTGATTATTCCAATTCTTCAGAATCTCTATTCATGTGCAAAGGGTCTGTATCAATAAGTCCATTGGAAATTAGGCTTTGGAGAAAGATTGCCATCCCTTTCTCAGATCGGAGATCTTTATTGAATAGAATATCTTAATATTAGTTGTGTCCTCTCAACTGCATGGTATTCAATATGGCTACAATACATAACCCTAGTTGTACGACCTATACATTAAGTGCATTAACAATCATCCATTTCACATGGAAATGATAAAACAATAAATTTTATTACACTAATGGGTCACCAAGGGCTTACAATTCCAACAGACTCTCACAATCCCTTAGAGACATTCATGTATATTTATTACATGATGGTTGAAGACTTCTTGAATCGATGGCTTGGTTAGGGGATTAGTAACACTGTCGTTAGAGGTAACCTTGGTGATCGTGATATCACCACGTTTTTGTATCTCCTATAATATGACATTTTCTCTTAACGTGATTGTTTCTTTGATGGATATGGTACCCGTGTGATGAATCTCCATTTCACCACCTTCATTCTTTCATTTTGACCTTTAGAACCTAGCTAAATACATGTGTATAGAATCAATTTACAAAATGTCATTCATTTTTTATTCTATAAATACTATATAAAATACTATAATTAGTGCCAAAATAAAAGAATAAAGTAAAGAAAAGAAAAATAATGAAATACAAAGGTATTGAATGACCTTAAACCTCGAGACTCGGTCAAGAATTACCTTAGTCGACAAGGAATAAAGTAGGAGGGGATAAGGGCCAAAAATATAATAAAACCCTAATTTATATATCCTCAATAAGTCAAGCATTGAACCTTTTTTGCTTTATTATTTACACCTCAAATCAATAAACTTTATACATGAAAGTTGTAGATAAAAAATATAGAAAAATACAAAATTTATTTCACACAAAGATAATGTTTATTGTGCTTTTTACGCTCAAAATAAAAATCCAAAATCTCAACTTCCAAACTTGTATCTCCTCCATATGAACTAAAAATTCATCAAAATAAAATTGAATTGTAAATAAATTTTAATTAGCTATTTAATGAAGATGTTTCATTCACTTTGGAGTTAAGATGCAAAAGTTAGGTTTTGGACCCCTATTATATAGTGTACCTACATAAAATATTCATTTTATTTATTATTTATTTTCTTTTACATTTTTACAATTTTGCAAATGTTATTGATAACAAATCTACATATATAGAATAAAATAAAACCATTAAAATATAAAAATAAATAAATAAGCATACAAAAATACATAGATCAATTGTACTCATATACACCTATATAATAAATAGCTATAATTAATTAAGTATACATATTATATCAGAAAAGAAAAATAATAATGTAGCTATGTTGCTTTAATCAAGTTAGAATATATAAATTATGTATATAAAATAATAAAAAATTAAAATACAAAATTAAAATACATACTTTATAGATGAATGTACCTATAATTATACTTATAAAAAGCAACATACAAGAAAATAAGTCTTAGAAATACATAAAAATCATATTAGAATACTACATAAAATAATAAAAAATTATATTTTGATAAAAAAAAATAAAATCATTTATTATTTCAATTTGAATTAATCAAGATTTATTTATTTGTTTGTCCTCTTGTAGTCTACATGGACCAACGGGGAGTCCAGATCAGTTGAACTACATCAACTGTCTGACTCCTAGTCTTGTAGCCATCAGAAGATTTTGATCTCGTTTCACCCAATTTTGAGGACTGAGTCTTGCACTAAAATCACTTGATTCCTTAACAATTTTTCTTCGTCAATCTAAGTACTACACGCCTTGATCTTCCTTGGTTGACGGGTTTCTGAATCGGGTCAAATCCCTATTTGAAGGAGCCCCTGTATAAAGTATCGCCTCCATCTCCCTTCAATCCTTGATCCCTCTTTACCCGTCCAAACCCTAACTCTAAGTGCAATTGACGCTCCTGATGACAGCAGGAACCTCTCCGAGGGTCCAGCAAGGGAGGACGGTGCTGAACTGAGGTAGATCCAAGCTACATTGGACTCCTATTCTTAGGCTTAGATTTTACTTTGACTTGGTTTTGCTTTTTATTCTATAAAATAAAAAATTTGATCTGACGACCTTCCTCATTGTACTCGTCCATGTTCTGCCTCCCCTGATCATCCCATCATCTTCCCCTCCACCTTTTAAACCTTGCAATGCATCCCATCGACCCTGATCACGCTCGCATATGGACTTTGACTCTCCCATCTCCGTTACTCGCGGGATATCTCCCCCTCCATCTTGCCCCGACTAGCCATCAATAAAGTCTAGGACACATCACTCTTTATCTGTGGTGCTTTTGCGTGTATTTGCAAGGTCTGAAGGGGAAATTTGAGTGTCAGCTCCATTAAGAAACAACTCCCAGGTAGCATTGAACTCCATGCCCCCTCAATGGGACCCAGACATTTCTAAAGGCTCCACTATCTATGTAACATCTCTAAAAACCTCCCGAGCATCTGAACAGTGACATCGAGCACTGGAGCGAGGAGATTCAGTCGGAGAAAGTTGGCACAAGAGGAGCTTCTTCCAAGTTCTTCCGGAGCCCCCATCTGCTGTCCGATCACCCTCATGTTCCAGGTCTAATCATAGATGCTCCCTCAGCATCGTCGAATCTCATTTGGAGATCTAATCCTAGACATCTATCAATGAAGCAGTATCCTACGACGAGAAGCAACCACATGTCAAATGGATTCATCTGCACCATCAGATCACCTAGAGGGGGTAATTTTTCCATATACCCCCATTATTTTGTATTTTATTTTCTAGTCAATAAACTTTCATATGTAATGCAAAATGTTCTGGTTATTTTTGCATTTAGCCCCACGTACTTTTCATATATGCAGTTAGGTCCATTCCATGTCACCTCACATGCCTATGCACGTGAGGGGATTGAGTATTTTGCACTTGGACCCTCATTCTTGTGTATTTATTTTTAGTCCAAGTTTTGGCATTATTAGTATAATGTTTTGTGTGATATTTGCATCTGGCCGCTCAAACTTTGTACTAATTGCAGCAATACCCCTCTAGGTTATATTGGTGGTAATATTCGGAAAAATGCATTTTTAGTCCAGAACCTCACTAGGATGTTTATACCTACACCGAGTTGCATTTTCTTTTTGTTGAATTAACTTTTGTCAAAAATTGCTCCTATGCCCTAATAATTTGTAGAAAATTAGGATAAATACCATATATTATTTCTACAACATATATTTTTAAGGTATTTTATCCTATATTTCTGTTTATTAAAAATAAAAACAGAGCTATTTTATCCTGTCAAACATAGAAAAATACAAAAAATATAAAAAATGTTTTAAAAATTCAACAAAATATATTTTATTTATTACCCTTTTTTGCAAACTAAAAATCCCTAAAAAAGGAAAAACACTAAACATTAAAAATCTTAAAAATCGTCATAAAAATTAATAAAAATTATAAAAAAAATCTCAATTTTTTCTATTATATATTTTGCTTATTATATCTATTGTAGATAAATAATAGTATAGGAAAATTCTGAGCTATTTAGTTATTTTTGAAATCCAAAATAAATCGTCTTTTTTTATTTCTCGCTATTTTGCATTGTTTATATCACTAAAAATTCAAAAATTTAAAAATTAAATGAAAAATTAAAAAGTAATAAAAATATAAAAATAACTTATTTGATGTATTTTGAGAATTTATATATATATACATACATACTAGCTTATATAGTGTATTTATACCTACATTAACCAAAATCACTATTATTTATATTTTGATTATGAAAAATACCAAAAATATTTGTATTTACTTTTAAAAATAAAAATCATAGTATCTTAGGTATTTTCCTATATTTTTTTCATTTTATCTTTTTATTATCTATATTGTCTATATTATATTTGTATTACATATACTTATATTGTAAATAATTGCAAAAAATAAAATTAAAATTAGAAAATATATAAAGTGTAAAAATTATAAAATTAAAATACAAAATTTAAATAATTAAAAACCCATAAAAAATTAAAAAACATAAAACAACCCAAAAACACTTGTTGTCTTTTTAGCCAAATTTTGTTGTCCTTCCCATGTTCTCCCAACCCTATATATACTTCCACTATGCATCTATATATAGGGTTAAAATAAATTGTGGTGGGTTGATTGTTGATTGACCACCGGTTTAGTGAGCGGTCGCCTCAACAACAATATATTCTTGCACTCCGTAAGGATATTTTAGAACCTCGTCAGATCTGTATCATCATTGTGTTATTGTAGAGCAATGGGATATGAGATTCCGATGAGGAAACTATGCCATGTTCTAAGATGAACTTGCGTAACCACATAACCTTCATAGCAGCTTTCGATGCGACTATGTATTCTGCTTCACTTGTTGAATTATTTGTGGTGTCATGCTTCTTGTTTCTCAAATTAACATCACCACCATTCAATAGGAATAAGGGTTACTTCCAATCCTCCACATCTGATTGGAATTCTGAAGTAGTGTACCCTAAGACTTGGAGATTATTATCTCCATAAACTAAGATGTAGTCTTGAGTTCTTCTTAGATACTAGAAGATGCTTTTCACTACACCCAACTATTTTTCTCTATAGCAAGATTGATAAGGGTTAACCACTCAGACTGCATGGCAGATGTTTGGTCTTCTACACATCATGGCATACATCAAGTTTCTACAACTGAAGCGTAAGGGCATTCGACCATGGACTTCTTTTCCTCAACGGTTTGAGGAGCCATCCCATTAGATAAGTGAATATCATGTCTTAGGAAGACTTTCGTGGAATTATCCATGTTGAATCATTCCATGAGCTTCTTGATATATCCTTGTTGTGATTGTTCCAATGCTCTCTTGTCTTTGTTTCAGAACTACTTCAAACCCAAGAATAAGAGGTTTCTCAGAGATCTTTCATCTCAAAGGTATGGGACAACTGGATCTTGACACTAGTCCTCATCCATATATCATTCCCAATGATAAGGATGCCATCTACATAAACCATAATGAACACAATGGCGCTCCCTCTAAACTTCTTATACACACATGGTTCATCCGGATTCTGCACGAAATCATAACTCTTCGATGTTTTAACTATGAGAAGGTTGTTTAAGCCTATAGATGGATTTCTTTAGTTTGCACACTATTCCTTCCTCAGTTATGAATCCCTGAGGCTACTATACATAGATATCCTCTTCATGGTATCCAAGGGAAATGCGATCGAGGTAAAGGTCGGAAAATGGTCGTTGCGACCTCAATCACAAAAACGGAGAATATCAAGAAAAATAATCAACCACTCACAGAGATAAACACAAGCAAGCACAAAATAGAGCGATCTAGCTAGAGGATTAACCTGGTATAGCTCCCAGGGTCGAACACAAGGAGCACGGATTGGCTAAATAGCCTACGATGTAGTCAGAAATCCAAGGGAATCTTTTTTATGGTTTTTATTTGTTTTTATATTTTTTTAGATTTTTTTAAATGATGAGAAAAATAAGAGAAAGTAAATACAAGAGAACTTCAACAATTCATTAAACACACCAAAAATGATGCAAAAATTCCAGAAAATTGGTTTTTAGGTTTTTTAAGTTTTTTACTGTTTTTGGTGAATTTTTGGAATTTTTCTAATGGGTAAATTATTTATTAAAAATCAAACAATGCGAAAAACAGAGGGTACTGTCCAGCAAGGCTTAGGACCCAAAAATAAAATACTCTTGGATCTCAAAAAGCCCTAAAGGTAATTTTCCTATAATCTAGAAAGAATAAGGAAAATTTAGGCACCCTAATTATTGTTTTTGGTTTTTTAGTTTATTTATTATAATTTTTATGAGTTTTTAGGGGTTTTTCAATTTTTAGGGTTTTTAAGTGATGGACAATAGCCAAAATTGGCTTGAAAATCAATCAACAAGTAAGAAACATTATCTAATTTTTTTTTAGAATTTTTGGTGGAGTTTTTAGATTTTTTTGGTATTTTTAAAGTCAAACAGTAGCAAAAATATGGGTTTTTGAATTTTTAAAAATAATAAATGAAATAAAAAATGTCCCCAAAAATCATAGAAATTCCTACACCATGGCAGGAGCCATGTGTCAAAATTTCATTGGATTTGGAGGTCGTTTGATATTTTATTCAAAAATAAAGGTGGGGCACTGTGCACAAGGACCAATGTGCAAATACCCGAAGACCTGGGGGCTCTGGTGCAAAATACCCAGCAAGTCACGCGCTTCGCGCGTGGCTGGGGCACACAGGGACTGATTTGTAACAAAAACCAAGTCCTAGGGGTTTTTGATAACACGTATCAAAACCCCAGGGGCAAGGTTGCAAAAAGCCCAAGAAATAACTCACATGCACAATAATCAACACTCACAGGGGCATATTTGCAATTACTTAAAAAAATATTCATGCATTCATTAATATTCCAGATCTACAGGGGGTCTTATGCAAATATCCCAACAAAACACGTGACGAAGCACGTGGCTCTCTACTGGCAGGGGTATAAATGCAAATAAAATAAATCCGAGGTCCTTGATGCAAATAACCCAGAAAATAAACAACTTGACTTGAAAGTTACAGGACTAAAAAGAAATGGAACAAACAGAGGGGGGCCTACGATATTTACCCCTTTATTAGCCGACGGTCGGATGTGCGCCACGTGGGTGATCTGACGGCTGGGATGTGCGGCGCTTTACTTCTTCGGCTATTGGGCTCGATCGACGGCGGAGGGAGGTCCACGTGGATGATCTGACGGTGCTGGGCTCGGGTGCCTCTCTCCTCGGCTGCAACGGTCCAGATGAGATCCTCAGATGGATCGACGGCTGCTGCTCCTCTACAGATCGACGGCTAGGATTAGAACTGGAGCGGATGCCTCATCGGACGGCTCTGGAAGATGGAGGAAGAACTCGACGCCGGCGAACTTCGCCGACATCCTGCGTGAACTCCGGTCCTCCTCAGCTGTGCCTGAAGGTCGGAGAAGATCCGGCGTGAAGTTGCGCAGCTGCTGCGGGTCTCCGATGCCCCGGCTGAGCCCTGGAAGGCTCCGGCGAGGTCGGCGGAGAAGAAGCTCCTGGCTTGAAGTTGGGAGGCCTCAGACGCCTCCCTTTGGACCTGCAAAGTAGACAAGAAGCTTCGCGGGTCGAGGGCAAAATGCCTCGACCCAAGAAAGCGGGGTGAAGGTGGACGGTGCTGTGGGGCGGACGAGCTCCGGCGAGGCGGAGACGGTGGAGCTCGACTCCCAGATCCTGTGCGATCTGGGTTGAGTGAAAGTGCGTAGGAGGTGCGTGAGGGTACGGCGGAGATGATGATCGGGTCGAATGGTCGAGATATTGCGTGAGATGGCCGGAATCAGGGAAATGCGGCGATGGGTCGATTTGGGCGAAATCGGAAATTGAACGGAATAAAAGATCTAATCGACTACCTGGTGGCTGCAGTAGACTATGCTGGAGCTGGTCTTGCTCCTGGTCGTAGCCTCGAAGGGCGTCAAGGCCTGAGGCTCGATGCTCGACGCGGTGGCGGAGCAGCGGCGGCGAAGAACGCCGGATCGATGGTAGGGACACCCTCACCTCACTGCAACAGGGTCAACCTCGAGCTGTCACCTCGGGCTATGCTCTGGAGGTCACGGGAACAAGGATGGCGATCCAAAGATGGGGCGCGGAGGCGGCGGAGGTGCGAATATATAAGGTGACAGCGTCGATTAGGGTTGAGGGCTGACGGCTAAGGAAGGCGTTGATTTGATGGCGAAGGATCCGGCGAGGGAGAGGGATGAACGGCGAAGAATCCGGGCATGGGATATGCGTGGGAGACAGCCTGGAGACGCGTGGGAAATTCGGCGAAGGTGGGGCGGCGCGCGGCTTCCAGAATAGGAAGGAGTCCGCGGGGGAGTTGACCGGGGTCAACAATCCCCCGTGGACCAATCAGGAGCGGCCACGTGTGCCCGATTTTTGTTTATTTATTTTAGGGTAGAAATAGGCCGAATTAAAGAAAACTCAAAACATGAAATATTTTTCTTTTATTTTTTTCTATTTTTTGGTGATTTTTAATTAATTTTTGTGAATAAAAATAGGGTAGCTATATATATAGGTATATGTACACTATATGGAGTTTTTATTTTTGATTTTTTATTTGTTATTTTATGTATTTTTGTGCTCATTTTGTATTTTATTTATTTACAAAATAAAATGAGGAATAAAAGAATATTTTTATTTTATTTTTATCACTTATATACAAGGGTGAAACAAATGGTTGAATACATTTATATACATGGTATTTATACAATGTATTTTTGTATTTTCAATTTTGTAATTTTTATTTGATTTTTGTTTTGTTTCTTGTTATTTTATATATTTACAATATGTAACATAGAATATTTACAAAAAGTTTAGAAAATAATTGAATTTATTTAAAAGGTTAAATAAATACAATGGTGTGGTTTATGCACATGGTGAAAGGGTATTTTTTTGACTTTTTGATTTTTTAAATTTTTATTTTGTTTTTGATATTTTCTAAATATATGGACAAACATATTTTTGGGTGAGGAAAGTATAAAGTTTTATTTGTTTACAAATATATACATATGTGAGCCCCTATCTCCCTCTACTTTGGCTTTTATGCGGTCAGGCCCATGCTGAGCCCTCCCTTGGGTTAGGTTGCTCAATATTTATTCTAAATATTTCCCTCTTTTTCTTTTTGCTCTTTATTCTTTTATTTTGTGCACAAAAACATGCTAATTATAGGTTTTTACGCAATGCATGCTTTTGGTAATTATTTGTATTTACACATATCTACATGTATTTGCAAAGGTTTTTGTAGCTAAAATAGAAGAATAAAGAGTGATGAATGGGTATTCATCACCCCCCTATGCTTAACTTTGCTAGTCCCTTAGCAAACACTTATTTGAAAAAGAAGTGAAAAAGAAAGAAAAAGAAAAAGAAAAAGAGGATGTACATGGATCAAGGTTGACTTATTAAATTTTCCTTCATTAAATTGAAATATGGAGCTCGATCAGATCTTTGGATTATTAATGTGTCGGAACCTCATTTGGACTTAAGCCTAAAACTCAACAGCCTCCAAGTTCCACCAATCTATGGGCAAGACTCCTCAATAAACCAGATCAGAACAAGTCTACATACACAAACTCTAATGACCATGAATCTTTTCCTTGCGGTGTAAGTGATATGTGGCTCCCCACCTCAGAAGTAACAAAGAAACAACCTCCCTCAACCTGGTAACTCTAGTGCCTCAGTCTAGCAACTCTTTCCTCGAGAAGCGGGGTATTCCCTTCTAAGTTCAAGTGCAACCGGCTCAAGGAGAGGGGGTAGAAGTATAGAGTTTTGGAAGCTTAGCTAGTGTAGCTAAGTCTCCCGCTGCAAGCTTCATGAGATGTAACATGGATACCATAAGCTTTTGCTTTATACTCCGGTGGGGTTATTAAATTTTCAATCCGACCCACCACTTTTTTGGAGTTCTTTTTGTATTTTTGCATTTTTTTTTTCAAGAACTTCTGTACAACATATCTACATGGTGCAGCATATACAAGAAATTTCCCCTTGAGCCAGTAGACTATCCCTCTTTTGAAGCTTTATTGCAACCCACAGCTTCTGTCTTTAGCTTTCAACACCACTAGACCAAGTTGAGGTGCACTTCCTTCACTATAAGAAGAAGAGAGGTTCCGCCTAGAAGTACTACCCTCATATGCTACCCCAAGCCAAAGGAAACTGCCTCCTCATCACCTCATCCGTGGAGAGCCATGTGTAAAGTGCAGGTGCAAGTGAAGCCATTGTCTCTGAGAGTCATGCGTGTGTTGTTAAGTGCTCTACTTAGGCTCATCAAGATGACATATGCTCATAGCCTAGTGGACTCGAAGAATTAAGTCCTTATGGACCTGAAAAGCCTTAACCCTAAGTCCTACAAGGTTCCTCTTGAAGTTAAGTGGATTAAGATCTTATTCAAGCTCCATTTCTCAATTTAATTCCAGGCTTAGTTTAAATGTCAACTCTCATCCAGGAAAAACTATATACATATATGTACACAAGATGCTATTTACAAATATTTTACAATCATGCAAAATTTTTGAAAAAAAATGTTTTGAAATCATGAATGATGCATGAGGTGCAAGTTTTTGCAAAAAGATATTTACAAACATTTACACAAGATTTTTGCAAACTTTTGATTTTCAAAATATTTTGGAAAAATTTTGTACTATATACATAATTTTGATACAAAATATTTACACAAGCTTTACACAAAAGATTTTTGAAATCATTTTTACAAAAATACTTTATACACTAGCTATGTATGTGCAAGAATAAAAGAGGTTTATGTACATGAACAATTTTTTTTAAAAAATTTGTGATTTTTAGCCATTTTATTTATTAACACACTCACACAAAGTACGAGTTATGGCTAAAGTATATATGAAATATATACACACCCCCCCTATACTTAGCTCGAACGATGTCCTCAGAGTGATCAAGAGCGATGAAGAAGACATAACTCGTGCTTAGTAAAAGGGAAGTGAAAAGGAATGGCTAAGTATAGGAACGAATAAATGAATAGAATGAGAGGAACTCGGTGGTCTCCCCCTATACATAGGATTAACTAATCCTAAGTATATAAAGCTGTACATGAAGGGAAAGCCGAGTGAAGAATATACAGAATCTGCCCCCCCTATACCTAGGGTAAAATATCCCTAAGTATAGGCAGCAAAAACAAGAGCAGAAAGAATGAAAAGAATTCTCACAGGTCCGACATCCCCCCTATACTTAGGGTAAAGTACACCCTAAGTATAGCATAATCATAAGATGAGAGACGGGATGTGGGACTAAAGAATAGAATGATATGGACAACTGGATCTATACAGGCGGAGGAACAGTGAAAATCAGGCGTGAGATGTAAAAGATGTGAGTCAAAAGACCACATCTCACGCAAAATGAATAGCGGCAATAATAACGTCCCGCGGCTCATGATCTAGAAATGGTTTGAGCCGCTGGCCGTTCACTCGGAAGGTACTCTCAGAAGATAACTCAGATATATCAATGCTACCGTTATCGTGTACCTTTCTGACCAAATAGGGTCCTTTCCATTTGCTCTGTAGCTTCCCTGGAAATAGTCTAAGCCTTGCATCAAACAGCCATACTTTCTGTCCAATCTCAAAATGCTTGTGGCTGATATGAGAATCATGCCACTCTTTGACTTTCTCCTTATAATGTAGGCTGTTTGAGAAAGCTGCATCTCTAAGCTCTTCCAAGGCAGCTAACTCTGCCCTTCTTTGTTCTCCTATACCATCTGGATCCATGAGAATATCTGTGACTGCCCAGAGTGACTTGTGCCTCAGCTCAACTGGTAGGTGACAGGGCTTGCCATACACGAGGCGAAAGGGAGATGTACCCAATGGAGTCTTGAAAGACGTCCGATATGCCCACAAGACCGAATCCAAAAGCTGTGACCAATTCTTTCGGTCAGGGCGGACGACTTTCTGCAAAATATTCTTGATCTCCCTATTCGACACTTCGGCTAGACCATTCGTCTGTGGATGGTATGGTGTAGCAACACGATGGTCTATGCCGAACTCGGTAGCAAGTGCCTTCACCTGGTCGTTGATGAAGTGAGACCCCCCATCAGAAATAAGAACTCGTGGAACCCCGAACCACGTGATGATGTGCTTCCTCAAAAATCTGCAAACTGTCTTCGCATCTGCGGCTCGGGCGGGGATAGCCTCAACCCAACGACTAACATAATCTACGGCCAACAGAATGTACTCAAATCCCTGACTCTTAGGGAATGGACCCATGAAATCGATGCCCCATGCGTCAAAAACCTCACAGAAGTGAATGGGCTGCATCGGCATCATATCACGCTGTCCACAAGTGCCCATCCTCTGACAGTCAGTACACCTCTTCACGAACTCATCAGAGTCCTTGAAGAGTGTAGGCCACCACAAGCCGGATTGGAGCACTTTCTGTGCCGTTCTCCTCCCAGAATGATGTCCTCCTGCCTCAAGCTTGTGGCAGTAAGTGAGGACACTATGATGCTCCTCCTGAGGAATACACCGACGCCAGATGCTATCCCCTCCTTCGTGGTAAAGGATGGGATCCTCCCAGTGGTAGGACTTGGCCTTCGCAAGGAAGGTCTCAATCTTCTGCTTGGGCCAATCTTGTGGGACTTTCCCAGCAACGAGAAAGTTCACAATATCGGCATACCACGGGAGTGAGGCGATAGCAAGGATCGCCTCATCTGGGAAGGTATCACAAATGGGATCAATCTGCTCAGAATCCTCAGGCTGCTCTAATCGGGAGAGATGATCCGCCACCACATTCTTAACTCCAGGCTTATCCTTAATCTCAATGTCGAACTCCTGGAGTAGAAGGATCCATCTAGTAAGTCTGGCCTTGGCATCCTTCTTTGACATTAAGTACCTGATGGCAGTGTGGTCAGTATACAAAGTCACTCTAGATCCAATGATATATGATCTGAATTTATCTAGGGCAAACACTACTGCTAGCATCTCCTTCTCTGTGACTGTATAATTCCGCTGGGCGGAATCCAATGTGCGGCTAGCATAGTGTATCGCAAATGGTACTCCATCCCTCCTCTGTCCTAGCACTGCCCCTACGGCAAAATCGGAGGCGTCCGTCATGATCTCGAATGGGAGAGACCAATCAGGCGGCTGAAGGACAGGAGCCTCAATAACACATTGCTGGAGAGTTTCAAAGGACGAAAGACACTTGTCATCGACAAGGAACTCGGTGTCTTTCGTCAAGAGGTCAGTCAACGGTCGGGCAATCTTGCTGAAATCATGAATGAATCTCCTATAAAAACCAACGTGCCCCAGAAATGACCGTAGCTGCTTCAGATTGGACGGCGGTGTGAGTTTCCTAATGACATCGACCTTGGCCGGATCAACCTCCATGCCTCTGTTGGAGATGATGTGGCCAAGCACCGTCCCTTGAGTCACCATGAAGTGACTCTTCTCCCAAGACAGCACCAAGCGGGTAGCAATACATCGCTGGAGCACTCGGTCTAGGCAGTCAAGACAGGAATCGAATCCGTCACCGTAAACCGAGAAGGCATCCATGAAGACCTCCAAACACTCCCCTACCATGTCCGAAAATATCGACAGCATGCATCTCTGAAAAGTCGCAGGGGCGTTACATAGCCCGAATGGCATGCGTCGAAAGGCGTACGTACCGAAGGGACAGGTAAAGGTGGTCTTCTCCTGATCCTCAGGAGCGATGGCCACCTGGTTGTAGCCCGAGTACCCATCTAGGAAGCAATAATGGCTCTTCCCCGCCAGTCTCTCTATGATCTGGTCAATAAAAGGCAGGGGGAAATGGTCCTTCTTGGTGGCCTGGTTGAGTTTTCTGTAGTCAACACAGACCCGCCAAGAGGTGGGTACTCGTGTAGCAATCTCCTCTCCCGACTCACTGATCACAGTCGTGATGCCCGTCTTCTTGGGCACCACATGCAAGGGGCTAACCCACTTGGAGTCGGAAATGGGATAAATAAAATCTGCACTCCACCATTTTGATATTTCCTTCATAACAACCTCTCTTAGGTTGGGGTTCAGTCGCCGCTGGAACTCACGCGACGGCTTTGCCCCTTCCTCGAGATAGATATGGTGGGAGCACAACGAGGGGCTAATCCCATGGAGATCTGCTACGCTCCATCCAATTGCCTTGCGGTTCTTTTCAAGAACCTCCATCAGACGGGATTCTTGTTCTCCAGTCAGATCGGCAGAGATGATGACTGGGTACATCTCAGACTCTCCCGCAAGGAATCTATACTTCAGCGAAGTAGGGAGCGGCTTTAGCTCTGGACAGCTGGGTGCTGGCAAATCTGGCTTCTGAAGAAGATGTGTGTATGCGGACAATTCTGCCAAATTTGCCTGGGAAAATGATAACGAACTCTCACAAACTGGATCTGGAGAAGGCGAGTCCTCTGCATTGTCTCTGATCTGTTCTGCCTCTACCTCCTCCTCATCTATAGGCTCAGGTGGATCCAGATCTGGCATCTGATCATCACAATCTGCCCAATCAGATTCTGAATCCGAGGGATCTATATCAGACTCGGTGGCATCAGTACCACCGGAGAACAAGGTGGCATCAGCACCACCATCACTAGAAATCGTGTCGCAATCAAGGTCCGACTCTGCTGACTCAATAGTATCCTGAACCAGGGTTGTGCTCTCCAGACTATCCTCTGCTAGCATCTCTGCATCAGCTGTATCTGAATATGAGAGGATGGTCTGTGCTGCAGGATCTGCCCAAGCTGCCTCATCATCTGTGATCACAAAATCACAGTCCTGGTGGATGTCTGGCTCTGTGTCTGTCAGCTGCTCTGAATCTGTACTGCCATGTGAGCGGGATCTATCTCTGGCTCTGTGGTCCTTAACCGTCTCTATTTGTATGCTCTCGCCCTGGACGCGAAAGTATACCTTCCCACTGTCATGGTCAGTCACTGCCTTGGTTGTGGCCAAGAACGGGCGACCGAGGATGATGGGGGAATCGGTCAACGAGTCAGGGGTCTCCATGTCCAGTACGACAAAGTCCACTGGGAATTGCAAACCCTGAATCGTGACGACAACATCTCGCAACAACCCCTTTGGCCTCTTGACAGACCGATCAGCAAACTGAAGGTATGTCCTGCTCTGTCTAAGAGTGCCCAACTCTAAGTGGTCGAGAAGGGCTGCCGGAAGAAGGTTGATCGACGATCCGCTATCTAAGAGAGTACGGTCGAACCTCTGCTCACTAATCTGACATCTGACATACGGGGCCCCTAAATCTGGCCTCTTAGTCGGCAGATGGTTCTGGATCGCGTAACACGTGGCTTTTGTTAGCACATGAATTTCTGCGGTCTTGCTCCTCTTCTTCCTCCTGACTGTTGTCCTATCTCTTAGGGATCGCTGAAGAAGAGGAATGTGCTGCAAAGCCTCATTGAGGGTCAGCTGGATGTGAAATCGGTCTATCATGCCCTGGCTGAACTCCTCCTGCTCTCTCTTTTTTGGATCTTTTTCTTTTTTCTTCCCCTTCCCCAATTCAAGGGCTCTAGGAAAGGGGATCACAGGGTCCTTCTCAGATGAAGGACTAGGAATAGGCCTAGACGGTTCGATGACCGGATCCTCACAAACATCATTCACCACAGTGGGATCAGAAGAAACTAAACCTTTTCCTTTATTCAAATCAGAGTTCTGAGATACATTCATGCGAGGAAAGACAACATTTCTATCAGAATAAATGTTGGTGGCCTCTGTACCACCTCTAGCTGGCTCTACAGCTAGACGTCTTGCGGCCTCAGTACCGCGGGCTGGCTCGGCTCTGCTGGTGGCGTCAGTACCACCTCCTCGATGTGGTGAAATGGCGGCCTCAGTACCGCTGGTGGAAATAGCATCTCGGGTGGCCTCAGTACCACCGTCATCATGATGTGCGGCTTCAGTACCGCTCTCCTCTTCCTCATCTGGCGCTCTAGATGGATCCTCGTGTTGTCGCTCAGATGAAGCGCCTCCTGCTGGTCTTCTACCGCTCCTAAGTGTGACAAAATCAGCATCAAATAGATCCGACGAGATAACATCAAATGAGTCACTAGAAGTGGTAGGCTCAGTGTGAACTACCTGCTCAGATTTCCTCTTCAAGTTATTCGGATTAGGCTCGATCTGTGCAGGGATGGCGGCCTTCCCTCTCATCAGGTCCCGCATCTCCTGGCGGAACTCGTCCATCTCCCGTCTAAATGTAGCCTGCTGCTCTGTGAAGAGGCGGGCTAGATCATCCATGGCGGGGCTCTCATGGGAGCCCGACGGGTTGCCTCTCTGGTAATGAGGCTGCTGGACCTGGTGCTGCTGTGGCTGAGAGGGGTAAGAGGAAGGATGCTGCTGCTGGTGAGCCTGCTGCTCACGTCTCCAATTCTGTCCCTGCTGCTGGTAGGGACGAGATACGAAGGATGATGGCTGGTGTGACTGGTATGCTGGGGGCTGCTGGTGATCTTTCTGCTGGGAGTACTGCCCTCCCTGACCGGCTGGCTGCTGTTGGGACTGGTTACCCCCATTCCCCCATCTGAATCCGGGATGGTCTCGTCGGATTCCAGGCTGAGGACGGTCATACCAAATCCCGTTGACATCCATCAACGGTTCCGCATCGTAATGGGCTGGTGGGAGTACATCCAGAGGTTGATCCGGCTGATATACCACCATCTGCAAGTCTGGAGATGGTGGTGACTGGTAAGAGGGCTGCTGCTGCTGGTACGGCTCCGCCTGTACAAGGTGAACTTGTCTAGGCTGCTGCAAGGAGCTGGAGCGCTGGGACGAGCTGCGGCTGCCGCCGGAATCGCCTCGCGACAGAAGACGGGGCTGAGGAGCCGTCTGTGCCTCCTGAAGACACAAGAGCTGGGTCTTCATGTCGCTCAGAGTTTGTGCCATTTGCTCCATCTGAGTTATGCCCTGGCACTGCTTCTTCTCTATTATTTCCATGCGGTCCAACTTCTCGCTGATAATCCCCATGTCCGCAGTGGCCGACTCTGCCTGTGCGGCAGCAACTGTGGACGAACTGGATGGACCTGCATCAACCCGTGCTATCCGCTGATACTGCACGGATCCTGGCGGCTGCTGAGATCTCTGTGTGTACAACCGAGTCTGGGACATCACCATGTAATTTTCTGCCATCTCTTCGTAGATGGCCCAGACTTGGTTGTGGTCCTTGGCAAAGTAGGACCCGCCGCAAGAAGCATTCACCAGACCCTGAAGCTCTGGCGTCATCCCACTAAAGAAGCTTTGAACTAGGTTCGGCTTCGAAATGTCGTGGTGTGGGCATCTATCCAGAAGCTCTCTGAACCTCTCCCATGCCTCGTGAAATTGCTCGTTAGGGAGCATGGAGAAGTTGTTGATCAGGGCCCTCGCTGCATTCGTCCGCCCGAGTGGATAGTACTTGTTCAAGTACTCGGTGCGGAGTTGCTCCCAGGTGTAAACAAACTTCCCTAGATGTTTCAGCCAGGCGGCTGCTCTATCTGCCAGTGAAAAAGGGAAGGACATCATCCGAATCGTATCTTGGTCCACACGACGGTCGTGGACAGTGCTACAAATCATCAGAAACTCCTGGAGATGGAGGTGGGGTTCCTCAGTGGCGAGTCCGTGAAAATGAGGAAGCATCTGCAGGGTGTTCGGAGGGAACTTGAAATCCCCCACGATAGCAGGTATCACCACCCACTGGTGCATCAGTGTAGATCCGGGGTTGTGTAGCTCCCGCATCGGTCTCGCTGCGGCGGCGGCTGCCGCTGCTGCGGCAGCTGCTGCTGCGGCTGCTGCCTCTGCATCAGCGTCAGGAATGTCCTCCGGCTCGCTCGGCTCGTCTCGCTCTCTTCGGAGTCTCTCCAACTCCCTCCTCATCTCTATCATGAATGCCCCCTGATCGCGTAACTGTTGCTGAACTGTCTCTAATGACGCGATCAGGGTGGAGTTAATCGCTCCCTGGTCTAAGACAAAATGTTCGGGCTGGCGATCGTCTGAACTGCCGGCTCCAGCCATAGGGATGTCTGCAAAATCAGATGAGCCTAACTCAGGTTCTGTCAAATTAATTCGTCTTTCCTCGGGCTCATGTCTCTCAGTAGCAGAAGAAAGGGGATCGAGGGGGAACAGGGTGGAATCGAACTCGGGCCCGGAGAGCTGGTCTCGACTCTCAGGGGCCAACCTAGATGATGGAGTAGACGCGCCTGAAAGCGGTGCAGCCAGAGGCTGCCTAAGAGATCGTCTACCCATCATCTTGATCTTGGCGAGTTGGGCGGATGGGATCTGGAGAAAATATGATCGCAAAGCAAACCCCCGGTTCACCAACGCAGCACAATCTGAAGACCGTGAAAGATCGGTCAATTTATCTTGTCAATTTTATTTGGTGAACATTCAAGATATCAGAGCGCTTACGTGACCTGTTAGGATACCCGATGCTACTCCAATCGACTGGCCCGCACGGAAGAGTCGGTAGTCAGCTAGAAATAACACCGGAGGGTTCTACCTAGGGTACGAGTCACTCTCTCGCGCATCCAAACCATACAATGAGGGGGTTGCTCTCCCCAAGACAAATTTTTAATGTGAGTGTCTTTTAGGGTCAATAATGTTATCCAGTCCCAATTTTTTTTGTTTTTCTTTTTAATTTTTTTCAAAATAAATACAAGCGGCCTAACGGTTTTTCCGATTCTCCTGATGATTAAGCCAAAAACAGAGGGAGAGAACGAAAAAGCCGATGCGCGAAGAAATCAATGATGCATGCAGAGAAAGAAATGCGTACCTTGTCTCCAGCACTCTACATGCAAGTGATCCACGCAGAATTTAAAGACAGAAATAAAACTACCTAAATGGTGCAACGGGAAAAACCGGCCTTAGACAAGCAACTTCTATTGATCGTGAAGAACAATAGTTAGCTAACCGAATCGAGTCCGGAGTCCGATCTTGGGAGTCACTCGGTGCCCGCCACAACGGGTCCTGCCAGCGCTGTATGTGACTCCTCACGGCACGTGGTCTCAAATCCAATTAAACTAACTTTTTCAGTGAATTTTATTAAGGTCCAATTACGTTCTATAGGAACAGATATTCTATTAGGTGTTGGGCCTTAAAAATTTACGTCACAATCAATCAAAATTCCTATGTCTAGGGGCTAAAACCGCGAGAAACACCGGAAAAGGCAGCTAGCTATAAAAACCACGATAAAAGCCGCGAAAATCCAAATGGGTCCCCCGAGCACACCGGTGCTCGGCGAAACAGACCCGCTAAGTTACAAATGTCCACAGTTCAAAGTCTGAGTCCTAAATTATTACAAAAATATTGTTCTCTCAAATAAATGAAATTCTTCTTCTTCTCCCTGCTCTTCTTCCCGTGCGGGTCCTCAAAAAGTGTACTCCAAGTTCTCCACGCAGTACCTCGCACAAAAATTAGAAAGAGAGAGTGTCAGAAAACAGTTATAATGTAGAGAGACAATATGGAAAAATGACTACAAAGCCGTGCTCCCCGGCAACGGCGCCATTCTGATGACCCGAAAATGCGATCGAGGTAAAGGTCGGAAAATGGTCGTTGCGACCTCAATCACAAAAACGGAGAATATCAAGAAAAATAATCAACCACTCACAGAGATAAACACAAGCAAGCACAAAATAGAGCGATCTAGCTAGAGGATTAACCTGGTATAGCTCCCAGGGTCGAACACAAGGAGCACGGATTGGCTAAATAGCCTACGATGTAGTCAGAAATCCAAGGGAATCTTTTTTATGGTTTTTATTTGTTTTTATATTTTTTTAGATTTTTTTAAATGATGAGAAAAATAAGAGAAAGTAAATACAAGAGAACTTCAACAATTCATTAAACACACCAAAAATGATGCAAAAATTCCAGAAAATTGGTTTTTAGGTTTTTTAAGTTTTTTACTGTTTTTGGTGAATTTTTGGAATTTTTCTAATGGGTAAATTATTTATTAAAAATCAAACAATGCGAAAAACAGAGGGTACTGTCCAGCAAGGCTTAGGACCCAAAAATAAAATACTCTTGGATCTCAAAAAGCCCTAAAGGTAATTTTCCTATAATCTAGAAAGAATAAGGAAAATTTAGGCACCCTAATTATTGTTTTTGGTTTTTTAGTTTATTTATTATAATTTTTATGAGTTTTTAGGGGTTTTTCAATTTTTAGGGTTTTTAAGTGATGGACAATAGCCAAAATTGGCTTGAAAATCAATCAACAAGTAAGAAACATTATCTAATTTTTTTTAGAATTTTTGGTGGAGTTTTTAGATTTTTTTGGTATTTTTAAAGTCAAACAGTAGCAAAAATATGGGTTTTTGAATTTTTAAAAATAATAAATGAAATCAAAAATGTCCCCAAAAATCATAGAAATTCCTACACCATGGCAGGAGCCATGTGTCAAAATTTCATTGGATTTGGAGGTCGTTTGATATTTTATTCAAAAATAAAGGTGGGGCACTGTGCACAAGGACCAATGTGCAAATACCCGAAGACCTGGGGGCTCTGGTGCAAAATACCCAGCAAGTCACGCGCTTCGCGCGTGGCTGGGGCACACAGGGACTGATTTGTAACAAAAACCAAGTCCTAGGGGTTTTTGATAACACGTATCAAAACCCCAGGGGCAAGGTTGCAAAAAGCCCAAGAAATAACGCACATGCACAATAATCAACACTCACAGGGGCATATTTGCAATTACTTAAAAAATATTCATGCATTCATTAATATTCCAGATCTACAGGGGGTCTTATGCAAATATCCCAACAAAACACGTGACGAAGCACGTGGCTCTCTACTGGCAGGGGTATAAATGCAAATAAAATAAATCCGAGGTCCTTGATGCAAATAACCCAGAAAATAAACAACTTGACTTGAAAGTTACAGGACTAAAAAGAAATGGAACAAACAGAGGGGGGCCTACGATATTTACCCCTTTATTAGCCGACGGTCGGATGTGCGCCACGTGGGTGATCTGACGGCTGGGATGTGCGGCGCTTTACTTCTTCGGCTATTGGGCTCGATCGACGGCGGAGGGAGGTCCACGTGGATGATCTGACGGTGCTGGGCTCGGGTGCCTCTCTCCTCGGCTGCAACGGTCCAGATGAGATCCTCAGATGGATCGACGGCTGCTGCTCCTCTACAGATCGACGGCTAGGATTAGAACTGGAGCGGATGCCTCATCGGACGGCTCTGGAAGATGGAGGAAGAACTCGACGCCGGCGAACTTCGCCGACGTCCTGCGTGAACTCCGGTCCTCCTCAGCTGCGCCTGAAGGTCGGAGAAGATCCGGCGTGAAGTTGCGCAGCTGCTGCGGGTCTCCGATGCCCCGGCTGAGCCCTGGAAGGCTCCGGCGAGGTCGGCGGAGAAGAAGCTCCTGGCTTGAAGTTGGGAGGCCTCAGACGCCTCCCTTTGGACCTGCAAAGTAGACAAGAAGCTTCGCGGGTCGAGGGCAAAATGCCTCGACCCAAGAAAGCGGGGTGAAGGTGGACGGTGCTGTGGGGCGGACGAGCTCCGGTGAGGCGGAGACGGTGGAGCTCGACTCCCAGATCCTGTGCGATCTGGGTTGAGTGAAAGTGCGTAGGAGGTGCGTGAGGGTACGGCGGAGATGATGATCGGGTCGAATGGTCGAGATATTGCGTGAGATGGCCGGAATCAGGGAAATGCGGCGATGGGTCGATTTGGGCGAAATCGGAAATTGAACGGAATAAAAGATCTAATCGACTACCTGGTGGCTGCAGTAGACTATGCTGGAGCTGGTCTTGCTCCTGGTCGTAGCCTCGAAGGGCGTCAAGGCCTGAGGCTCGATGCTCGACGCGGTGGCGGAGCAGCGGCGGCGAAGAACGCCGGATCGATGGTAGGGACACCCTCACCTCACTGCAACAGGGTCAACCTCGAGCTGTCACCTCGGGCTATGCTCTGGAGGTCACGGGAACAAGGATGGCGATCCAAAGATGGGGCGCGGAGGCGGCGGAGGTGCGAATATATAAGGTGACAACGTCGATTAGGGTTGAGGGCTGACGGCTAAGGAAGGCGTTGATTTGATGGCGAAGGATCCGGCGAGGGAGAGGGATGAACGGCGAAGAATCCGGGCATGGGATATGCGTGGGAGACAGCCTGGAGACGCGTGGGAAATTCGGCGAAGGTGGGGCGGCGCGCGGCTTCCAGAATAGGAAGGAGTCCGCGGGGGAGTTGACCGGGGTCAACAATCCCCCGTGGACCAATCAGGAGCTGCCACGTGTGCCCGATTTTTGTTTATTTATTTTAGGGTAGAAATAGGCCGAATTAAAGAAAACTCAAAACATGAAATATTTTTCTTTTATTTTTTTCTATTTTTTGGTGATTTTTAATTAATTTTTGGGAATAAAAATAGGGTAGCTATATATATAGGTATATGTACACTATATGGAGTTTTTATTTTTGATTTTTTATTTGTTATTTTATGTATTTTTGTGCTCATTTTGTATTTTATTTATTTACAAAATAAAATGAGGAATAAAAGAATATTTTTATTTTATTTTTATCACTTATATACAAGGGTGAAACAAATGGTTGAATACATTTATATACATGGTATTTATACAATGTATTTTTGTATTTTCAATTTTGTAATTTTTATTTGATTTTTGTTTTGTTTCTTGTTATTTTATATATTTACAATATGTAACATAGAATATTTACAAAAAGTTTAGAAAATAATTGAATTTATTTAAAAGGTTAAATAAATACAATGGTGTGGTTTATGCACATGGTGAAAGGGTATTTTTTTGACTTTTTGATTTTTTAAATTTTTATTTTGTTTTTGATATTTTCTAAATATATGGACAAACATATTTTTGGGTGAGGAAAGTATAAAGTTTTATTTGTTTACAAATATATACATATGTGAGCCCCTATCTCCCTCTACTTTGGCTTTTATGCGGTCAGGCCCATGCTGAGCCCTCCCTTGGGTTAGGTTGCTCAATATTTATTCTAAATATTTCCCTCTTTTTCTTTTTGCTCTTTATTCTTTTATTTTGTGCACAAAAACATGCTAATTATAGGTTTTTACGCAATGCATGCTTTTGGTAATTATTTGTATTTACACATATCTACATGTATTTGCAAAGGTTTTTGTAGCTAAAATAGAAGAATAAAGAGTGATGAATGGGTATTCATCAGTATCCACTGACGAATGCTGTCGTGACATACGTCTATCAGATGTCATAGTCGAGGTGTGCAACTATAGCAAGCAATGTCTTGATGGATTTAAGCACGTTCACAAGAGAGAATGCCTCATCATAATCTTTGCCTTCTCTCTTTGTGTATCTCTTGGCCATGAACCTCCTTTGAAGATCTCTACCTTCCCATCATGTCTCCTCTTTATCTTCATGATCAATTTGCATCCAATGGGTTTGACCCCTTTAGGTGGATCTTCGAGGGTCCATACACCATTCTTGTGCATGGAGTCTATTTCAGACTTCATTACTTGCACCCAACTATCCATGCCACGACCTCTCAAAGCTTCATCAAATGAAGTTGGATCATCATCACATTCTTATGATACATGGAATCCATACCTTTCAAGTTATCTTACAACCCTAGAACTCTTGCTAAGAGGTACATTCATGCCATTTTTAATTATCTCTTTAGTTTTTAGTGCAAGAACTTCGCCGGTCTCACTAGACTCGATTAATTCCTTAATTTCATTATTTTCTTAACTTCTAGGGAACTCATCTTCCATAAATTTGATGTCTTCGGAACAAATAACTTTTGTTACAAGGTCATAAGTTTGGTATATGATACCATTCTTTACATATCCAATGAAGTAGCATCCTTTAGTGTGAGATTCTAACTTGCTTGCATCCACATTTTTAGCATGAACCAAACAACCCCAAATCCTCAAGTGTTGAACACTGAACTTGGTACCATACCAAGGCTTATGAGGTATTTTAGGTTTATATTTAGATAAAATCTTGTTTAAGACGTAAGATGTAGTCTGTACTGCATGTCCCCAGAAATTAAGAGGTAAGTTTACTTTACTCATCATTGATCTCACCATCTTAAACAAGGTTTTGTTGCATCTCTTTGCAACTTCGTTGAGTTGATGAGTAACTGTAGGAGTGAGATTGGAAATAATTCCTTTCTCTTTAAGGTATTCTTTGAATTCATCTGAGAGGTATTTGCCATCTTGGTAAGATCAAATTCGCTTTATCTCCTTACCGATTTGGTTCTCAACCAAAACCATGAACTCTTTTAAATTTTTAAAGGATTCATATTTGTAACAGAATAAGAAGATATAATTCCACCAATAATTATCAAAAAGGTCGCAAAATATTGATGTCCATTTTGAGTTGTAGCACGAAAGAGATGGCTTATATCAGTACGTATTTGGTCTAGTATACCTTTGCATCATTCATCTTTCTTAGAGAGGGGTGTCCTGGACATTTTCCCATGAATATAATGCTTGCAAGTTGGTAATTCAAAAACTTATAAGAAATCCATAGGTCCATCCTTTACTAGTCTATATATCCTATCAACAGACACATGTCCAAGTCTTTGATGTCAGATCATAGTTAAATGATCTTCATTCCTCTCTTTATCATTTAGAGGTTTTATTATCATAGTGATGTAAACATTTACGACACATTCATGCATGTTCAATTCATATGTCCATATGCTGTTAGAAAATCATTTTCTATAAAATTACCATAATAATTTATGATTAGTTTATTACAATATATGAGCAAATATCCTTGTCCAATTAAACTAGATACAAATAAATGGTTCCTTTTAACATCAGGAACATATAGAGACTCCCTAAGAAATAGGACTTTCCAACTTGATAGTTGTAGCCAACACGTCCCAATAGCGATTTCTGCAACCATTGCATCAGATACCATCTGTATGACTATCTCCACATCATCAAGAATTATAGTTTCCTGAAACATATGCAACAACTTGCATATATGAATAGGTGCACCAAAATCAATAATCCAACTCTCTACTTATCAAACGAGTAAGTGGCTTTCAATGATGTAAGTGGACGAGTTACTTGTTGGAGCCACACCTTTTCCTTCTCAAGGGTCTTAAGGTTTTCTGGATAGTTGCGCTTCCAGTGTCCTGGCTTATTTTAGTGATGCCATACATCCATCTTCTTAGATGTAAAATGTGTAGAAGCTATGGAAGATGTACCAACATCTTGGCTTTTCTTCTTTTTCTTTTGAATTGGACCCTTCTTAGATCCATGCTTCCTGCTGTACTTGCCTTTGACCTATGCAACCATTGCATTGCAAGAGGGATTCTCTTTCTTCATAATGTCCTCAAAAGATTTAAGTAAAGAAAGTAACTCATATTTTTCCAGTTTCAACTTTTTCATATGATAGAAAATTATTGAAAGATTTAAGGAGAGATAATAATGTGAAATCAGATTGCATATCTACATCCATCTTTGCCCCTAACATCACCAGCTCATGGATATGCATAAACATTTTGAGTATGTGTTCCTTGACCGAAGTGCCTTCCTACATCTTGCAGCGAAACATTTCTTTCATAAAATTATAATGCCGAGAGCAGTTAACATCACCAAACATCTCCTTCAGATTTGTTAAGATGTCATGAGCATATTCAATATACATATGTTGTTTCTAAAGCACATTGGATAATGAACCAAGAATGTAGCAATGAGCCAATGTGTGGTCCTCGTCCCACTTCTTGTTGAAATCCCTTGCATCATCAGTTTAAGGGTCTTCATACTTTACGTTCAAGAGCGCGTACCCTATACGTTTGGTTGCAAGCCAAGTTCCAAATTTTTATCCAATTTGAATAGTTTGGACCCGTCAATTGATTGACCTCAAGAATCTTGTTAAGTGGGTTGGGATATTTCATATGAAATAAAGAAAATATACTTTAATGAATCTTGATTAAGGAGATTAAACAATTTAAAATTTTTAAATTAAGATGTTCTCGTATTTGTCTTACTCTAAAGTTTTTCTATTGCAAGCTTTCAAAGCATGATGCATGCTAACTGATAAATCCATGATTAATCATCATTATTTGGATTTATTAACCTTCTAGATAAAGTAATTCAACAATAATAATGAATAGCCAATTTTACCTAATGATGAATCTCGTATTCATCACTCTAAATCTCATTTATTAAGCTCAAATCCCTAAAAACCAACAGCATTTTAGCATCTATTCTGCATAATTAGCATTCATGCATGATTTCATAAGAATTGCATTTTAGCACAAAATTCTGCATTAAAATAAGAAGCCAAAAATCCATGCCAAAAATGACCTGTAAATAGCCTAACTTCCCAGATTTTTAACCCATTCATGCTAACTCCGAATGACTCAAAACCACTTCCACTGTGTACATATCACTAACAAGAATAAAAGAAAAATACAAAAAAAATAACTAACCCAAATAAGTGGACCAAAAACCCAAACCCTAATTTCAGGATTTTCGGACTAAAAGCCATATATCTCCCCCATCCAGTGTCTGATTTAATCCTACTCACTTTTGAACTAATGTACATTCAATTACCTTCAAAACAAGACCAAGTTCAAGTGAATCGGAGCTCATATGTGAAAGTTGGGTTTTGGGCCTCTTTTGTACATTGTATATTTCGCGGTTTTCTGACCTGTATTTTATGAATATATTTTCTCAATTAATAAAAATCCAAAAAAATTAGATTAATGTCTCTTTATTTATCTTTGATTTTACCGTAATTTTTTCGGATTTTTATCTGTTTTAAAAATGACAAAAAATTACAAAACCCCAAAACTAAGGTATTCTATGTACATAGGATACCCCAAAAATTCACTTTGTGCAAATGATCGATTTTGGTTTTGATGTCTTCATGAAAGTTGTAGATCTCATCGAGACGAGCAATTTTCGTGAAGAAAGTTTTTCGATCCGAGGTCATTTACTATTTATTTTTGATTTTACAAGATATTTAAACTGTGATTTTTCTGGTGCTGACACGTGGCAGCACCTGGTGCCGCCACGTGTCAGCCATTTTTGGCTAATTTATATATCATTTTTTATTTATAAAAAAAATAAATAAATAAATACGAAGCACGTGCGACGCACGTGCCTCCCCAGGCACGTGCTCCACACGTGCCTCCGCCTCTACCTCCCTTTTGCGCCACGTGTTGCAATCGTGGCCGTCCGATCTCGCCCGATCGGACGGTCACTGCTCATCTTCCTCCAGCCCCCCCTTTCCTCTTTTGGATCTCCGCCGCCGCCTCATATCGCCGGAGATCCCGCGAATCTCGCGCCTCCGCCCATCTCCGATCCTCGTATCTCCTCCCCCTCATATCCTCGCGATCCCCCAAACTCGTCTCCCGATTTCCTTCCATCTCCGGCGCCATCTAGACCCTATAAATCCACCACGCCGACCCATCGTGAGACCCATTCGCCGATTACATCGCAAGGGTCACCGCGGCGGTGACAGCGCTCCATCGACTTCTTCGAGCGGCGAGATCCGAGGTCGTGTACCTCGTCGCAGCCTACGGCGAGGTCTTCTCCGCCGCGTCTGCTGCAGCTCCGGCCGCCCAACGTCGTCGAGCCTCGTCAGGTACTCTCTCTCTCTCTCTCTCTCTCTTCCTCTCTCTTGCTCTCTTCCGCTCTCCGTCCAACGCCATCCACCTCGACTCCATCTGCTTCGCCGGACACGCCTCGTCACCGCCGCTCGACATCCTCGCCACCGGACCCTCTTCCCCGACGCCCCACGGCCGTGTGTCGGCCACGACCGTTCTTCTCCGACAACCACCTTCGATCGCCGCCATTGCCTTCATCAACCTCCAACTGCTGCGACTCCGACGACCACCGAGCACCTCCGCCCTCACCACCTCCGTCATCACCTTCGCGCCGCCGCAACCGCCCTCTAGGCCGTGTGTCGGCCAGAGGGAGGTCGACGTCATCATCACCTCCGCTGCTCCGGCCAACCGCAACCTCACTTCAGCCGGCCTTCGCCATCGCCTTGGCCGGCTGGCCTCGGCCGCACCCTCCGCTACTCCGCCAGGTCCACCACGCCGCGCGGCCGGGCGCTTAGACCCGAGGTCCTCCCACGTGCGTGGCACGTGCGGAGGAAACGTTCTCAGCACGCCATCCAGGGGTCACGTGATCTGCACGTGACCCGCTGGGCTATTTACGGAAGACCCCCTGGATTTCCACTGATTCACGCAGCAGCCCAGCCATTCCAAGGGCACGTGCGCAGCACGTGCCCCCTTGGATATTTTGCAGTAGAGCTCCCCAGATTCTCGGTAATTACACAACCTCCCAGCTGCATTTTCTATTTATATTATATTTGCATTTGTACCCCTGTGTTCCCCCTTAGTTTTGAACTTCTTTCTACATTATTTTATTATCAAAAAAATAACATGATATTTGTTAATTAATTCTCTACGCTTTGACATGTTATGGGTAATTTTGTGATTGATGATTAATTAATAAATAATTGTTGTGTGGAAATCTATATATTTTGCCCATTTCTTGCTTGGAAATTCATAGCTAAGTAATCATTGTTCTAAAATTCCTCGAAAAATCACACATTGTCAAGTTAATTGTGCTTAACATCATGCCCAAAAAGAATTGAATTTGCATGCATATTTTATCCTGTAAAAATCATTTTGCATCTTTTAGTATTTAATTTTTAATCGGTATTAAACCCCACATTTTCGAGGTTTAGGATTTTTCTAAGATCCGTCACCTAGTGATAGATCTTAGATAATTTTGATTCTCGAAAATAAGTAGGTTTGATAAAATTAGATATTAAAAATCATTTTGTTTGCATTTAAAAATCCATAAAAAATTCATATTATACCCAAAAATTCCAAAAAAATTACAGTGCACCCATTTCATCATATTTTACATCTCAGCCAAGTTTAGTATTTTTCGGACATCATTTGAACGTAATTCACATTTTAGTCCATAAAGTAGGCCAAATTTGCATATTGCACCCTATATTGCATTGAAAATTCCAAAAAAAAGACCGCCTCGAAAACCGACCACGAACTTTGATAGACATTTCTCTAGGTTGTTCCTTTGCCTCCTTGTGATCGACCTTGGGACTTGCCCAAGTAAAATAAACATAAAACCACGAGATAAAAATTTGAATAATTTATTTGTGGTATTTTCTTGATCGTTTCTGATTGCCGCCTACAACGCACAACACGATAAAAACGACTTCTTAAAAGCGACATTTTCGGATACGTCAGATGGCACCGTTGCCGGGGAGGCAAACGGCTTAGATTTTTGTCTAAAAAATTTCTCATTCGGTTTTCCGCATTCGGGTAGTCTGACCCCCGAATTTTTCATTGTAAATTTCATTTTTCCTGCAATTTATTTTTCAGCCTTTATTTTTTATATATTCTTGAGTCACTCTCTTACATTTTCTCTCTTATTTTTTTGCGAGGTACCTTGTACGTGGAGCGGTTTTCTATAACCGACGCAACTTCACCGAAAACCGCAATTAATTTAAGATCGAGTCGAGTCGTGAGAGAGAGTAGAGTCTAGGTTTTTAATTTCCGCACTTTTAATTTCTGCTCATTTATAGCGGTGTCCGTTTGGACTCTCGCGTGTGTAGAAAGACCTCTAAACTTTATTCTGTGGTGTGTCGTGGCCTGTTTCACTCTCCGGCGAGGGTGGGGCCCGACTTGAGTGGCGAATAGGATAGACCTGCACATACGGCTCTCAGAGCATTTATATTTTTGCTTGTGCTCGTAGGACCTTAAACCACACTGCACTTAATTGAGACGCACATAGATCGTTCAACTTAGCCAAATTTAAATCAATTCTTCCCGCTAATAGAACTTTCTGCTTAGGTGCGGTTTTTCCATCGGTTTGCACATCATTTAGAATAACTTTTAAATTCTGTCTAGCATCCCACATGGAGATTGCGAGGAGGCACTGTAAGTCTTCTAACTGAGCATTCATCATAGTTTTCCGCGTGCATCGGCTTTTCTCGAATTCCTCTCTCTTGTTTTATAACATAACTTTAAAGGAAATTGGGACTGGACGGTAGACGTGTATTTGTGCTCATCTAATTTTTCAGTGATCACCTCATTAAAATCGGAACTGCTAAATATATCCGATCTCAAATAACTCATAAAATCAAGAATTTTTGAGGGAGAGTAACCCCGACTTTGGATGTTCTATTTTTTCTCAGTGAGCGAGAGACGACACTTAAGGCTAGAGCCCAAATCCGAAATTTCATCTCGCTAACAAGATTGTCTTTTCACCATTTAAAATTGACAAGAAAATTGGTCGAACTCTTACGACCTTCACTGTGTGAGTTGGTGAAAAAGAATTTTGTATTGTGTTTGATTTGATCAACATCCATCTCTTGAAATTCAAGAATGGAAAATTGTGGTAATTTCTGTTCGGACTCAGCGAACCCTTTTCTGACTACCACAAACTTTCCAATCTCAAATCCTCGGAGCCACTATTACTCAGAACCACCTTGGGTTCAGGAACACCTTCCCCTAGAATTATCATCCTATAATCCTCTTCAATCTATTGACTCCTATTTTTCACAATCTGAAGGTGGAAAGCAGACTTCACAAAAAATGCCTCCAAAGAAGACCAATCCTGAAGATGACCAAAATGAAGATCCTATGCAAATGATTCTCGCAAGACTGGCTGCATCTGAGCAGCAGCAAAATTTGATGAGGGAACAATTGGAAAGAATGAATGCAGAGGAAGAGCCACCAATAGAGGCTGCATATAATCCCGGGCAATATAGGGTCATAAATTACTTGCAGCCACCTCAACCTGAGGTTCCATGAACTGAAGCCACACTTCATAAATCAATTACCACAATTTCATGGTAATTCGAATGAAGAACCCTATGAATTCCTGCGTGATTTGGAGCTAATCTGTTCTAATCAGAGGCACCCACAAGTCAGCCAAGACTATATCCGTCTCACTGCATTACCTTTCGCCTTGAAGGGTAAGGCAGATTACTGGGTGAAAAATTTGGGAGTGACGGTGACCACCTATGATAGGTTCAAGAACCTCTTCTTAAAAAAATTCTACCCCTTGAGTCGAACCAATCAAATGAGGACTCGCATCACTAGCTTCTCTCAGATGCCAAATGAACCACTCTGTGATGCATGGGATAGATTCAAAGATCTGCTGCAAAAATATCCCTGCCATGACCTAGATAATAACATCCTGGTCCAATCCCTCTATTCTGGCCTTAACCACGGGACTCAAGGTCTAGTCAGCGCTGCCTGTGGAGGAAACTACACATCCCGAGGAGCTGATACCGTCTGGAAGATACTGGAGCAAATGGCGGAGACTAGTCGTTCACAAATTGCTAGTAGATCTTACACTGACTCACTGAACAACTATCAAGCCAAAGGAGGGAAACAAACGGTCGCAGAAATAACAGAGGACTTGCTGCCCAACATGAACATTATCACAGACAAATTAACAGTTGTGGACCACATTAATAAAAGGGTGAACGACATCGACAACCGACTCGCTCAATTTCCAAAGCAAATGGAGGAACTCACTGAGAAGGTGTCCAAGATCGGGATGCCTACTGCTCCTACGGTCCCAATCTATCATGTGCACCATGTCCAAGAGCAACCAGGCTCTGGACAACCGCAACCATGAACTCAGGACCAATCCTACGTCCAACCTTCCCAGCAGTCATCTCCTCCGACCAAGACAGTCATAGAAGCCCCGCCTCTGACTTTCGAGATAAACGGCATCTGGTACACACAGGACAATACCCGACAGGGTAATCTGGGGGACTGTCACCAATATCAGCGTCCACCCAACTCCTACAATGCCGCTCCACAACACAATCAGCCCTCAAGGCAGCAGCAGCCACACGACCGTCAGAACCAACCTCAACAACATCGTCAACAATATCAAGCTCCAAATCAAGCATCTCGATCATCCAAACCTCCAGAAGACCCGATTGATATCCAAAGACAAATGCTGGAGGAAATTCGCAGCTTCCGGAATGAACTGTACGACCTACGGGTAGATGTTAATCGTCTATCCCGTTGGAAGGAAGAACAAACTGCCCCAATCACAGCCATTCCCGCCCAAGTTCAAGCTAACCCCAATAGCTTGAACAAATCTCAATCATCTCAACACAACAATCAGGTATATTACTCAGACTTTTCCACATCTGAACACGAGACCCTTTCGTTTAACAATATCAATGCCATGTCCCTTAGGAGCGGAAGGACCGTGGTCATACCTGACCGGGCAAGGGAAGCTGACCATAACGACTCGGAAGATCAACCGGAGGATGCTTCTGAGGATGAAGACGAAGGACGCCCGAGGATTTCTGCCCAGAGGAAGGGAAAAACATCTATGGAGACTACAGAGGACATTGAACCTCTAGTTGCTGCGAAAATACCTTTGTCACTATTTCAGCAACATGATTATGATCCAAAACATTTTGATTGTAATAAGAACTCCAAATTCAATAAAGATGCTCTTATTTACAATTCTGGATCTCTTTCTCCTGTCTCAAATGCTTCCATTCCTTTTCCCCGTGCCCTTAAGAAAGGAAGACAAAAGAAAACTATCCAGAGTGACTCAGTGATGGAAAAATTCTGTCAACAAAACATAACTGTGAAGGTACCCTTTGATCAATATGTGGCCAGTAACCCTGCATTTCAGAAATATTTGAAAATGAAATGTACTCCCACCCGGACCCACACAAAGAAAACAAACCAATTTGTGGAGACTCATGTTCTGACAGTGGCCACTACCAAATGCGTGAGAAACCAGCATTTACCAAGGAAGAAAAGAGATCTGGGTGCTCATTACGTGGAAAGCCGCATTGGCGGTATCGCATTCGCACGCACACTTCTCGACAATGGTTCTTCCATCAATCTTCTTCCCTTATCCTTATATTACCGATTGGAGTTAGGGCCTCTTCAGAAATCATTATCTTTACTCCAATTCGCGGACAAATCTACTAAAAGACCTAAGGGAGAAGTAAAAAATGTTATCATTATGGTTGAGGGTACAGAATACAAAGTGGACTTCACTGTCCTTGACATGGAGACCCCGAACCATTGGAAAGAGTCACAAATCATTTTGGGAAGACCATTCTTATGAACCGCCAAAGCTGTATTCGATTACGGCAATGGAATGATGAAATTCCGCTCCCTAGACGGAGAAGTGGATCTGGAAATGAGACAAACAAAATGGCAAAGACCCGATTCCGAATCCACCACTGAAGAGGCTGAAACATCTGAATGTAATCTGATCAACACTACCGGACCTTGGGACCAACTGCCAGATCTTCACATGGATACCATCGCATCAGAAGATGAAACAATGCGCCATACAATGTGTGATCTTTTACCTGACAAATCTGAACACCTGGATATGTACAATCTTGACGACACAGAACTCCTTTCGGATTGGTCCATTCCATCCTCTTTGAGAAAAATCAATGAAGAGTCGGACGCGGCTTTGGCTGAATTACCACACTACTTTTGCGATCCGACTCACCTTCTTTCAAGATCAGTGGCTAGCATCTCACAGAATGATCCACCACCAAAAATCACTGACCCAGACTTAAAAGACATTCATCCAGATTTGATTGATGATGTAGATTTGCCAGAGCCGAAACCCCTCCCTCCCACCCTGAAGTATGCATTTCTCCATGGACCCAAAAATAAATTCCCTGTGATCATTAGCTCATTATTAACCTTGGATCAAGAATCTAAGCTTCTAGAAGTCCTTGAGCGAAATCGAAAAGCCATCGGTTGGACTGTGTCGGATCTCGTCGGAATAAACCCTGCTCTCTGCTCACACCAAATTTATGTTGAGGATAATGCAAGGCCTTCATGTGAATTTCAGAGAAGATTAAATCCCAATCTTCGAGAAGTGGTTAAGAAAGAGATAGAGAAATGGTGCAAAGCAGGTTTCATATACCCCATTTCTGACTCCAAGTGGGTGGCCCCCCTTCATGTCGTCCCGAAGAAGTCGGGAATCCAGATGGTCACCAACGAGGAGGGGGTTGAGATCGCGACCCGAGTACCCACGTCGTGGCGTGTCTGTGTCGATTACAGGCGCCTGAATGCCGCGACCAAGAAAGATTACTTTCCACTGCCATTTATTGATCAAATCTTGGAGAGACTTGCAGGGAAAGCATTCTTCTGTTTTCTTGATGGGTACTCTGGCTACAATCAGGTAGCTATTGCTCCTGAGGATCAGGAAAAAACCACATTTACATGTCCCTTCGGTACTTACACTTTCAAGTGCATGCCATTTGGGCTTTGTAATGCCCCAGGCACATTTCAGCGGTGCATGATTGCCGTATTTGCCGAAATGGTGGGTGATTTCCTGGAAGTGTTCATGGATGACTTCTCGGTCCATGGTGATTCATTTGATACATGTTTAGCGCACTTGGACCGAGTCCTCAAAAGATGCAGGGAGGTTAATTTGGTACTCTCCTGGGAGAAAAGTCACTTTATGGTGACTGAGGGTATCGTGTTGGGGCATGTCATCTCCAGAAAGGGAATGGAGGTCGATCCTGACAAGGTGGATGTGATCAAGAAACTTGAGCCACCAACCAACGTCAAGTCAGTGCGGTCTTTTCTAGGGCATGTTGGATTTTATCGAAGGTTTATCCCTGATTTTTCAAAGATCGCCCGCCCACTGACTGAGCTCTTAGCAAAAGACACCGAGTTCATTGTAAATCACAAGTGTCTTGAGGCCTTCGAGCTCCTGAAAAAGAAAATATGTGAATCGCCGATATTACAAGCTCCTGACTGGTCTCTTCCCTTTGAGATCATGACTGATGCATCGGATTTTGCGGTCGGAGCTGTGCTTGGACAAAGACGGGATGGAATCCCGTATGCGATTCACTACGCGAGTAAAGTATTGGATCCTGCACAGAAAAATTATACAGTGACTGAAAAGGAAATGCTTGCGGTTGTTTGGGCCCTTGAAAAATTCAGATCATATATATTGGGCTCCAAGGTGACAATTTTCACGGATCATACGGCAATTAGATACCTCATGGATAAGAAAGATGCCAAGGCACGACTTTTGAGGTGGATCTTATTAATCCAGGAATTTAATTTGGAGATCAAAGATAAACCTGGAATAAAGAATGTTGTTGCTGATCACCTTTCCCGAATTGAGAAAAATGATTATCCTGATACTGGACCTATTAATGAGACTTTTCCAGACGAATCTGTTTGCACTATTGATTCAACCCCATGGTATTCCAACATCGTGAACTATCTTGTCTCCAAGAAGGTTCCCTCTGGTTGGACAAAGAAAATGATTGAAAAACTAAAGTCGGATTCAAGAAAATACCATTGGGACGATCCTTTCCTTTTCTATGAAGGAGTGGATTGTGTCTGTAGAAGATGTATTCCTCAGGAAGAATACCAGAGTGTCCTCACACATTGTCACACTCTCGAGGCTGGAGGGCACCATTCGGGAAAGAGAATCGCACACAAGGTACTCCAATGTGGATTTTACTGGCAGACCTTATTTCGTGATGCTAATGATTTTGTACGGTCTTGCCCGATTTGTCAAAGGATGGGAGGGACCGTTGGTTATAGAGATGAAATGCCCATGCAACCAATGATTTTCTGTGATGTTTTTGATGCATGGGGGATTGATTTTATGGGTCCCTTTCCCAATAGCAATGGATTTGAGTACATCTTATTAGCGGTTGATTATTTGTCTAGATGGGTAGAGGCTATTCCGACCCGAACCGCAGACAGCAAAACCGTCTGTAAGTTTATCAAGGATAATATCATTGCAAGGTTCGGAATACCAAAAGTTTTGATCTCTGATGGAGGTAGCCACTTTGTGAACAGGGAAATGAGATCTTTGGCTAAGGAGTACAAATTTGAACATAGAATAGCCAACCCTTATCATCCTCAATCTAATGGCATGGCAGAAGTTTCTAATAGAGAAGTGAAGAGTATACTTCAAAAGTTGGTTCGTCCAGATAGGAAGGATTGGTCAAAACTGTTGGATCAAGTTCTTTGGGCCTATATGACAGCTTATAAAACACCACTCGGCACTTCACCTTTTAGGATGATCTATGGCAAACCATGCCATCTTCCTGCAGAACTGATTCGCAAATCTGAATGGGCAATCAAAAAGTTGAACTGGAGTTATCACCTTGGGAAATTATGTCGAGACCTAAATCTGAATGAGATAATTGAAATCCGAAACCGAGCATATGACAACAGTGTGATTTATAAGGACAAGGTCAAGAAATGGCATGATAGACACATTCGAGATAAAACCTTTGTCCCTGGGCAGAAAGTCTGGTTGTTTAATGCTCGATTAAAGATCTTTCATGGGAAACTGAAATCGAAATAGACGGGTCCCTATGTTGTCATCGATGTGCATACCAATGGAAGTGTGGACATTGCAGAACTCAAAGATGATGCACAACCTTTCTCAGTGAATGGACAATTACTGAAGCCATATATAGAATCATCCAAAGAACATACAATGCAAGTTGAGGTCATCTATTTCACACAGAGCAAGGACATTGACGATATATCAGATCAGACCCACCCTCCCTCCCCACCACATCGGTCCCCTTGTACAGCTTCTTCCGCTACTTAGGCCAAGGCCTAAGTATAGGGGGGGACCGATGCCATTTGTATATACCATTTCCCTCATCACATTCCGATCTCTCGATCACTCCATCCTTCTTCTATACTTAGGCTAACCAGAGCCTAAGTATAGGGGGAACCGCCATCCACCTATATATACCCTCCTCATTCACATACCCTGACCGCTTCATTTCTTTTTCTTTTCTTTTCCGCTCTTCTTCTATACTTAGCCTATTCACAGCCTAAGTATAGGGGGGTGATTTTGTAAATCTTGTTCTTTTTCACTCTCTTATGCTTAGCCCGAGCTATGTCTTCTTTACGCTTCTTGTGCTCTGAGGACACAGCACTCGCTAAGTATAGGGGGGTCTGTATATATACTTTGTATATATTTTAGCCATACCTCGTACTTGCACGTAAGTCTATATGTATTTATGGGGTGGGTAATTTTTCTAAAAAAAAAAAATGTTTTGCCACTAACACTGACTGTACCCAAAATTTTTTGAAAAAATGGCTTCTTATTCATTTTTTGCATTAAAAAAACACACACACACACACAAAAATCCTTTGCATAAAAAATCAAAATAAAAAATGTGTCTGCATTTCACACACTCGCATTTCATCAAGCATCGCATTTGCATATGTGAAAAGTCATTGGGTTCTGAACCGAGTTATGAGCCGAAACCGAGAGTGGTCTGGACTTAACCTTAATCCACCTAATTGTCAGAGGAACTTCACCGAGAAATAGGATTTTAGAGTCTTCAGGTCTGTGACTTAATTCTTTGAGTTCCACATAACAATGCAGAGAGTTTGACTCTTAGTGTCTAACCTGGTCTCTTCATTTTGGGTACAACTCTGGAATAAGGAATTAATTTGTACTCTCGCACTATGCACTTAGCTCAACTCAAACATTTGTTGGAAGACTGTGTGAGTTTCTTTTCTGGTAGCGTGGAAATCTAAAGACCGGAGTACGGATTGAAATAAAGCTTCGGAAAAGGGATGGACGGTTGGGCACAATTTTTTCTAAGACCCCAAAAAATGTACGGAAATAAAAGATGCTATATCCGTAGGGGCAAAACAAGATCCAAGCAGAACCACCAAAAATTCCAAATACAAAGAAGCAACTACCAAATAAAATCTGACCAAAAAGGTCCAAGCTTCAAGAAACCTGCAGATCTTGGTGGAGACTCGGCTACACTGGCCAGCTTCACAAGGAGAGGTGAACTACACTAATCACCCTCCAGTTCTTTTCTCATTCTTCTAACTTCTCCTCCCAATTCGATTGTGAACACAACACGACAGACCTTAGAAGGAAATACCTGACTCCCCGAGGACGAGTTATTGGAGAGGAGGTTTGCGCAGTAGTCCAGCATTCTGGGTGGGAAGAGCTAAAAACCTTTCACACACAAGAGTCGGTTATTCAATGTTCATAGGGTATACTTTGGGAAGAGGATTGATCTAAGATGACTTCTGAGCCGAAACTGTAAGCAATGATTTGTAGAACTCGAGGACTGTTGATTTTAAAATTCTAAGTCTCACAGAAGTTCCGACACACAAATAATCCAAAGGTTGAGTTTAGGTTCACTTTCACCATCAGCTCATGGTCTTGGTATGGAACCCAATTTCATTTCACCTCATGGCATTTCTTTTTAAATGCTCAGGGACGAGCATGCTTTAAGTATAGGGGGATGATGAATCTCGTATTCATCACTCTAAATCTCATTTATTAAGCTCAAATCCCTAAAAACCAACAGCATTTTAGCATCTATTCTGCATAATTAGCATTCATGCATGATTTCATAAGAATTGCATTTTAGCACAAAATTCTGCATTAAAATAAGAAGCCAAAAATCCATGCCAAAAATGACCTGTAAATAGCCTAACTTCCCAGATTTTTAACCCATTCATGCTAACTCCGAATGACTCAAAACCACTTCCACTGTGTACATATTACTAACAAGAATAAAGGGAAAATAAAAAAATAACTAACCCAAATAAGTGGACCAAAAATCCAAACCCTAATTTCAGGATTTTCGGACTAAAAGCCATATATCTCCCCCATCCAGTGTCCGATTTAATCCTACTCACTTTTGAACTAATTTACATTCAATTACCTTCAAAACAAGATCAAGTTCAAGTGAATCGGAGCTCATATGTGAAAGTTGGGTTTTGGGCCTCTTTTGTACATTGTATATTTCGCGGTTTTCTGACCTGTATTTTATGAATATATTTTCTCAATTAATAAAAATCCAAAAAAATTAGATTAATGTGTCTTTATTTATCTTTGATTTTACCGTAATTTTTCCGGATTTTTATCTGTTTTAAAAATGACAAAAAAATTACAAAACCCCAAAACTAAGGTATTCTATGTACATAGGATACCCCAAAAATTCACTTTGTGCAAATGATCGATTTTGGTTTTGATGTCTTCATGAAAGTTGTAGATCTCATCGAGACGAGCAATTTTCGTGAAGAAAGTTTTTCGATCCGAGGTCATTTAATATTTATTTTTGATTTTACAAGATATTTAAACTGTGATTTTTCTGGTGCTGACACGTGGCAGCACCTGGTGCCGCCACGTGTCAGCCATTTTGGCTAATTTATATATCGTTTTTTATTTATAAAAAAAATAAATACGAAGCACGTGCGATGCACGTGCCTCCCCAGGCACGTGCTCTGCACGTGCCTCCGCCTCTGCCTCCCTTTTGCGCCACGTGTTGCAATCGTGGCCGTCCGATCTCGCCCGATCGGACGGTCACTGCTCATCTTCCTCCAGCCCCCCCTTTCCTCTTTTGGATCTCCGCCGCCGCCTCATATCGCCGGAGATCCCGTGAATCTCGCGCCTCCGCCCATCTCCGATCCTCGTATCTCCTCGCCCTCGTATCCTCGCGATCCCCCAAACTCGTCTCCCGATTTCCTTCCATCTCCGGCGCCCTCTAGACCCTATAAATCCACCACGCCGACCCATCGTGAGACCCATCCGCCGATTACATCGCAAGGGTCACCGCGGCGGTGACAGCGCTCCATCGACTTCTTCGAGCGGCGAGATCCGAGGTCGTGTACCTCGTCGCAGCCTACGACGAGGTCTTCTCCGCCGCGTCTGCTGCAGCTCCGGCCGCCCAACACCGTCGAGCCTCGTCAGGTACTCTCTCTCTCTCTCTTCCTCTCTCTTTCTCTCTTCCGCTCTCTGTCCAACGCCATCCGCCTCGACTCCATCTGCTTCGCCGGACACGCCTCGTCACCGCCGCTCGACATCCTCGCCACCGGCCCCTCTTCCCCGACGCCCCACGACCGTGTGTCGGCCACGACCGTTCTTCTCCGACAACCACCTTCGATCGCCGCCAACGCCTTCATCAACCTCCAACTGCTGCGACTCCGACGACCACCGAGCACCTCCGCCCTCACCACCTCTGTCATCACCTTCGCGCCGCCGCAACCGCCCTCTAGGCCGTGTGTCGGCCAGAGGGAGGTCGACGTCATCATCACCTCCGCTGCTTCGGCCAACCGCAGCCTCACCTCAGCCGGCCTTCGCCATCGCCTTGGCCGGCTGGCCTCAGCCGCACCCTCCGCTACTCCGCCAGGTCCACCACGCCGCACGGCCGGGCGCTTAGACCCGAGGTCCTCCCACGTGCGTGGCACGTGCGGAGGAAACGTTCTCAGCACGCCATCCAGGGGTCACGTGATCTGCACGTGACCCGCTGGGCTATTTACGGAAGACCCCCTGGATTTCCACTGATTCACGCAGCAGCCCAGCCATTCCAAGGGCACGTGCGCAGCACGTGCCCCCTTGGATATTTTGCAGTAGAGCTCCCCAGATTCTCGGTAATTACACAACCTTCCAGTTGCATTTTCTATTTATATTATATTTGCATTTGTACCCCTGTGTTCCCCCTTAGTTTTGAACCTTCTTTCTACATTATTTTATTATAAAAAAATAGCATGATGTTTGTTAATTAATTCTCCACGCTTTGACATGTTATGGGTAATTTTGTGATTGATGATTAATTAATAAATAATTGTTGTGTGGAAATCTATATATTTTGCCCATTTCTTGCTTGGAAATTCATAGCTAAGTAATCATTGTTCTAAAATTCCTCGAAAAATCACACATTGTCAAGTTAATTGTGCTTAACATCATGCCCAAAAAGCATTGAATTTGCATGCATATTTTATCCTGTAAAAATCATTTTGCATCTTTTAGTATTTAATTTTTAATAGGTATTAAACCCCACATTTTCGAGGTTTAGGATTTTTCTGAGATCCGTCACCTAGTGATAGATCTTAGATAATTTTGATTCTCGAAAATAAGTAGGTTTGATAAAATTAGATATTAAAAATCATTTTGTTTGCATTTAAAAATCCATATTATACCCAAAAAATCCAAAAAAATTACAGTGCACCCATTTCATCATATTTTACATCTCGGCCAAGTTTAGTATTTTTCGGACATCATTTGAACGTAATTCACATTTTAGTCCATAAAGTAGGCCAAATTTGCATATTGCACCCTATATTGCATTGAAAATTCCAAAAAAAGACCGCCTCGAAAACCGACCACGAACTTTGATAGACATTTCTCTAGGTTGTTCCTTTGCCTCCTTGTGATCGACCTTGGGACTTGCCCAAGTAAAATAAACATAAAACCACGAGATAAAAAATTGAATAATTTATTTGTGGTATTTTCTTGATCGTTTCCGGTTGTCGCCTACAACGCACAACACGATAAAAACGACTTCTTAAAAGCGACATTTTCGGATACGTCACCTAACAATTAACAACTTATAAATTATTAACCCTAATTATGTGTATAAATAAATATATTATTGTGTCAATATTTTATGTGTTTCTTAATTATTAAATTGGAAAAAAGTGAATAATACTGTATATATTATATTTAATATTATTCAAAAAATAAAAGAAAAAATAATAAAAGAAAGTATAATATGATATGTTTTTAAAATTTAAAAATGGTTACAAAAATATTAGTATGTATATATAATGTATCCACATTTTGAGTTCTACATGAAGGTTGTAGATCTCATCGACATCTACAGCTTTCATGTTGACTACTTTTTCTACTTTTACTTTTAATTATTTTATTTTTAAGTGTTTTCCTAATTAATAAATTACCACATGGTGCCACCGCTTCAGTCATGTGGCCGATGAATCTCCATTTCATCACCTTTATTATATAATTTTGGCCTTAGAAACCGTAGCTAGTGCATGTAAATATCATTATTTTGTACACATTAATGTTCATTATTTATTCTATTTATTATATATAAAATACTATTTTTATGCCAAAGTTATAGAATAAAGAAAAGAAAAAGAATAAAATGCCAAAGTCATTTTATGACCCTAAACCTCGAGATAAAGTCAAGAATTGATTTGGTCAACAAGGAATAAAGTAGGGGCAGATAAGGGCCAAATAGACAATAAAAACCATATTATTTTATTCATCATTTTTTGCATTTTTGGGACCTATTTTATTTTCTATTTTCTATTCTTCAACTAAAGAAACTTTATACATTTTGTCCTTTAAAACCTAACTAAATGCATGTATATAGAATCAATTTACAAAATGACATTGATTATTTATTCTATAAATAATATATAAAATACTATAATTAATACCAAAATAAAATAATAAAGGAAATAAAATAAAAAGAATGAAATATAAAGGTATTGAAAGACCCTAAACCCCGAGACTCGGTCAAGAAATAACTTAGTCGACAAGGAATAAAGTAGGGGGAGAAAAGGGCCAAAAATACAATAAAACCCTAATTTATAGATCCTCAATAAGTCAAGTTTGGGATTCATTTTGTTCTTTATTATTTATACCTCAAATCAATAAACTTTGTATATGAAAGTTGTAGATAAAAAATATTGAAAAATACAAAATTTATTTTCACACAAAAATAAAGTATATTGTGCTTTCTACACTCAGAATAAAAATCCAAAATCCCAACTTCCCAAACCTGTATGTCCTCCATATGAACTAAAAACTCATCAAAATCAAATTAAATTGTATATAACTTTGAATTATCTATTTAACGAAGATGATTTCATTCACTTTGGAGTTAAGATGCAAAACATAGGTTTTCAACCCCTACTATATAGTGCACCTGCATAAACTATTCATTTTATTTATTCTTTATTTTATTTTACATTTTTACAATTTTACAAATACTATTGATAAAAATGTACATATTTAGAATGAAATAAAACCATTAAAATATACAAAAATAAATCGCATACAAAAAATACATAGATTAATTGTAGTCATATACACCTATATATAAATAGCTATAACTAATTGAGTACACATATTATATCAGAAAAATAATAATGTTATGTAGCTTTAATCAAGTTAGAATATATAAATTATGTATATAAAAATTTAAAATAAATATAAAAATACATACTTTATAGACGAATGTACTTATAATTATACTTGTAAAAAGCAACATACAAGAAATTAAGTCTTTGAAATAAATAAAAATCATATTAAAATACTACATAAAATAATAAAAAATTTATATTTTGATCAAAAATAAATAAAATAATTTATTATTTAATTTGAATTAATCAAGTTTATTTATTTGTCCTCTTGTGGTCTACATGGACCAATGGGGAGTCCAGATCAGTTGCACTCCGTCAACTGTCTGACCCCCTAGTCTTTAGCCATCAGAAGACTTTGATCTCATTTCACCCAAATTTAGGGACTGATTCTTGAACTAAATCACTTGATTCCTTTACGATTTTTCTTCCTCAATCTAAGTACTTGCACACCCTGATCTTCCTTGGTTCATGGGTTTCTGAATCGGGTCAAATCCCTTATCGAAGGAGCCCATGTATAAAGTATTGCCTCCGTCTCCCTTTGATCCTTGATACCTCTTTACCCATCCAAAACCTAACTCTAAGTGCATAGAAGGAACCTCTCCGAGAGTCCAGCAAGGGAGGAAGGTGCTGAATTGAGGTAGATCCAAGCTCCATCAACCTCCTCCCTATGAGCTCTGCTCCTAGCTACTCCAGGCTGTTGAGCTTTCTTTTCTTGTAGTTTCCTATTCCTAGGCTTAGAATTAGAGTATATTAGGTTTTACTTGATTTGAATTTTCTTTTTATTCTATAAAACAAAAAAATCGAAGTTCGTCGGAGCTCAGCTCCGACGACCTTCCTCATCGTACTCCTCCATGTTCCGCCTCCCATGATCATCCCATCATCTTCCCATCCACCTTCTATACCTCGTAATACATCCCATCCATCCAGATCATGCTTGCATTTGGACTTAGACTATCCCATCTCCGTCGCTCATCGGACCTCTTTACCTCCATCTCGCCCTGGCCAGCCATCAATAAAGGCTAGGACACTTCGCTTTTTATTTGCGATGCTTTTGTGTGTATTTGCAAGGCATGAAGGTAACATCTGAGTGCTAGCTCCATTAAGAAACAAATCCCATGTAGCATTGAGCTCCATCCCCCATCGATGAGACCCGGACATTTCTGAAGGCTCCACTATCTATGGAACTTCTCTAGAAACCTCCCGATCATCTCAGTAGTGACATCGAGCACTGGAGCGGGGAGATTCAGTCGGAGAAAGTTCGCACACGAGGAGATTCTTCTGAGTTCTTCTAGATCCCCCATCTACCGTCCGATCGCCCTCATGTTCCAGGTCTAATCATAGATGCCCGCTCAACATTGTCGGATCTCATTTGGAGATCTAATCCTAGGCATCTATCGATGAAGCGGTATCCTGCAATGAGAAGCAGCCACATGCCAAATGGATTCATCTACACCATTGGATCGTCTAGAGGGGGTAATTTTGCCATATACCCCCATTATTTTGTATTTTATTTTCTAGTCTATAAACTTTCATATGTAAAATGTTCTGTTTATTTTTGCATTTAGCCCCATATACTTTTCATATTTGCAGTTAGGTCCATTCCACGTCACCTCACATGCCTGTGCACGAGGGGATCGGGTATTTTGCATTTGGACCCTCATACTTTTTGTATTTCTTTCTAGTCCAAGTTTTTGCATTATTAGTGTAATGTTTTGAGTGACATTTGAATATGGCCTCTCAATCTTTATATTAATTGCAGAAATACCCCTTCGGGTTTATATTTGTGGTAATATTAGGAAAAATACATTTTTATCCAGAACCTCACTAGGATGTTCATAAAAATGCCTAAACTTTATATATTTGCACAAATACCCCTACTGGGTTTCATTTTCTTTTTGTTGAATTTATTTTTGTCAAAAATAGCTCTTATGTCCTAAAAATTTGTAGAAAATTAGTACAAATACCTTATATAATATTCTACAACATATATTTTTATTAAGGTATTTTATCATATATTTATGCTTATTAAAAATAAAAACAGAGCTATTTTATCTCGTCAAACTTAGAAAAATACCAAAACTTTAAAAAAATGTGTTGAAAAATTACAAAAAATTGTTTATTACCCTATTTTGCAAACTAAAAATCCCTAAAAAAGATAAAACACTAGAAATTAAAAAGTTTAAAAATCCTCATAAAAAATTAATAAAAATTCTCAAAAATCACAATTTTTTCTATTCTATATTTTGCTTATCATGTCTCTTATAGATTAACAATAGTTTGGGAAAATTTTGAGCTATTTAGTTCTTTTTGAATCCAAAAGAAATTAACTTTATTTATTTATCACTATTTTGCAAAGTTGTTCCATTAAAAATACAAAAAATTTAAAAATTAAAAGAAAAATAAAAAAATAAAAAGATAAAAAAGATAAAAACTACTTATTTGATGTATTTTGAGAATTTATAGGTATATATATACTAGCTTATATAGTGTATTTATACCTACATTCACCAAAATCACTATTATTTATATTTTGATTATCAAAAATACCAAAAATATTTTTATTTTTAAAATAAAAATAATTGTATCTTTTGGTATTTACCTAAATTTTGTTTTCATATTATCTTTTTATTATCTATATTGTCTATCTTATATTTGTATTACATATACTTATATAATAGTTAATTACAAAAAAATAAAAGTAAAAATTATAAAATATATAAAGAAATTAAAATATAAAAAAATTAAAATCCAAAAAATTAAATAATTAAAACCCATAAAAAATTAAAAACAACAAAACCCCAAAACACTTGTTGTCTTTTTAGCCAAATTTTGTTGTCCTTCCCATGTTCTCCCAACCCTATATATACTTCCACTATGCATCTATATATAGGGTTATAATAAATTGTGGCCCATCATTTTGATTGTTTATTTCATTATTTATTTGGGTTGATTGTTGATTGACCACAAGATTAGTGAGCGGTCGCCTCAACAACAATATATTCTCGCACTCCGTGAGGATATTTTAGACCCTCGCTGGATCCGTATCATCATTGTATTATTGTAGAGCAATGGGATATGAGATTTCGATGAGGAAACTATGTCAAGTTCTAAGATGAACTTATGTAACCACATAACCTTCTTAGCAACTTTTGATGCGACTATGTATTCTGTTTCACTTGTTAAATCATTCGTGGTGTCATGCTTAATTCACATCACCACCATCAAATAAGTATAAGAACCCTAAGGGTAACTTCCTATCCTCCACATCTGATTAGAAGTCTGAAGTAGTGTACCCTATGACTTGGAGATTATTATCTTCATAAATTAAGATGTAGTCTTGAGTTCTTCTTAGATACTTGAAGATGCTTTTCACTATAGTCAACTATTTTTCTCTATAGCAAGATCGATAACAGTTAACCACTCAGACTACATGGCAGATGACTGGTCTTGTACACATCATGGCATACATCAAGTTTCTACAACTAAAGAATAAGGGCATCCGACCGTGGACTTCTTTTCCTCAATGGTTTGAGGGGCCATCCCTTTAGATAAGTGAATACCATGTCTTAGGAAGGCTTTCTTGGAATTATCCATGTTGAATCTTTCCAAGATCTTCTTGATATATCCTTGTTGTGGTAGTTCCAATGCTCTCTTTTCTTTGTTTCAAAACAACTGCAGACCCAAGATATAAGAGATTTCTTCTCGATCTTTCATCTCAAAGGTATGGGACAACCGGATCTTGACACTAGTCCTCATCCTTGTATCATTCGCAATGATAAGGATGCCATCTACATAAAATACAATGAACACAATGGTGCTCCAACTAAACTTCTTATACTCACATGGTTCATCCGGATTCTGCACGAAATCATAACTCTTTGATGTTCCAACTTCGAGAAGCTTGTTTAAATCCATAGATGGATTTCTTTAGTTTTCACACTCTACCTTCCTCAGCTACGAATCCTTGGAGCTACTACACATAGATATCTTCTTCAATGTATCTATTGACGAACGATGTCATCACATCCATCTATCAGATGCCATAGTTGAGGTGTGCAACTATAGCAAGTAATGTCCTGAGGTTTAAGTACGACCACAAGAGATAATGTCTTATCATAATCATTTCCTTCTCTCTTTGTGTATCCCTTGGCCATGGACCTCCTTTCAAGATCTCTACCTTCCCATCATGTCTCCATTTTATCTTCAAGATCTATTTGCATTCAATGGGTTTGACCCCTTTAGGTGGATCTTCGAGGGTCCATACACCATTCTTTTGCATGGAGTCTATTTCAGACTTCATTGCTTGCACCCAACTATCCATGCCACGATCACTCAAAACTTCATCAAATGAAGTTGGATCATCATCACACGCTTATGATACATGGAATTTGAACCTTTCAAGTTATCTTACAACCCTAGAACTCTTTCTAAAAGGTACAGTCATGTCATTTTTAATTATCTCTTTAGTTTTTGGTGTAAGAACTTCATCGGTCTCACTAGACTCGATTAGTTCCTTAATTTCATTATTTTCTCAACTTCTAGGGAACTCATCTCCCAGAAATTGATATCTCTAGACACAAATAACTTTTGTATCAAGGTCATAAGTTTGGTATCCGATGCCATTCTTTACATATTCAATGAAGTAGCACCCTTTAGTGCGAGATTCTAACGTGCTTGCATCCAGATTTTTAGCATGGACCAAAGAATCCCAAATCCTCAAGTGTCGAACACTCAACTTGGTACCATACCAAAGTTCATGAGGGATTTTAGGTATATATTTACGTATAATCTTGTTTAAGACATAAGATGCAGTCTCTACTGTACGTCCCCAGAAATTAAGAGGTAAGTTTGCTTTACTTATCATAGATCTTAGCATGTTCAACATGGTTCAGTTGCGTCTCTCTGCAACTCCGTTGAGTTGAGGAGTACCTGTAGGAGTGAGATTGGAAATAATTCCTCTCTCTTTAAGTTTTCTTTGAATTCATTTGAGGGGTATTTTCCACCTTGGTCAAATCAAATTCGTTTTATCTTCTTGTTGATTTGTCTCTTAACCAACGCCATGAACTCTTTAAATTTTCAAAGGTTTTGTATTTGTAACATAATAAAAAGATAAAAAATGCCACCAATAATCATCAATAAGGGCACATAATATTGATGTCCATTTCGAGTTGTCGTACGAAAGAGATGGCATATATCAGTATGTCTTAGGTTTAGTATACCTTCGCATCATTCATCTTTCTTAGAGAAGGGTGTCCTAGACATTTCCCATGAATATAATGCTTGCAAGTTGGTAATTCACAAACTTATAAGAAATCCATATGTCCGTCCTTTACTAGTCTATATATCCTATCAACAGACACATGTCCAAGTCTTTGATATCCTATCATAGTTAAATGATCGTAATTCCTCTCTTTATAGTTTAGAGGTTTTATCATCACAGTGATGTTAACATTTACGACATATTCATGCATGTTCAATTCATATGTCCACATGCTGTTAGAAAACCATCTGCTATAAGATTACCATAATGATTTACGATTAGTTTATTACAAAATATGAGCAAATATACTTGTCCAATTAAACTAGATACAGATAAATGGTTCCTTCTAACGTCAGGAACATAGAGAGACTCCCTAATAAATAGGACTCTGCAACTTGATAGTGATTGTCAGCATGTCCCAATAACGACTTCTGCATCCATTGCATTAGATACCATCTGTATGACTATCTCCACCTCACAAAGACTTATAGCTTCCTAAAACATATGCAACAAATTGCATATATGAACAGGTGCACCAAAATCAATAATGCAATTGTCTACTCATCCTTCTAGTAAGTGGATTTCAATGATGTAAGTAGGTGAGTAATCTGTTGGAGCCACACCTTTGCCCTTCTCAAATATCTTAAGGTATTCTGGATAGTTGCACTTCCAGTGTCTTGGTTTATTGTAGTGATGTCAGCCATCCATTTTCTTAGATGTCAAATGTGTAGAAACTATGGAAGATGTGCTAACATCTTGGCTTTTCTTATTTTTCTTTTGAACTAGACCCTTCTTAGATCCTTGCTTCTTGCCGCACTTCCTTTTGACCTATGCAACCATTGCACTCCTAGAGGGATTCTCTTTATTCATAATGTCCTCAAAAGATTTAAGCGATTCCAGTTTCAACTTTTTCATATGATAAGAAAATATAAAATTTATTGAAAGATTTAGGGAGAGATAATAATGTGAAATCAGATTGCATATCTGCATCCATCTTTGCCCCCAAAGTCACCAGCTCATGGATATACACAAACATTTTGAGTATGTGTTCCTTGACTGAAGTGCCTTCCTACATCTTGCAACGAAACATTTCTTGTATGAAATTATAATGCTGGGAGTAGTTCACATCGCCAAACATCTCCTTCAGATTCTTTAAGATGTTGTCAGCATATTCAATATCCGTATGTTGTTTCTAAAGCACATTGGATAATGAACCAAGAATGTAGCAATGGCCAATGTGTGGTCCTCGTACCACTTCTTGTTGAAATGTCTGGCATCATTAATTTAAGGGTCTTCATACTTTACGCTCGAGAGCACGTACCCTATACGCTTTGTTGTAAGCACAAGTTCCAAATTTTATATCCAATTCGAATAGTTTCGACCAGTCAATTGATTGACCTCAAGCATCTTGTTAAGTGGGTTGGGATATTTCATCTGAAATAAAGAAAATATACTTTAATAAATCTTGATTAAGGAGATTAAACAATTTATTTTTTTAAATCAAGATGTTCTCGTATTTTTCTTACTCTAAAGTTTTTTCATTGTAAACTTTCAAAGCATGATGCATGCTAACTTATAAATCCATGATTTATCATCATTATTTGGATTTATTAATCTTCTAGATAAATTAATTCAATAATAATAATTAATAGCCAATTTTATCTAACAATTAACAACTTGTAAATAAATAACCATAATTATGGGTATAAATAAATATATTATTGTGCCTATATTTTATGTGTTTCTTAATTATTAAAATAAAATAAAATAATTGAATAATATGTATATATTATATTTAACATTATTCATAAATTAAAAGGACTAAAAATAATAAAAGAAAATAAACTATGTTTTTTATAATTTAAAAATGGTTACAAAAATATTAGTATGTATATATAATGTATTCTCAATTGGAGTTCTACATGAAGGTTGTAGATCTCATCGACACCCACAACTTTCATGTTGAATACTTTTTCTAATTTTACTTTTAATTATTTTATATTTATTTTTTTATGTTTTTCTAATTTTTGATTTATCCAATTATGCCACATGGCACCATCGCTTCAGCCATGTGGCCGGTGAATCTCCATTTTGTCACCTTTATTATATAATTTTAGCCTTAGAAACCCTAGCTAATGCATATAAATAGCATTATTTTGTACACATCAACATTCATTATTTATTCTATTTATTGTATATAAAATACTATTTTTATGCCAAAGTTATGGAATAAAGAAAATAAAAAAAAGAATAAATTGCCAAAGTCTTTTTATGACCCTAAACCTAGAGACAAAGTGAAGAATTGATTTAATCAACGAGGAATAAAGTAGGAGGAGATAAGGGCAAAAAGACATAAAAACCATATTCTTTTATCCATCATTTTTTGCATTTTTGGGACATATTTTATTTTTTATTTCTATTCTTCAGATAAAGAAACTTTATACATGGAAGTTATAGATATAAATACAAATAAAAATATAGAATTGAGTTTGCACAAAATAACATACAATGTACAAGTTATACTCAAAATAAAAAGCCAAAATCCAAACTTCCCAGACCTATATCTCCTCTATAAAAACTCAAAAAAAAATCAAAATCACCTTTAATTTTATATAACTTTTAATAAGCTTTTTAATGAAGTGATTTCATCCAATTTGGAGTTAAGGTGTGAAAGTTAGGTTTTGGACCCTCTATTGTATAATATACCTATATAAAATATTCATTTTATTTATTTATTATTATTTTTATAATTTTTATTTTCTATTATTTTATAAATATTATATAAAATAAAAATATATTTATGTATATAAAAAATAAGTTATAAATATATAATATATGATAATAAAAAATAAAATACAAAATAAAAATAAAATGTACAAAACACATGTCAATATATCTATAAATAAACTTGTACAAAGTAACTTGTAGCAAAATAACTCAAAAAAACATAATTAAGTACTAAATAAAATAATAAACATTTTTTGTTTTATACCAAAATTTAAAAAAAATCATTTACTATTTTTATTCATTTATTTCTGAATAAATACCTTGTTTTGCGTGACACGGTTCTACGTGACCAATCATGTTGCGAGGAACGTTGACCCAAGTAAACTACATCCCTTGACGTATCTAACTTGTTAGAAGTGTCTCGTCCTCATTTTCCTCCATTTTCTCGGGCATCTCATCGATCCTCTATGCCATCCTCTACTTCTGTCAGTCTATATCCACACCCAAATCCTTGATTCGTTGTACATAATTTGGATTTGTCCCAAACCCTAGGTCAATAAGAGTGACCACTATGCATATAAATAAAACCTTCAGCCTCCTCGTCGAATTTGACCATTTTCCAAGCCCTAAAATACCTTCGACTTCACCCAAGAGTGCATGCAAGTTGGGATGAATGCTTGACTAGTTTGAATGGGTTTGGGTTATTCAGTTTGAGTTGGATTCGATCTGGGTTGCAAAAACGACACCCATCACCCAACCAAATTAGCTTGGGATGAGAGGTTTGGGTGACTGATTTGGGCCAATTGGGTTGGGTGAAAACCAAATTACCCATATGTAAAATCTTGTTAATTGAAGGTAAAGTAATGATGGGGTAATTGATGTATGAGAAAGATGTCAAAGTAAGCATGTATTGAGCTCAATAAAGAAGAAGGTTGGAGGAATATGTTCAACATGGATGAAGAAGGTTGTATATGTTCAAGTTGATATTGAGTTATTCGGTTAAGATTATGGGATTTTCAAGAATAATTTATGCCACCTGAAGTGAATAGGGATTAGAGCATAGTTTTATGGTAATAAAACATGCTCTCAGTTGTTTATAGTATGTAGTGATCATATTAAGGATGACAGAGAGAAAATACATTGAGTACAACACATAATAACAATTGAAATAATGTTTAGTGACACAAGATTGTTAAAAATTTAACTTGGATTAGAGAATCTGAGTTGTACATTAGACATATATAGGCGTTTAGAATTCTTGATATTATATATTAACTATATATCGGTTGAGTTGGGTTCGGTGGGATTAAACCTTTTGTCATCCAAAGAAATAGTTTGGCTTATTTGGATGGGTTGGGTGGAAGACGTTAGACCCACCAACCGACCTAATACGCACTGAAGGATTATGGTTTGGGTCCAACCCGACCCAATATCCTAATGACCCAAAAATCATTTTAACCCATTTTCAACAATTTGGTTGGGTTATATGGGTGGATCCATATAGTGCACACCCCTACATCCAAGTGACAGTTAGAGGTCCCCTGAGGTCTGAAGTGGATGAAGGAGGGAGGTGCACCCACAACGATGCTCCGACGACTGTCCTGCTCCTTGGCCTTCGACTAGGTTTGAGTAGCACCTTTATTTTTCCTAGGTAGATTTAGTTCTTGTCCTTCATTTTCTTCTTTTAATTTCATGTTTTAATTACATTATTAATATAGGTTAGAATTAATTAGATCACTGGAGATCTTGAGCTTCGGTCGTCATTTCACGTTTATGCACCTGTTCCGACTCCATTATGCTTCCCTCAGTTTCCCCTTCCATTTCTTCATCTTCCTAACCACTACTCCATGGAGTTGAGAGATCGATGTCCTTCCGCCCATGCTCACCGGACCTCATCACCCCCATTCCACTTCACCTTGATTTCGCATAAATAAAAGCTAGGTCATGCCGCTTTCCTTTCACCATTATTTTGTGCATCATTGTAGGTCCTAAAGCCCCCATCTGCAGGGAGTTTATCTCAAGAATAGGCCGCCAAAGCAACACGGAGCTTCAGTACTCATTTTAGGAGCCCCACGCCCATTCAAGGCAGGAAGCAGTTGAAGGGAAACATCGAGCGTCGATTGAGGATCTCAACAGCACTAGGGGATCATGGAGGACGAAGATACAACATGCAAAAGTTTGTTGGCCCATTGTTCTTCCCTGTTCTTCAGGAAGAGCAGCTGTTGTCCGATCACCACCTCACTCCAGATTGAACACCCACCATCAAATCTAGGACATCATCAACCGTTGATCAAGAATCCGATCGTGCCACGATGGTCCATCCACGAATCGTTGTCCTCTAATCGTGGCCATCGTCTCTCAAGTGATGCCACATGGATTGCCATCAACTGCATGATGAAGCGCCATCGGGGTAAATTACATATCTCATCCCCTACATTTGTGCTTTTTTTATTAATCCTACAAATAAAAAATGTAGATTAAATAAATGTGTGTATTTTGCATAGAGGCCCCTGAGCTTATTCGTTATTAAACATGGGTCCAATCCAGCTCAACTCACGTGTCGTCACACGTGAGCTGGGCAAATTGCACATATGCTTGAGTAATTTTGTAAATTGAAAAATAATCAATAAAATTTAAATATTAGGTGTATATATTTGGTAAATTTGCACATGTGCCCTTGAATTTATATAAAATTGCAAATATGCCCTCACTAGTACATGTATTTTTGTGCTTGTATTTCATTTATTAAAAATAGCATCCATGCTCCAAAAATTATGCAAAAATAAGGATAGATGCCTGCTAGAATATTTTCATGCCACATTTTTTATTTGCAATTTAGGCATTTAACTTGTTCATTAAAAATAAAAAGAGCACACTTTCTTCTATTTAACTTGAAAATTAAAAATATAAAAACTGTTTGAAACATTCAAAAAAATCTTTCTTTTATTTTAGTATATTTCATATGTAAACAAGAATTCCCTAAAAATAGAAAAACAAAACACATAAAAATTTAAAAGCTTTAAAATCTAGTAAAAAAGGTATAAATTTCCCAATAACCACAAAATATTTATTTTTATCTCTGATTTTTCTTTACATTTCTTATCTGTTAAAAATAATTTTGAAAAATTTTGACTTCATTTTGTATTTTTGATTTCCAAAACAATTCGTCCCATTTAATTAATCCTTTATTCGGGATATTTTTTAAAATAATACATAAAAATAAGCAAAAAAATCCAAAAATTAGATGAAACTCCAAAAATATTAGCAAAAATTCCCAAAATTTAGCAAAAATTCACAAAAATCACAAAAAAACATTAGAAGACTATATAAACTCAAAAAAGTATTTCCTACATTTATTTATTTATATTAGCATTTATAGTTATATTAGCTTACTTTGCATATATAGCCATATATAAGCTTAAACATGTTATATATTAAAAATAAAATGAATATAAAAATCAAGGAAAAAATAAAAAGGAAATAAAAATTATAAAATTAAAAACACCAAAAAAATAAAATAGTTAAAATCCAAAAAATATAAAATGAAAACCCACACAAAAAATAATAAATGGACAGGAGAAAAGAATAAGTTTTGCATTTATTTGCACAATCTACCATTTGATCCCTGAGTTTGACCTCTACACATGCTTGCACACTATTCACATCTGTTGTAGAGTTAAAATAAATTTTAAATCTACATTGTTGCTTCTCATTGCTTGATTTATATTTGTGGGTCAATTATTGTTTGAAGTAGGGTTTCGTGGGTGGTCGCCTCAACAATAATTTGTCTTCGCTTTTTTTTCTGAGGATGTTTTTAGACCCTCGCTAAAACTCGCTTCAACAAATGGTATCATTGCTGGGGAGCAACACCACATAGATTGCATTCATTTATTTGTTCCTTCTTTCTCATATAGATTTATTATTTATTTATGCTTCATTTTATGTGATATTATTTGTGAACTGTCTGACCCATCTTCTTGTTTGAATTTGTTGTGAAGGACCGCTACACGAGGAAGGACTTCTTAGGAGGACTTGGGTACCCAAGCAAGGCGTAGCCAGTTTTCTGACCTAGCTGATAGAAGAGAGCAGCAAATAAGGACTTGAAGGAATTTTGGAAGACAGTCTCTTCACTCGTATTTTATGTTGTTTTTTATTTTTATTTTGTAATTTAAAGTGAGAGAGAGACAACATATAATTATAATAATTTGGACTCTCCTTGACACAACTACTTTACGGGTCCAGTGCCCGAGTGATTATTCACTTGGGTGCCTCGTCGGTTATTGTCATGTTTTTACCGCTTTATTTCTCTTTAATTTTTTTATTTTATTGGTAATGTGTGATTGAGCCCTATTTTAGGAATTTATTGACAATAGATTAAGGTCCAAAGCCCTTAATATATTTGCATGTACCTATAGATTCGTGCTTGGACTTATTCAATTTTAAAAGTTGATTATTTAAATTTGAAACTGCATGCCGCGAGAGGCTCCACACATCGCTTGCAGGATCCGTTATGGTGGGCACCGAGGAGTCTCCAAAATCGGACTTTAGGTTTCATATCTCGATAATTAGCGTTTGGTGCTTCATGCTAATAGCATATTCTATTTTAGGGCGATTTCATCAGATTGCATTTCATAGTGGGTAGCTTTCAATTCTATTATGCATCATGCATGGAGAGAGTTGGTAAGCACTATAATTCTTCTGACTATGGGATGAATCTCCGTTTCATTATCTTTATTCTATCATTTTGGCCTTAAAAACCCTAGTAAATGCATGTAAATAGGCTTAATTCATGAATTTTATCATTCATGCATTATTGTGTAAAAAGTGTATAAAATACAGTTTTTAAAGCCAAAATTATAGAATAAAGAAAAGAAAATAAAAAGAATAAAATCTTGAAAATATTGTATGACCCGAAACCCCGAGACCTAAACATCTAGATGAATAGGTCGACAAGGAATAAAGTAGGGGGGAGATAAGGGCCAGAAACCAATAAAAATCCCTTTTATTTAATTCATTGTTTACTCATTTTGGGACCTAATTTTTAATTCCACTTGTATACTCCAAATAAAGAAATGTTGTACATGAGAGTCGTAGATAATAATATAAGAAAAATACAAAATTTATTTCATATAAAAATAATGTACAGATAAAAAGATATGATCTGAATAAGATTCCAAAATCCTAACTTCACAGACCCATATCTCCCAAATAAAAACTCAAAATCTAGCAAACTGATCTTTAATTGTATATAACTTTTAATAAGCTATTTCATGAAGGTGTTTTCACATTTTTTGGAGTAATGGTGTGAAAGTTGAGATTTGGACCCCTATTGTATAGTTATACTGATTAAAATATTCATTTTATTTATGGGATTTTTACCCGGCAGACCCTGTAATCTTTTGCAATTACCGCTACAACCTCTGAGACATCCTAATTCCTCCCTCAACCTCGTAATCTTGCTAACCCTTATCCCACAAACCCTGTGGTTAACTCCCATCCATTTGCCCCGTTAAAAGTGACCGGATTCTGTTATATTCTTATTTTATATTAGAAATTTTGCACCTAACCCCCTCCACTCGCAACCCGTGTCCAGGCCGCTCCAGCCCCCAGCCTCGCCTCCCTTGCTCGAAGCACTCCCTACTGCCCGAAGCCCCGGCCTCTGCCCCGGATGTTGCCGGAAGCCTCCCCGCACAGAAGCACTCCCCCCTGCTGGAAGCCCCCCCCCCCCCCCGCAGCTGCCCCCAACCCCCTGCAGCTGCTCGAGACCCTCCCTCGCCGCCCCGATGCGGCCTCTGGCCCGGATGATGCCGGAAGCCTCCCTACACAGAAGCCCTCCCCCCTGCAGGAAGCCCCCCCCCCCCCGCAGCTGCTCCCAACCCCCTGCAGCTGCTCGAGACCCTCCCTCGCCGCCCCGATGCCGGTGATAGCCCCCCCGCACCTGCTCGCAGGCCCGACCCTACCTCCCATGTGCGTCCCCCCCGTGACACCGCCTGTCACCTCCCCTGCCCCCGGCTCCCCCTTCTCGAGACCCTCCCTCGCCGCCCCGATGCCGGTGATAGCCCCCCCGCACCTGCTCGCAGGCCCGACTCCGCCTCCTCGAAGCCCCCCCCCCCCCCGGTTGCGCCTCCTCGAAGCCCCCTGGCTCCCCCATCCTCGAATCCCCCCCAGGTCGAGTCCCCTCGGACCGCCTCCAGCCCAGCGCCAACCCCCATCACCGTCCCGCGAACCCCACCCCCCCGTCCCCGGTTGCTGGAGCCCCCCTGCTCCACCCGGTCCCCGGTCGCATGAGCCCCCCGGCTTCCCCTATTGTAGGATTATTTTTTCTTATTTTTTTGTTTTGGGTAATCCTAACCGTTCAATGGTAAATGGGTTGGGTTAACTCAAGATTAACCCAAGTAACTGACTCAAATATAGTTAAAATTGACGGCAGGGTTTGTTTGGTAAGACGGAGCAAGATTACGAGGTCGAGGGAGGAATTAGGATGTTTCAGAGGTCGTAGCGGTAATTGCAAAAGATTACAGGGTCTGCCGGGTAAAAATCCCTTTATTTATTCACTCATTTTTTTATTTTATATTTTTATTATTTACTAAATATTATTTATAATATATATACATATTAAAACTGGAATAAAATGGTAAATAAAACATTAAATTAAAATACTTGTATAAAATACATAGATGAATTACAAATAAGTATATCTATATAGATAATAAAACCATTTAATTAATTGTATATAGTACTTCATAAAAATAAAATAAAAGTTTATTTAAATGTATAAAATAAAGTTATAAATATATAAAATAATAAATTTAATTGATAAAATAAAAAAAGTACAAAAATAAAATATTAAAATGAATAGACAATTATATCTATATATAACACCTAAAAGGTAACTTATAATTTTAAATCTCGAAAAAATAAATAAAAATCATAATAAAATAATTTATAAAATAATAAATATTTTTATAATAAAAAATTAATAAAATCGATTTCTATTTTTAATTTATTTTTGAATTAATTTCTCCATACTTTTTCTGGTTGGTCTACGTGGACCAACCAGGAGTGGTCAACTCCCTGCCCAACCTCTGCAGTGTGTTAGAACTGCGTTTTTGGCCGTTTTCGCTGATTTTAGAGGACACATCTTGCATCGTTTTGAGATGCGGTCTTCTTGACTTTTTCTTCCCTTATATCCCTCTTACATGCACATGGTATATCTTGGGGAATGGATCATGGATTCACCCTATTTTCTTCGATCCTTGGAGCATGTTCATCACGTTGTCTGACCCCCCTCTGTTGTGCGTCAGAACATTGGTTTTTGCCGATTTTCTCGAATTTTTAGAGTCCGCCTCTTTTACCCAATCACTAAGCTTCCTTCACGAAATTTTCTCCTCAAAATACCCTCATACACGCCCAAGCATTAGATCGAGGATTGATTTGTCAATTCGTTGGATACACACCGATCTTCTTGTCGCCTCATCACCACTCTAACCAGCCCCTACCGCTCCTGTCAGAGCCTCGTTTTTGTCTGTTTTCTCGGATATTTCAAGGCTGATCCTTTCACCCAATTGTTGAGCTTCCTTCATGACCTTTTCTCCTCGAAGTACCCTCATACACGCCCATAGATTGCTTGGAGGATTGGATCAACGATTCTCTTGATCTCCATCGTTCTTCGGAGCCGCCCACCTCACATGTACAAAACACCCCATCTTCTTCCCATTCGTTTTTTTAACCCTCTTTGACCAGATCTATCCCTCCTTCTTCGAGCTCCAAGGTAGAGCAAGGTGACAACACGTTCCCCCACTCTTCGGAGGAGTGGTTAGGCTGTTTCAGAGCGGTCTCAACCACCTCTGGCCATCGCCGCCGTCGAGGTTCTTCCTCCTGGTTCCACCGGTGAGATTCCCCCTTTTTTATTGCATTTTCTAATGTAAATCTAGCCTTAGATTTGATTTCCTTCATTAGATCAACTTTTAATCGCATTCACTAGTTGGAGCTCTGCTCCGACGAACTTTTTCCATTGTTTCCGAACATTTCCCCGACTCACCAACCATCACCGTACGATCAAGATCCATGATCTAATCCTGACCATTCATCCGTGAACCGGTATCGGAGCTCCAGGGTGCGACGCATGTCATCCGTCGTCCGTCAGTGCCCTTACCTTAGGTGTTTTGTGATCTCACTCTTGGGCATTTTTGTATTTAATTATTAAAACTTAAACTTTCATCTGCCCTTTATTTATCTTTGTACTATTTGCAAAATGGATTCCGTACTTAGTTTATTTGCATTAAGGTCCTTGTCAAAGCCAACCGAAAAAACTTGGAATGTTTGCAACCAAACCCTCGCGAGTTTGGTTATTTATTTTTTAATTAGATATTTTTAATATTAAGTGAGAATTTTTTGGTAAAATTTTGTATTGGCCCCTAAACTTTGAGCTATTTGCATATATACCCTTGTCTGGCCTTGTATTTTTGCATGCTTTCTTTATTTATTTTAAATAGAAAATTAACTCAAAAAAGACCCCAAAAATAGATATAGCTTCCTGCTGCATTGCTCTTTCACGTCATATTTTTTATTTTACATTTTGGAGCTATTTATTATCTATAAAAAATAAAAAACGTCACTTTTGTCCCTGTTTGTAGTAGAAAATACATAAAAATTAGAAACAAATTTGAAAAATTCCCCAAAAAATATATTTTTATTTACGTATGTTCAACCTTCAGACAAAAAATCACTAAAAAATATAAAAGAAACCTCAAAAATTAAAAAAAGCTCTAAGAACTTTTATAAAAATATAAAATCATAAAAATTTCAAAAAAACTTACTTTCTGTTTCTGAATTTTCTATATATTATTATCTTTATAATAAAATTAATTTGGAGAAATTTTGCTACTGTTTACTATTTTTCATCTTCAATTTAATTTAGGGTATATATTTTGTTCCCTATTTTGAGTATTTTTTACTTTAAAATTACATTAGCAAAAATATAGAAAAATCATCAAAACATTAGAAAAATATAAAAAGCACAAAAACATCTTATTTCCTATATTTTGCATAGTTTTACATGTTTTTATATATTCTACCTCTCTCCTTCTTATATTGTATATATACTCTATATATAGCTATATTATTTATTTCAAAAAAAAACAAAATAAAAAATCAGAAACCATAAAAAGAAAAATATAAAATATAAAATAAAAAAGCATAAAAGCACAAAAACCCACACCTAAAAATATAGACAAGTAACACATTCATTTTCTGCGCATTATTGCCCCGATCTACCTGTTTGCTCCCTTTATTCGACACTCTACATTACTTGCCCGATACACATATTTGTAGAGTTATAATAAATTTTAACTCAACACTTTGATTTCCATTGCTTGATATTATTTGCGTGTTAATTATTGATTTAATCCAGATTTTTGAGCGCTCAACGCATCGACTGTGTTCCCGCCTTGTGTGGAATACACGACTGCCCGATTTTTGGGTTTATCACTATGCATGCATCATCGATTCCCAGCTTGAATTTCTTTTCTGACCTCCTCCCTCTGATTTTGATCACCTAGGATGTTAATGAAATTTGAATCTCATTAGACGATTGCATTGAAAATACGAAAAATGTAATAACCAAAAAAAATAAAAGTTGGTACTGCTAACTCTACTTAATTCTTAAAATAAATATAATGTATTCATTGTCTTAGGGAGAGCAAACCCTTCATTGTATTCTGCACTTTATTTGTGATACATACACATCGAGGATTAATGCCCAAATCCCATGCCTACCTATGTGCTTGTACAACTATTTTAAAGCTCTACTAACTCTAAAACAGAAAAGATAAAAGACCACCATCTTCGATCTTCACTATGTTGAGACGGTGAACTTGGAGGTTGCTTTGTACATTGATTGAAATTTTAGGTCCATTCACGTTCATCATTATTTGAGTTGGTTGATCCAAGAGTTTTTGAGGTCTTCTTTTTAAGTACATCTCCCTTTCTTTGTCCATATAATTGTCTTTTTTCATTGAGTCGTGATATCGGGTCTTGATCTTCATTTTTAGAAACCGAATTTGCGGTTGTCTCCTTGCGCATATCACCCTTTCTCTGGTCCGGTTTATGAAGACTCTCTTCTTGAACCACAATTTGGTCTTTATTTTCGCCATTCTCGCCCAACCTCCTCGTTCCCTCCATATCATTCCTTCTTTTATTCAGGAGTGTTGTGCGATTATATGAGGCTCGTATTGAGGTTTTTATTTCAGGAATTATTTGAGCAAGTCCCACAAAGTTGAGGATACTGAGATTGGTGTGCTATTTTTGGTGGATATGGATCTGATACATGCATAGATTCTCTATTACATATTTTGATTTTGGTATGATTACAGGTGCAATTCTTTATTGAGGATGTCAGATTTCGCACACATGATTAAGGATGTGATTGATTATAAATTATTTGATGACGATTCCACGAGTGATGATTTTACGATCTCTTATTAAATTTTGTCCATCTTGATTCAAATTCTTGATGTACTTTCTATATATGTGCTTCAAAGAGACGTACGGTGCTCAGAACCCACATGATTTTACTCATCTTCCTGACTGATCCATCCTCCATCTCCTGACTCTCCTACCCCCCATTTAGCACTTTGGGGATATCTTTCTAACATATTTACCCATATTAACTTATTTGGTTGATTGGAGGGACTCCACTAAGATTGCCCTGATGATCTCTTATCACTGCCATAGACTTACACCCTTCTACTGATGATTGATTTATTATTTTTGAGGACCTGAGAGCTTATGCCATCACTTCCCTAATTTGATTGACTTAGTTTGCATTACTCCCCGAGGACTATCTGTGGGAGAATGCAATATTTTCTCTACGACCGGTTTCACTCACTGCATGTGTGTTCATCTTAGTGGAGCATGAAACCGAATCGTCTGAAATGAGCTGTCATTCTCAATGTCTGATTGTGTGTCTGTTCTGTCAGAGAACGAGACTGATTTTCCTTGTTGTTGACTCCTTTGAGTCTTCTCTCTTTGACAATCCTCGCAAGGATGTGTCTCACTCTTCTGATTTTTCCCTGCCTAGTTCACAGTACTCTCTAAGGGTTACCTATGAGACTCTAACATTTTTACGTATTTTGTTCTCTTTTGTGGGGTAGCCGGTCTGTTGTCTATCTATACCGCTTCTGTTGATCCGTTTGATGGATCTGACTCCACTCACCTTGATAAACCTCACAAGAATGAGTTCTGTTCTGATTATTCATTACTTAGTATGTATCACTCCTCAATATTTATCTACGAGAGGGCACATCATTTTGTGGGTACTCGGTTTCACTTCTGGTGTCTCCAATCAGGTGGAGCACAAAGCTGTTCTGATTTGTGTATTCGATCTTATCTCTTGTTGTGTGTCCTTGTTGGTGGATTATGAGACTGAGTCCTCTGATTCTTTTTGTCACCCTCAATTCTTTTTAGTCTGCTCACCTTGACGACCTTCGCAAGGTTGAGCTAGATCTTCTGATATTTGGTGCGTCCTTGATCTTTCGACCCTATGTACACCAGATATCGAGCTACGTAGAGAGTCTCATGTTCTTCACTTTTCGCATCTTTCAAAGATTATAAGTGACATCGATGAATATGTACCAATCCTTCCTCCTTCTTATTATGATACCGGCTTTAATCTCACGCTCTTTTCTTATGAGCCGATGTTCTGCTTCTTGTTACCAGATCTTGGCTTAGTTTTCAATCTGTTTTCCTGGAAGCAGACACCCACCTGATTGCATATTAGAGCATCTTTCTCTTTCTGACTGAGTCACCATTCTCATAGGGAGCCGATGACGAAAGCACGATACTCAATGGTCAGATATCGTTCTGCACTTCACCAGTCTTTTCTGCTTGTATATATATATATATATATGTTTTTTCTTTTCATTCCATCTTTTTCTCGTATGTCATGTGTACCTCAGATCATCACCATGTATGTGTGTCTATACTAACGTACTTTGTCCTAAATATAGGAGGTGCAACTATCATGTTGTTCACTTCGTTCTGTTCCATCGCTCTTGTTGTTGCCTATACCTATGGCACTTTTACCCTAAGTATAGAAGGAGTGATGCATATATTCACCCAACATATTTTCTCTTTTATCTCTTTTTATTGGTTTCTTTTTATTGATCCCATCGCTTATCTCCTTTCTTATTGATTTTCTCTACTATACTTAAGGATATTTTACCCTAAGTATAGGAGGAGACATATTGAGTTGTGATTTGTGTATTCCCACTTTAGACCTTACCTACATATAGATACAACATGCTATACTTAGGACTATTTGATCCTAAGTATAGGGGGGATGATGGACTTGGCATTCATTCATTTCTTCATTCTTTAATTCTTTATTCATCGTTGTAGTATAGGTTTTTCTATACTCAGTACAAGTTATGTCTTCTCTTTTTCTTTTCGATCTTTGAGGACATAACTCAAGCTAAGTATAGGGGGTTGTATATACTTTAGCCATACATCGTACTTTCATATTTTTGAATAATATGGCAAAAATTACTTATGTGCATATAGAATTTATTTAATCAATTAATAAAAAGATGTTTAATATTCCTCAAATTCTTTCTGTAAATACTGATTAATAAATCATGTAAAAATGTTTTGCAAAATGTTCGAAAAATGGTCCGAAATTTTTTTTGAAAAATCTTTTGAAAACTATTTGGAAAATATTTTGTAAAATGTTTCCAACTTTTATAAAATTATTTTATTTGTAAAATTTCTTTTCTTTGTGTGAAATAAAATATTTTGAAAACCTATTTGTAAAAGGTTGCAAAATTATTTTGAAAAATCTGTAAATACTGTTTGAAAAAACTTTGCAAAATTATTTTCAACTGTTTATAAATGTTTGTAAAAATTATTCTAGACTATAGTTTTTAATATTGTTTGTAAAATGATTTTCAAATAAGTTTGAGGAATATATACATCATACAAATAAATGAACATTTTTCACTAAATGTATGTATATATTTATGAAAATAATAACATATCCTGTGTATAAATCCTTAAAAATACCAATTCTTTTAATAATTAATGCACTCTCGTGTAAGTATTTGTACCTATCTTTTATTCTAAAAATCTTTTATTTGGAAAAATCCTTAAAAATGAAAAATTAAAAATCCAAAAAGCATTTGCAAAATCTTTTTGAAAATTGCATAAAAATTTGCAAAATCTTTTTAAAAATCTATAAAAAGACCAAGATTTAAATTGTATCACAAAATTATTTTCTGCATTGTGCATAGCATTTGCATTTTTCGGATTGAGTTTGATAATTGATCAAGTCTAAGTAAAATACGAAGTTTGGATCTTGGTTGGACCTTAAATATACTTAATCACAGGAACCTTATAGGAACTAGAATTGAGGTCGATTGGATCTTGTTCCACGTATAGTGACGGATATTGAGATCACATCTCAAATCTAGATCTCGGGCCTTCCTTAGATTCTTGACTAAATCAAGACTGCAAATCTAATCTTCTCATTGCATCTGAATCACATTCAGATCATTGTCCAACATTTGGACCAAGATCAGATTACTTCTCCACTGAGAGGAGTCACTAAAATCTAGACCTATTTCAACACTCCCTAGGAATGGAAGTGTCATGGATATACAATCGTCTATGATCACATAACCCTCAGGTATTCCCAACACATGTACATCATGCATACCGGAAGACCCAGAATAAACCCGAAGTATTAGATCAATTTTATACTGTCTACTTTAGGGTTTTATCAGTAAGTTTCTCATTTGATCATTGGGAGTTGGTATCGATCATATATTTTCCAAAAGCATATATCATACCTAGGTCTTGATCGTATACTTTCCAAAAGTATATATCAAACCTACAAATTCAGTCAAGCTTCCAAAGCGAGACGACCGTGTACGGAATTTGATACTTCCCAATATCTCATGAGTGAGCTCATGTCTTCCAGTTCAGTAGTGAACCTATATGATCCCTTTGAGAGATCGTATTACTCATATGCCTTTATATGCACACCAGTGCACCGGTGTATAGACCTTGGTTAGGTCATCATTTTATTGATCTGCTGATGAATACCCATTCATCACTCTTTATTCTTTTATTTTAGCTACAAAACCTATGCAAAACACATGTATATTCCTGTAAATAACAATAATTGTCAAAAAGCATGCATTGTGTAAATATGCATTTTTAGCATGTTTTTGTGCCTAAATAAAAGAATAAAGAAATAAAAGAAAAAGAGGGAGATATTTAGAATAAATATTGAGCGACCTAATCCCAAGGGAGGGCTCATCATGGACCTGACCGCATAAAAACCCAAGTAGAGAGAGATAAGGAAGCTCACATGTGTACATATACCTATGTTTATAAATAAAAATATTTTACTCTAAATAAAAAATAAAAATGGGTGTATAATTATTTGTATATATTTTTAAATATAAAATTAAAATAAAAATGGAAAAAATTAAAAGAAAAAATGAATGAAATAAAATTCCTTGTATATAGACCATATGTAAATAAAACTACATCTCTATTTATTTCTCCTTGTAAATAAATAAATAAAAATTCAATAAAAATATTTTCTCATCCTATATTACATAGTATATATAAATAAAATAAAAATCACAAAAATAAAATAAAAATAAAAAGAAATAAAAATAAACATCAAAGCCACATTGTATATATACTATATATGTATATAAATAAAACTATTTATTTAACCCTTGTAAATAAATAATAAAAATAAAATAAAAATACGAAATTATTCCAAATTTTATTATATAAATAAATAAAATATAAAATTGGAATAAAATGTACAAAAATAAACAATCAAAAATCAAAAATACATATGTATATACCTGTAGATAATAATAATATTTTGTAGATACCTAAATTATATTTCAAAAAAATAAATAAAAATCATTAAAAAAATAGTTTAAAAATAAAGGAACATTTTTCGTATTTTAACTTTTCAAAATTCGGCCATTTACTATTTATTAATTAATTTCCAATTATTTAATACATGGCCGCACCTGATTGGTCCACGGGGGATGTTGATCCCCGGTGAATCCCCCCCCAGACCACCAACCCGCGGATCCTGTGCTTCGACCCGATTTCGCCCTATTTTCACTGCTTGATCCGACCACTAAAACATTAAACCCTGGGTCCTAATCCTTCCCTGCAGATCTGAGATCCATGCCCGGAGGTTTGCATCGGGGTCCGTGCTCCGAATTCCTCGCCCGACCCTCATCTAGCCGGTCCCCTAGCCATATTTAACCCCAGCTCCGCCGCACCATTCTACTCATCTTTGATGTTGTCCCTTCTTCCTGTGACCTCCACCCTGATCCTGGGAGTGACAGCCTTCGATTGGCGGAGTCGAAGAGAGGAGAGGACCACCCGCGTCACTGATCAAGGCGAAGAAGAGGCCTTACCAGCCACCGTCTGATCGACACGTGGCCTCTTCTCCGCCATCCATCCAGCGAAGGGTAGCCCTCGATCCTCCACCGTCAGATAACATACGTGGTCGACCCTCCTCCGTCCGATCACCGCCAGGGTTCGTCGTTGAGGTGCAACGCTCCTCCATCGTCTGATCAGCCACGTGGCGCGCTTCCAGCCCTTGGATAATAAGTGGGGTAATTTATACCCCTCATGTTTTGCATTTTCGCTTTGGTCCTGTAAATACTTTTCGTAGTTATTTTTTGTTTGGTAAAATTGCTTAGAGGACCTGGTTGTTTCCATTATTTGCATTTTCATCCCTGTTTGTGTTGGACACGTGCTTCGTCACGTGAATTTTGGTGATTTTGCAATATCTGGGCTGTAGGTTTTACGTGTTATGGAATGAAATATCTTTCTTTATATTTGCATTTATGCCCTTGTGAATGATGTTATTCGACATGTGTTGAATTTGATTGGGTATTTTGCAACTTATGCCCTGGGCTTTTAGCACCTGTTGCTAACAAGCCCGGGAACTTAAGTTTTCTTGCATTTGGGTCCCTTTGTGCCCATAACACGTGCCACACGCGTGGGAATCTGGTATTTTTGCACGAGGACCCCCCAGAGTTCTGAGTTTGTTATCTTTCCAGCCCTAGGACTTATTTTTATTGCAACTAGGTCCCTGTGCACTGTTTGTGTGTTTTTGATTTTAATAAAATAGCAAAATTCATCCAAGTTGAGTGAAAATTAGACAAGTGGCTCCTTCCACTGTGTAAAATTTTCACCAATTTTTGGATACATTTTTGAGCTGTTTTAGTATTTTTAAAAATTCAAAAACAGCCCTTTTTGCCTCTGTTCAGATTGAAAATACATAAAAATATTAAAACCCTTTTAAAAATTACAAAAAAATTAAGTTTTGTGTGTTTTGTGTCTTTGATTTTCTATGCATTTTTTGTCATTTTTAGATTTATAAAAAGCTTAAAAATGGAAAAACCTTGAAAAACTTATAAAAATTCTAATAAAGCATAGAAAACTCAAAAATTCAAAATTCCTTGTCCTGAATTTTCCTTTTTTTCATACTTTGAATGAAAAATACCTCCAGGCTTTGATAGGGTCATTATATATTTTGTTTTGGTCCTTGAAGCCTGGCTGGACATTAGCATCGTTTGTCTTCCTTCTTTGATTTTTAGAAAATTCCATAAAAATCATAAAATTCCCAAAAATTCACCAAAAACACTAAAAAATCCATAAAACCTAAAAATATTTTTGTTGGAATTTTTGGACTATTTTTGATCATTAAATAATTGCTTGAAGTTACTCATTTTTATTGTTTTATTATTTTCCTGCATATTTAAAAATCCAAAAGATATAAAAATATTAAAAAACCACCAAAAAAATTGTTTATATTTTCTTCTTTTTTAGACTACTTAGTAGAAGGCCAATTCGCGCTCCTTGAGTCCGATCCTGGGTGCTACACCAGGCTAATCTCATAGCCAGGGTTACTATTGGTTTTTATTGATTTTTATCTCTGTTTGGTGGCCTGTCCTTCATTTTTCTTGATGATCCGATTGATTTCCCGAGTGATTGAGGTCTTAACGACCCGAGTTATTTTTATTCCTTAATCGCTTGGTTCATTTTTCGGCTCATCAGAATGGCGCCATTGTCGGGGAGCACAGCTTTGTAGTCGCTTTTTGACTTTTTCCACGACTTTCTTTTTCGCGATTTTCTGTATAGATTTTTGTATATATTTTTCTGACATGTTTATACATTTATCTGGTCTGACCACTCTCTATTTGTTTTCTTGCGAGGGCCCGAGGACCGAGGCAGCTTTCTTCGGAAGCCGAAGCAACCGCGGGAATCGGAGGCGGTTCTCTTCTCTACAGAGCCGCAGGAGAGCGCGAGGAACCAAGCAGAAGTGCGGGAGCCGCGGAATAGCCACGTATTAGATTAGTCGTAGATTAGCTTAGATTTCTTTCCAGTTAGACCATTTATTATAGTAATAATATAGAGACCGAACTTTCAGAGACTTAGACTTTCGGGGTCTGTTTCGCCGAGTACCGGTGTGCTCGGGGGACCCCTCGGCTTTTTCGCGGTTTTCACGGTTTTCGTGTTTTCTTTACCGTTTATTTCCCGCCTTTCTAATTCTCGCGGTTTTCAGCCCCTAGCCTTAGGATTTTTGCTCGACTATGACGTAAATAAGTAGGTCCACACACATTAATAACTTTGCCTGTACCTATAGATCGATTAATTGGACTAATAAAAATCTAAAAAAATAGTTGATCCACTATCTTCGAGCCTACGCGTTGTGAGCCCACCCTGTCAAGCGCTACTCCTGAACTCGATTTGTCGAGAAGAGGAGGGGTGAGCCTACACCAGACTCTTGGATTGAAGGTTGGTGGTCGACTAGCCGTTCTTTCGAGTAGAACTGCTTGCTTAGGGCTCGGATTTCCGTCTGCATCATTTAGGTAGTTTTATTTCAGTCTTTAAATTATGCACTGATCATTTTGCATGTATACTGCTGGAGTAAGGTACACATTTCTAACTCTGCATGCATCATTGATTTTCGCGCATCGGCTTTTTCGTCTTCTCCCCCTGTTTTGGATTAAAATAACCAGGAGAACTGAAAAATTCGTTAGGCAATTATTTGATATTGAAAAATACATAAAAACGAAAAACTATAAAATTGGGACTGCTAACTCAACTTGACCCTAAAAAACACTCATCATAAAATTTGTCTTGGGGAGAGCAACCCCCTCATTGTCTAGTTTGCTTGAGCGAGAGAGTGATCCGAACACTAGGATAGAGCCATATCCGAGCCCCGATTAGACTACCGGCCTTTTATACGGGATAGTCTGTTCGGCGGATTGGATTCCCAACAGGTCGCGTAATCGCTCTGCTATCTTAACTTGATCACCTAATAAAAACTGACAAGATAATTGACCGAACTCGTACGGTCTTCAGCTCGCGTTGAGTAGGTGAATCCGGGGTTTGCTTGCTAATCATATTTGTTACCAAATCCCATCTGCCCGACTCACCAGATCACGATGATGGGCAGGAGGTCTCTTAGGCAGCCTCTGGCTGCACCACTTTTCAGCACTCTAGCCCACTCATCTAGGTCGGTTCGTGAGAGCTCAGACCCGCTCTCCAAACCCGAGTTCGACTCCGCCCTGTTCCCCCTCGACCACCCTTCTACCATTCCTGAGATTCCAGTGCCAGATGAGAGACCACAGTCAAATGAGCTATCGGCACATGAGTTTGGATCTTTTGCCTTTGTAGAGACCATGACTGGCAGCAGCGATGACCGCATCGGAGGTCCCCGAGGAGAGCAGACTTTTGTCCTGGACTAGGGTGCAATCAACTCCACCCTGATCGCCTCCCTTGACTCAGTTCAGCAGCAGTTGAGGGATCATGGAGCATTTATGATTGAGATGAGGAGAGAGATGGAGAAAATGAGAGCCGATCGCGAGCAGCGCGAAGACAGACCCGATGGTGCGGCAGCAGCCGCAGTAGCAGCAACAACCGCAGCAGAACCTCCGAGACCGATGCGGAAGTTGCACAACCCCGGATCAACTTTGACGCACCGTTGGGTGTACTTCCAGCTATCGTGGGGGACTTCAAGTTCCCCCCGAACACCTTGCAGCTTCTACCCCGGTTCCATGGGCTGGATACTAAGGAGCCCCATCTTCATCTCCATGAGTTTGAGATGATCTGCAGCACCGTCCACGGTCGTCAGGTGGACGCAGATACCATCAAGATGATTGCCTTTCCCTTCTCCCTGGCAGACAGAGCAGCCAACTGGCTGAAGCACTTAGGGAGGTTTGTGTACACTTGGGAGCAGCTCCGCACCGAGTACTTGAAGAAGTACTATCCACTCGGGCGGACAAATGCAGGGAGGGCCCTGATCAGCAACTTCTCCATGCTCCCCAACGAGCAGTTTCACGAGGCATGGGAGAGGTTTAGATATCTTACCAACAGATGCCCGCACCACGACATCTCGAAGTCGAACCTTGTTCAGAGCTTCTTTTGCGGGTTGACACCAGAGCTGCAGGTCCTGGTGAACGCTTCTTGTGGCGGGTCCTACTTCACCAAGGATCATGATCAGGTCTGGGCCATTTACGAGGAGATGGCCGAGAACTACACAGTGATGTCCCAGACCCGATTCTACACACAGGGACGTCCTCAACCACAGACTGTGCAGTACCAGAGGATAGCACGGGTTGACGCCGGTCCATCCACTTCATCAGTGGCAGCAGCACAGGCCGAGTCCATAGCCGTTGACATGGGCATCATCAGCGAGAAGCTGGATCGGATGGAGATCATAGAGAAGAAGCAGTGCCAGGGTATCACGTAGATGGAGCAGATGGCACAGACTCTGAGTGACCTGAAGACACAGCTCATGTGTCTCCAGGAGGCACAGACGGCTTCCTAGCCCCGTCTTCAGGCACGAGGCAATTCGAGTAGCACCGGCAGCTCGTCCCAGCGCTCCAGCCACCAACAGCCTATACAGGTTCACCTTGTACAGGCGGAGCCGTACCAGCAACCGCAACCTTCTTACCAGTCACCACCATCTCCTGACACACAGATGGTAGTCTACCAGCTGGATTAGTCGCTGGCAGTACTCCCTCCCCTCTCTTACGAGCCTGAGCCGTTGATGGACGTCAACGGGATTTGGCACGACCGACCCCAGCCTGGTATCCGACGAGACCATCTCGGATTCTGTTGGTCGGCCGGAGGTGCCAGCTCCCAGCATCAGCCTTCAGGTCAGCGTGGCCAATACAGCTATCAGAGAGCACCAGCAGCAGCAGCCCCCAGTACACCAGCAGCAGCAGCAATAGTCCTCACAGTATGGTCCTCGTCCCTATCAGCAGGGACAGTCTTGGAGGCGAGAGCAGCCTCAGCAGCAGCAGTATCATCCCCAGCAGTACCCCTCTCACCCTCAGCACCAGCCACAGCAGTAGCCTCACTACCAACAAGGCTACCCGTCAGGTTCTCATGGGCCATCCTATGAGAACCCCGCCTTGGACGACATAGCCCGCCTCCTTAGCATTCAGCAGGCTACTTTCAGATGGGAGATGGACAAGTTCCGCCAGGAGATGCGGGAGATTGTGAGAGGGAAGGCCACTATCCCTGCCCAGATTGAGACGAACCCGAACAATCTGAAGAGGAAGTCTGAGCAGGTAGATTTCACAGAGTATGCCACTCCTAGTGATGCTTTTGGTGATATGTCTGCCTATCTTTTTGATACTGACTTTGTCACACTTAGGAGCAGTAGGATGCCAGCAGGCGGTGCCTCGTTTGAGCGATGACGAGTCGCTAAATATGATAAATAATTCGAGTTCGTTGTGGTACGTGTACTTAGCGATTCGGTCAGAACCGAGAGAAGGATCTCCGTGAAGAGTGTCTCGGCTTTAATTTATATCCCGGGCAAGTCCGGGGTCGAACACAGGGAGGCAAAGGAACAACTTGAGAATAATTTGAAAATTAAGTTTTAGATTTTCAATGCGGTTTTTTTATATTTTTTTAATGCAAATAGGATGCCAAAATGCACAATGCAAGTGAACTAATATACTAAGAAAGCATACAACTTAGCCAAATTAAGTTTAATGCCAAATCAGTTCAATTCAGCCAAATTATATTTTCCTAGAATACTAATCCAGAGATGAATGCAAGGTATTTTTTTTGGAATTTTAGGGGTTAAAATGCAACAAGGAAAAATGCACACTTTTTATGGATTTTTTCGCAATTTCTCACACAAACAGTAAGCAAAAATTATGAAACTTTTACTGGAGTGCAAACATGATGAAATGAATCTACAGTAATTTTTTAGAATTTTTTGACAAAATATGAATTTTTTATTTATTTTTTAGTGAAAATAGAGTGATAGTGAGTAAATAATTTCTAATAAATCCATATTGTTAAATTAATCAGAGTGCGAATTATCTCAGAAAGATATTTAGATACGAAATCCAGTAGAGTTAAAATTTCGCAAAAAGGATATACGTGGATTTAATTAAAAATAAAATACTAAAAACACTCTACAGTTTATTTCAGGCACAAGACATCTCCATTTTAGATGAAATTTGGACAGTAAGCTAAACACTCTTCAAGGCATCACATATGATTTTTGTGGAATTTTTAGAGCAACCGTGTGTGAGATATAAATTTAAGAACACTGATTGGGTAAAATATGTAGAATTTCAGTTTGACAATTTAATTTAATTACCCAAGACCACAAAAATATAAATAAATACTCAGATGACAAAGAATAAGTTGCTCCACACAAGACTATTTTTCTTTAAATAAAAGGATGCCAAAACAAGGTCCAAATCAACACACAAACATAGGGGTCTTTGTGCAATACAGAAATTGAAAAGAAACTCAAACTTATGTGCAGGAACTGATATGAAATATTCTAAACTTGTAATAAAAAAACGCAATTTTTACATTAAAAAATAAGGAAAAGGGTCACCTTCTTCTTCCTTGGCACGATGGGGGATGAACCCAAAAGGCAGTGGGGCGGTGTCGGCGGCACGGCCGCGCGCGTCGGCGAAGAGGAGAGCGGCGGAGGCATCGGCAGCCGCGAGGAGGTGGCGGGGGCGGCCACGGTGGTTGAAGGCGCTGGGAAGGGCGATGGGGAGCGACGGCAGCGGATGTAGCTCCTCCGCGGAGGAACGCCGACGGGAGGCGCAACAGCGGCGGCGAGAGGGGTCGCGGCCGGCTGAGGCTGAGCTGAGCGGCGCAGCCGCTGTTGGCTGCGCGGCCGCGAGGGGAGGCCGCGGCCGGCGGCGGCTGCGGAGGAGAAAGGGGGGCGGCGGCGGTGCCCGCTGCTTCCCCTCCGTTTATTTTTTTTTGAATTTTTTTGATTGTTTTGTTGCTATTCTGATTTTTTGTTTTAGATTTTAAATTTTCTTAAATTTTTTTTACAGTTTTCTTAAACAGGAAATATGTACACAACAAAAAAATAGTAAACAAAATGGTAGATGATGAGTTGGTGGTGGTGATGATGAAGAACTAAACAAATGAAGGTTGGTGGTATTGTGATGTGCTAAAAAAATTTGCAAAGAAACAAATGATGACAAGATGAAAATAAACTTACCTAAGATGGACGGTCGCCTATGATGTGCTCACGAGAGCACGACCTTCACTCGAATCGTCGGCGCGCGATGAGCTCGAGCAGCGCGCGGTTGCGACTGCGATGTTGGCCAAAAAACCAACGGATCTCACCGGAGAGAGGGCCGTCGTCGCTCGACCGTGGTTGCGTCGCTGTCACCGATTCAACTCTGAGAACTAGGCTCTCCTCACATAAAGATGGATCAAGTGCAAATTGAGGAGGATGGAGTGTATATAAAGAAGATGAATTGAGAAGTTATTAAAGTGGTGGGAGGTTATATTATTAATGGAGTTGAATGGGAGGTTTTAAAAAATGGTGGAGTTGAATGGAGGATGGTGGTAAAGAGTTGAATGGTGGTTATTGTAGAGAATGAAAATTAAATAAATAAATAAAATAAAGTTGGCTACTTTAATTACAATAGAATAAAAAAGAAGAAAATAAATAGTGGAGAATTTACAAGGGAAGACAAACAACATGTACACATTTTTTTACTTTTCTAATATGTATTTTTTTTATCTTTTTAATAAGAGATATTTACAATGACAAAATACAATAAAATACTACAATTGAAATATAACACAATCATGATATTTTTGTATTTTTAGTAATAAAAAAGGAAGAAGGAATGAATATGTACATAATATACAATGCACATCTAGGTCCCAAAACCCAACTTTTACAAATGAGCTCCGATTTTAATGAAACCACTTCCGTTGGATAGATAATTTTCTAACTTGAACTTTAAAAGTGAGTTTGGTGAATTTGGAGTTCATACAGAGCGGTAATTTGGCTTAGAAGTTGGTTTTTACGGCTTTTTCTCTTTGGGATTTAGGAGCATTTATTTGAGGTAAAATTTGTTTTGTATTTTTGTATTTTTATATACATTGATATGAACACTTTGGAGAAAGAATTAGCCAAAAAAGAGTTGAAATGAATTTATTAAAAATACATGAAGTTTTGGGCTATTTACAGGTGAAAAACTCCGTTATTTTTGTGGCTTTTTATTGTTAAATTATTTTGTACAATATAATATACATTAATTAGTGTGTTTTATTTAGAAGAGTCATTTTGTTAATTTATAGATTTTATGGACATTTTTATGGGATTTTACTCGGGGATTTTATTAGAATCAAGATATTGAGATGATGAATCGTGGATTCATCACCCCCCTATACTTAAACTTTGTTAGTCCTCGAGCAAATAAAGAATGAATAAGTTGGATTAACCCCTGACTGTGCATGTGAATACAAGTCTTGATCCATTCAAGAACTCTTGATTTTAGAGATCCTAAAATTCTAAGTTGAACCAAGATCTAGTCAAAAGGTATCCAATTTCCCTAATCATCAGACTCTCTTTGTATACATATATAGTAGGGATATGACTTTAAGTGTTGACCGCAGTTACAAGAGTAGAGTCACAACGTCACCCAAGATTCCAGTCCAAGAGACTCTCCTAAGGACCCGATCCTCAACACTAAGGAATAAATCATTTCTTGCATCCAATCCACCGTCTCTTTAGTTGTCAGACTTAAAAGTGTAGATGGAAGGCCAGTTGATGGAGGGCATAGGATTGTGTCATTTCTTCTCTCCCTTTCATTGGAACAAGGATCCTCTCGAGTGCCTTACTACTCAACGCATTTTTTTGGTGTTGATCAGTGCGTCCGTCAAGAGAAGTTGGAGCCGTCTGCACTTGTTTTCCTGGGAGTACAGCGGGGTGTGTCTTTTTTGAGTATCTATTATACCTTCTACACCCAGACTTGTAGCATTTACGATGCAGAGCCCTTTTTTGGTACAAGCCCGACTCCTGGTCCTAATAGTGGTGGTCCAAGTGGACACTTTTGAAATGGTTGGGAGCGCTCGCCTTTGGTGGAAGCTCTTTGATATTTTACTTTGTATGGAATGAGAGCTTTTCTTTGACATTTCATTGATTTGTAGTATTTTTGGCTAGCTCCACTGCTTTTACCAAGAGTTGGCGCACACTGATCAACATTTTTTAATTTTATCACACCCTGGCACATAGGTAATTCTCAAGAGATAGTACAAGAACCATGTTCTCATACTGGCTAAAAATGCTGACACTCAGGTTTCATGAAGCCTTCAAGTTTTTCATAATTAGGCCATTTTCTATTTTTTAATCAATTTTTAAAACATTTCCACGTGGCCTGCTCTGATTGGTCCACGGGGATTGTTGACCCCCGGTCAACTCTCCCCCGCGGACCAAACCCCCGCGGATCCTGCGCCCAAACCCGACTTCTCCGATTTCTCGCCGCTCGATCCGCCTACCAAACCCGTAAACCCCGGGCTCTATCTCTTCCTCGTACATCCGCGATCCTTGCCCGGTTGTTCGCATTGGGATCCGCGCCTCGCCGTGCCCTGCTCGACCTGATTTAGCCGGACCCTTTGCCATATAAAGTCCCAGCTCCGCCTCTGATTTCACTCATCTTTGGATCATTCGTTTTCCACCCAAGGACCTCCATCGCCTCCGCGAGAGTGACAACTTGCTCCAGGCAGTGTTGCAGCGAGGAGGGGACGAGTCGACCATCGATCCGGCGACGTTGCACCGCCGTGCGCCTCCTGGAGGTGACGCTCGAGCCTCGGGCACCGATGACCCTTGAGGCAAGGACTTAGAGCATCCCCTGCTCTTCCCCAGTCGACAGCAGCCAGTAGGTAGACCTCTCTCCTTCTCTATTTCTTTAATTTTGATTTTTGCCCAATTTCCCCCGTCGTCGTTCATCGCCGATTCCGACCACCCTCGCCTTCGTTTCGACCATCGGAGTCACCCATCATCTCCGTCGTTCCCCCGCGCACCTTCTTCGCCCACTCATTCACCCCGTTCGCAAAGGAACTGGGTCTCGAGTTCCTTCGCCATCGCTCCGCCGGAGCTCGCACGCCCCGCCGCACCATCCACCTTCACCTCCGCTTACAGGGTCGAGGCACTTTGCCCTCGACCCGCGAGTCTATTGCCGTGTTTTTCAGGATCATCCGAGCCCATCTGAGGGCCTAGACCATCTGGTGCAGCAGCTCGACCTCCGCCAGTGTCGCCGGAGCTCTCCAGAGCTCCTCGCCACCATCGGAGGGTACCATTCGACGCGGGAGGCCAAGGAGCTTCTCCTATGATCTTCAGCAGCCCGCGAGGAGGTCTTTAGCGCGTACACGATCTCGGTGAACCTCACCGAAGTCCAGTTCTTCGAGGAACCTCCGCAGCCGTCCGATCGCCTCCGAGCTTCAGTTTACATCGTAGTCGTCCACGCCAGGAGCAACCGTCACCGTTTGATCAGTGAAGGAAAGATCGCAGCCGTCCGATCGACGAGGGTTAGCCACGTCGCTTCCTAGCCGCCCGATCTTCCACGTGGCGAGGCCCCAGCCGTTCGATCAGGACCGAGGGATCCTTGTTGAGGCGCCACCCTTCCCTGACCGTCCGATCTACACGTGGTGCGCATCTGGCCCTCGATTTAATAAAGGGTAAATTTCTTCTCAGGCCCTTAGTTTCTTAGTTGTTCTGTTGTAGTCCTGTAAATATTTTAGATGTTTTATTTGTGTTTGGTAAATTGCATAGTGGACCCTGTCTTTTCTGGTATTTGCATTTATACCCTTGTACGCAGTGATGCACGTGCTTCGTCACGTGTTTTTGTGGGTTAATTGCATGTATAGGCCTTAAGTTCTAGGGTGTTAATGAATGAATTTATAGTTTTGATATTTGCAGAAATACCCCAGTGCGTGGTTTAATTATGCAAGTGCTTTATTTCTTGGGTTATTTACACTGAAGACCCTGGACTTTTAGTACGTGTTACTAAACAGTCCAGGAACTTTATTTTTCTTGCAAAAAGGTCTCTGAGTGCCCAGGTCACGCGCCTCGTGCGTGGTTTCTTGGATAAATTACACCGGACCCCCTGGACTTTCTACTAATTGCGTACAGGTCCCTGTGCACTGTACCCTTGTTTTCATTTTGAATAAAATAGCAAACCAACTCCAAATTTGATGAAAATTGGACACATGGCTCCTGCCATGGTGTAAAATTTTCTATAAATTTTGGAGACATTTTTGATAGTTTTTGATATTTTTAAAAATTAAAAAACAAGCATTTTTGTTACTGTCAAACTTTAAAATTCACAAAAAATATTAAATCACCTCTAAAAATTACAAAAAATTAGATAGTGTGTGATTTGTGTTGCTTGATTTTCGGACCAATTATGGTCATTTTTAGATTTCTAAAATCTCTAAAAATTACAAAACCTCTAAAAACCCATAAAAATTCTAATAGTTAAAAAAAATAAAAAATTAATAATTCCAGTGGCCAAATTTTCCTTGTGTTTTCTTCTTTACAGGAAAATTACCTTCAGACCTTTATAGGCCATTTTGCATTTTAAATTGGCCCTCCAAGTCTGACTGGACAGTACCCTTCTTTTCTTTCCTTGTTTGATTTTTAGAAAATTCAATAAAAATAAGAAAATTACCAAAAATTAACCAAAAACAGTAAAAAATATAAAAAACATAAAAACATTTTTGTTTGAATTTTTGGGTGATTTTTGAATAGTTAAATAATTCATCCAAGTTGCTTGTGTATTTGTTTTCTTTTTTTCTTAATTACATTAAAAATCCAAAAAAATATAAAAAGATTAAAATCCACCAAAAATACCTTTCTTTTATTTTATTCCGATTTTTGACTACTTCATAGGCCGCAAGGAAATCACGTGCTCCCTGAGTCCGACCCTGGTCGCTATACCAGGCTAATCCAATAGCCAGGGCCACTATTGTTTTTATTTGATTTTTATCTCTGTTTGGTGGTCTGCACTTAATTTTCTTGATTGATCTGGCCGATTGCTCGAGCGACTGAGGTAGCAACGACCTTAGCTCTATTTTTATCTACCCTTAGTTGTTCGGGTATTTTTCGGGTCATCAGAGCCCACCCCGTCAAGCGCTACTCCTGAACTCGACTTGTCGAGAAGAGGAGGGGTGGGTCTAGACCGGACTCTTGGATTGGAGGCTGGTGGACGACTAGCCATTCTTTCGAGTAGAACTGCTTGCTTAGGGCTCGGTTTACCGCTTGCATCATTTAGGTATTTTTATTTTAGTCTTTAAATTCTGCGCGGATTATATTGCATGTAGACTGCTGGAGTCAAGTACGCCTTCTATCTCGTGCATGCATCATTGATTTTTCGTGCATCGGCTTTTTCGTCTTCTCCCCCTGTTTTGGATTAAAATAACTAGGAGAACCGAAAAATTCGTCAGGCAATTTTGTTTGATTATTGAAAAATACCTAAAAAAGAGAAATCATAAAATTGGGATTGGTTAACTCTATTGACCCTAAAAGACGCTCACCGAAAAATTTGTCTTGGGGAGAGCAACCCCCTCCTTGTCTGGTTTACTTGCGCGAGAGAGTGACCCGCACACTAGGTAGAGCCATATCCGATATTTTTCACGACTGATTACCGGCTCTTTCTGTACGGGACAGTCGGTTGAGAAAATATCGGATTACCCAACAGGTCACGTTAATCGCTCTGCTATCTAGACTTATCACCTAATAAAATTGACAAGATAATTGACCGAGCCTTTACGATCTTCAACTCGCATTGCGTAGGTGAATCAGGGGTTTGCTTGTGATCATTGTTGTTACTAGATCTCATCCGCCTGACTCGCCAGATCACGATGATGGGCATGAGGTTTCTTAGGCAGCCTCTGGCTGCACCGCTTTTCAGCACTCCAACCCACTCATCTAGGTCGGTTCGTGGGAGCTCAGACCCGCTCTCCGAACCCGAGTTCGACTCCGCCTTGTTCCCCCTCGACCACCCTTCTACCGGTTCCGAGATAATAGTGCCAGATGAGAGACTATAGTCAGATGATTTATCGGCGCCTGAGTTTGGGTCTTTTGCCTTTGCAGAGACCATGGCCGACAGCAGCGACAACCGCACCACAAGTCCCCGAGGAGAGCAGACATTCGTCTTGGACCAAGGTGCGATTCAACTCCACCCTGATCGCCTCCCTTGACTTAGTTCAGCAGCAGTTGAGGGATCAGGGAGCTTTCATGATAGAGATGAGGCGCAAGATGGAGCAGATGAGAGCCACCGCGAGCATCGCGACCTAGGGGGCAGACCCGACGATGCGGCAGCAGCCGCAACAGCAGCGGGAGCAGAGCCACTGAGACCGATGCAGGAGTTGCACAACCCCGGATCGACTTTGATGCACCATTGGGTAGTACTTCCAGCTATCGTGAGGGACTTCAAGTTCCCCCTGAACACTCTCCAGCTTCTACCACGGTTCCATGGGCTGGCTATTGAGGAGCCCCATCTCCACCTTCAGGAGTTTGAGATGATATGCAGCACTGTCCACGACCGTCAGGTGGACCAGGATACCATACACATGATTGCCTTCCCCTTCTCACTAGCAGACAGAGCAGCCATCTGGCTGAAGCATCTGGGGATATTTGTTTATACCTGGGAGCAGCTCCGCACCAAGTACTTGAACAAGTACTATCCACTCGGGCGGACGAATGCAGCGAGGGCCCTGATCAGCAACTTCTCCATGCTCCCCAACGAGCAGTTTCACGAGGCATTGGAGAGGCTTAGAGATCTTACAGACAGATGCCCGCACCACAACATCTCGAAGCCGAACCTTGTTCAGAGCTTCTTTTGCGGGTTGACACCAGAGCTGCAGGGCCTGGTGAATGCTTCTTGTAGCGGGTCCTATTTCACCAAGGACCACGATCAGGTCTGGGCCATCTACGAGGAGATGCCAAAGAACTACATGGTGATGTCCCAGACCCGATTGTACACTCAGGGACGCCCCCAGCCACAGACCGTGCAGTACCAGAGGATAGCACGGGTTGACGCTGGTCCATCCACTTCGTCAGCGGCAGCAGCACAGGCCGAGTCCACAACCGTTGACATGGGCATCATCAGCGAGAAGCTGGACCGGATGGAGATCATAGAGAAGAAGCAGTGCCAGGGTATCACGTAGATGGAGCAGATGGCACAGACTCTGAGTGACCTGAAGACACAACTCATGTGTCTCCAGGAGGCACAGATGGCTTTCCAGCCCCGTCTTTAGTCATGAGGCGATCCGAGTAGCTCCGGCAGCTCGTCCCAGCGCTCTAGCCACCAGCAGCCTAGACAGGTCCATCTTGTATAGGCGGAGCCGTACCAGCAGCCGCAACCCACCTACCAGTCACTGCCATCTCCAAACATGCAGATGGTGGTATACCAACCTGATCGGCCTCTGGTAGCTCTCCCGCCACCCCAGTACGAGTCAGAGCCGTTGATGGATGTCAACGGGATTTGCTACGACCGCCCCCAGCCCGGTATCCGACGAGACCATCCCGGATTCCGTTGGACGGCCGGAGGTGCCCAGCCCCAGCAGCAGCCGTCAGGACAGGGTGGCCAGTACATCCATCAGAGGGATCACCACCAGCAGCAGCAGCCCCCAGTGTACCCACAGCAGCAGCAACAGTCACAGTCGTATGGCCCTTGTCCTTATCAGCAGGGACAGTCTTGGAGGCGTGATCAGCCTCATCAGCCGCAGCATCATTCACAATCGTATCCCTCTCACCCACAACACCAGCAGTAGCAGCCTCACTACCAGAGAGGCATGGGTCATCCTATGAGAACCCCGCCTTGGATGACATAGCCCGCCTCCTTACAGATCAGCAAGCTACATTTCGACGGGAGATGGATGAGTTCCGCCAGGAGATGCGGGACATCGTGAGAGGGAAGGCCGCCATCCCTGTCCAGATAGAGCCCAATCCGAACAAGCTCAAGAGGAAATCTGAGCAGGTAGTTTGTACTGAGTATGCCACTCCTAGTGATACATTTGGAGATATGTCTGCATATTTATTTGATACTGATTTTGTCACACTTAGGAGCGGTAGGATGCCAGCAGACAGCGCCTCGTCTGAGCGACATCCAGAGACCACTTCCAGAGCGCCCGACGAGGAGGAGAGCGGTACTGAGGCCGCTAGAGATGATGACAGTGGTACTGATGCCACCACGGATGCTGATCCCACCGGCGGTACTGATGTCGTCGTTTCACCAGTTGGAGGAGGTGGTACTGAGGCCATCCATGTTGCCGAGTCAGGGCACGGTAATGAGGCCGCCCGTCTACCAGCCGATGGTGGTGCTGATGCCACCGATTTTACTTCTGAGATTCCAGTAGTTTTTCCTTCTGCTGATGTACCTCGAAACATTTATGGCAATAAAGGAAAGGGTTTATTTTCTTCTGGTCCCACTGTGGTGCTTGATGTATATCTGAATCCGGTCGTCGAGCCGTCTAGACCCTCTCCTAGTCCTTCATCTGAGAAGGACCCTGTGATCCCCTTCCCTAGAGCTCTTCAGATGGGGAAGGGGAAGAAAATAGAAAATCAAGAAAGAGACAGCAGGAAGAGCTCAACCAGCAGATGATAGACCGTTTCTACATTCAGTTGACTCTTCAGGAGGCCTTGCAGCACATCCCTCTTCTTCAGAGATCGCTTAGAGACAGGACCACAATTAGGAGGAAGAGGAGGAACCACTAGTCAGAGATCCATGTGCTGACCAGGGCCACGTGTTTCGCGATCCAGAACCGTCTGCCGGCCAAGAGGCCAGATGCCGGAGCCCCTTATGTCAGATGCCACATTAGAGAGCAGAGGTTCGACCGCACTCTATTAGACAACGGTTCATCGATCAACCTCCTTCCGGCAGCCCTTCTCGACCGCTTCGAGTTGGGCACTCTACGACAGAGCAGGACAATCCTTCAGTTTGCTGATCGATCTGTCAAGAGGCCGAAGGGGTTGCTGAAGGACGTTGTTGTCACGATTCAGGGCCTACAATTCCCCGTGGACTTCGTTGTGTTGGACATGGAGATCCTTGAGTCGGTGACGGATACCCCCATCATTCTAGCTAGCCCGTTCTTGGCCACAACCAAGGCAGTGACCGACCATGATAGCGGGAAGGTATACTTTCGCATCGAGGGCGAGAGTGTACATATAGAGACGGTCGAGGACATCAGAGCCAGAGATACAACATGCTCAGAGACTACTTCCGATACAGAGCAGATGACAGAGACAGGGCGAGACATCCACCAGGACTGTGATTTTGTGATCACAGATGACGAGGCAGTATGGGCAGATCCAGACGCACATGCTATCCTCTCACCTTCAAAGACCGCTGATGCAGAGACGCCAGCAGAGGACAGCTTGGAGAGCACACTCCTGATCCAGGATACTTTTGAGGCAGCAGAGCCGGTTCGAGACCACGAGACAGATTTGTTTTGTGATGACGGTGGTACTGAGGCCACCATGGATGATATAGATCCCTTGGAGTCAGATTGTGACTGGGCAGAGTGTGATGAGTATATACCTGATCTGACTTCTTTTGAGCCTACAACCAGGGAGGAGGTTTATGCCATGCAGAGCAGAGACAGTCCAGATGAGCAGCCTTCCCCAGACCCAGTTTGCGAGGGAGAGTTCTCATTTTCCCGAGCAGATTTGGCAGCATACACTCAGATTCTTCAGAAGCCAGATTTGCCAGCACCAGTTTGTCCAGAGCTGAAGCCACTACCTGTGTCGTTGAAGTATAGGTTCCTTGCAGGTGAGCATGAGATGTACCCAATCATAATCTCCGCTGATTTGACTGGAGAGCAAGAATCCCGTCTGATGGGGGTTCATGAAAAGAACCACAAGACGATAGGATGGAGTGTAGCAGATCTCCAGGGGATCAGTCCGGCTCTGTGCTCTCACCACATCTATCTCTAGGATGAGGCAAAGCTGTCGCGTGAGTTCCAGCAGCGGCTGAACCCGAATCTGAGAAAGGTTGTCATGAAGGAAATCTCGAAGTGGTGGAGCACCGATTTTATCTACCCCATCTCCGACTCCAAGTGGGTCAGTCCGTTACACGTGGTGCCCAAGAAGACGGGCATCACTACAGTGGTTACGGAGTCCGGAGAGGAGATTGCTACCTGGGTACCCACTTCTTGGCGGGTCTGCGTGGATTACAGACGACTCAACCAGGCCACCAAGAAGGATCATTTCCTCCTGCCCTTTATAGATTAGATCATTGAGAGACTGGCAGGGAAGAGCCATTACAACTTCTTGGATAGGTACTCTGGCTATAATCAGGTGGCCATTGCACCCGAGGACCAAGACAAGACCACCTTCACCTGTCCCTTTGGCACATACGCCTTCATACACATGCCATTTGGGCTATGCAACGCCCCTGCAACTTTTCAGAGATGCATGTTGTCTATCTTTTCGGACATGGTGGGGGAGTGCTTGGAGGTCTTCATGGATGATTTCTCGGTCTACGACGACGGATTCGACTCCTGTCTTGACTGCTTAGGCCGAGTCCTTCAGCAATGCATTGAGGTTCGCCTGGTATTATCTTGGGAGAAGAGTCACTTCATGGTGACTCAAGGGACGGTGCTTGGCCACATCATCTCCAACAGGGGCATGGAGGTTGATCCGGCCAAGGTGGATGTCATTAGCAAACTCAATCCACCGTCCAACTTGCAGCAGCTACGGTCTTTTCTGGTGCACATTGGTTTCTACTGGCGATTCATTCGTAATTTCAGTAGGATTGCCCGACCGTTGACTTATCTGCTGATGAAAGACACTGAGTTCCTTGTTGATGACAAGTGCCTTTCGTCATTTGAGACTCTCAAGAGATGTGTGATAGAGGCTCCTGTCATTCAGCCACCTAATTGGTCTCTCCCATTCGATCATGACGGATGCCTTATATTTTGCCGTGAGGGCCGTGCTAGGACAAAGGAGGGATGGAGTCTCGTTTGCTATTCACTACGCTAGTCGTACATTGGATGCCGCACAGTAAAACTACACAGTCACTGAGAAGGAGATGCTAGCCGTAGTCTTTGCCCTAGATAAGTTCAGATCGTACATTATCGGATCTAGAGTGACCATCTTTACTGATCATACCGCCATAAGGTACCTCATAGCAAAGAAGGATGCCAAAGCTAGATTGACCAGATGGATCCTTCTACTCCAGGAGTTTGATATAGAGATTAAGGATAAGCCTGGAGTCAAGAATGTGGTGGCGGACCATCTCTTCCGATTGGAGTATCTTGAGGATTCTGAGCAGATTGACCCCATTTGTGAGATCTTCTCAGATGAGGCGATCCTTGCTATCACCTCGCTCCCATGGTATGTCGATATTGTGAACTATCTTTTCGCCAAGAAAGTTCCACAAGATTGGCCCAGGCAAAAACTTGAGACCTTCCTCGCGAAGGCCAAGTTTTACCATTGGGAGGATCCCGTCCTTTACCATAAGGGAGGGGATAGTATCTGGCATAGGTGCATTCCTCAGGAGGAGCACCACAACATCCTTACTTACTGCCACAAGCTTGAGGCAGGAGGACATCACTCAGGGGAGGAGAACGCCATAGAAAGTGCTCCAATCCGGCCTATGGTGGCCTACTCTCTTCAAGGACTCTGATGAGTTCGTGAAGAGGTGTACTGACTGTCAGAGGATGGGCACTTGTGGACAGCGTGATATGATGCTGATGCAGCCCATTCTTTTCTGTGAGGTTTTTGATGCATGGGGCATCGATTTCATGGGACCATTCCCTAAGAGTCAGGGATTTGAGTACATTCTGTTGGCCGTTAATTATGTGAGTCGTTGGGTTGAGGCCATCCCCGCCCGAACCGCAGATGCTAGGAATGTTTGCAGATTTTTGAGGAAGAATATCATTTCACGGTTCGGGGTGTGCCTAGAGTGTTGATATCTGACGGGGGGTCTCATTTTGTCAACGACAAGGTAAAGGCCCTTGCTAGCGAGTTCAGCATAGACCATCGAGTTGCCACTCCATACCACCCTCAGACGAATGGTCTTGCTGAAATGTCGAACAGGGAGATCAAGACTATATTGCAGAAAGTCGTCCGCCTTGACCGAAAGGATTGGTCATAGATTTTGGACTCGGTCTTGTGGGCATATCGGACGTCTTTCAAGATTCCTTTGGGTACATCTCTCTTTCGCCTCGTTTATGGCAAGCCGTGCCATTTACCTATTGAACTGAGACATAGGTCACTTTGGGCAGTCACTGATATACTTTTGGATCCAGATAGTGTAGGAGATCAGAGGAGGGTAGAGTTAGCAGCCCTGGAGGAGCTTCGTGATACCGCCTTTTCAAACAGCCTACATTATAAGGAGAAAGTGAAGGAGTAGCATGATTCTCATATCAGCCACAAGCAGTTTGAGCCAGGACAGAGAGTATGGCTGTTTGATGCTAGGCTTAGATTATTCCCAGGAAAGCTACAGAGCAAATGGAATGGACCATATTTGGTGAGAAAGGTACACGACAACGGGAGTATTGACATATCTGAGTTGTCTTCTGAGAGTACCTTTCGAGTGAACGGCCAGCGGCTTAAGCCATATCTAGATCATGAGCCACGGGTCGTTGATGTTGCCCCTATTCACTTTGCGTGAGATGTGGTCTCTTGACTCACATCTATTGCATCTCACGCCTGATTATCACTGTTCTTCCGACCTGTATAGATCCAGTTGTCCATATCACTCTATTCTTTAGTCCCACATCCCTTTTCTCATCTTATGATTATGTTATACTTAGGGTGTACTTTGCCCTAAGTATAGGGGGGATGTAGGACCTTCGGGTACTCTTTTGATTCTTTCTACGCCTGTTTTGCTGCCTATACTTAGGGATATTTCACCCTAAGTACAGAGGGGGTAGACTCTGTACATCCTTCACTCGGATTTCCCTTCATGTATAGCTTGCTATACTTAGGATTACTTGATCCTAAGTATAGGGGGAAAACACCGAGTTCTCCTCATTCTATTCTTTGATTCATCTCTGTATATAGCCATTCCTTTTCACTTTCCTGTACTAAGCATGAGTTATGTCTTCTTCATCACTCTTGATCACTCTGAGGACATCGTTCGAGCTAAGTATAGAGGGGTGTGTATATATTTCATATATACTTTAGCCATAACTCGTACTTTGTGTGAGTGTGTGAATAAATAAAAATGGCTAAAAACCCATAAAAATGAAAAAAACTTTCCCTTGTATATAAACTTTATTTTGCACATACTTATTTATTTATACAAACTATTTTTGTACAAATGATTGTAAAATGATTTGTGTAAAGGATTTGTAAATATTTTCATAACAAAATCTATGTATATAGTACAAAATTTTTGTAAAATGTTTTGAAAACAAAAAGTTTGCAAAAACCTTGTGTAAATGTTTGTAAATATTTTGCAAAACTTCGCATTCTTGCATACATCCATGTTTTTAAACATTTTTCAAAAAATTTGCATGATTGTAAATATTTGTAAAGTGCGCATTTGTAAATAGCATCTTTGTAAATATTTGTACAGTTTTTCCTGGATTATAGTTGACATTTAAACTAGCCTGGAATTAAATTGGAAAATGGAGCTCGATTAAGATCTTAATCCACCTAATTTTAAAAGGAACCTTATAGGACTTAGGGTTAAGGCTTTTCAGGTCCATGGTGACTTAATTCTTTGAGTCCACTAGGCTATGAGCACATGTCATCTTGATGAGCCTAAGTAGAGCACTTAAGAACACACGCATGACTCTCAGAGACAATGGCTTTACTTGCACCAACACTTTACACATAGCTCTCCACGGATGAGGTGGTGAGGAGGCAGTTTCCTTTGCCTTGGGGTAGCATATGAGGGTAGTACTTCTAGGCGGAACCTCTCTTCTTCTTCTAGTGAAGGAAGTGCGTCTCAACTTGGTCTGGTGGTGATGAAGTCTAAAGACAGAAGTTGTGGGTTGCAATAAAGCTTCAAAAGAGGGATAGTCTATTGGCTCAAGAGGGAAAACTCCTTGTATATATGCTGCATCATGTAGATATGTTGTACAGTTGCACATGAAAAAAATGTGCAAAAATAAAAGAACTCCAAAAAAGTGGTGGGTCGGATTGAAAATTTAATAATCCCACCGGAGTGTATATAGTCAAATAAAGCAAAGCTTATGGTATACATGTTCCATCTCATGAAGCTTGCAGCGGGAGACTTAGCTACACTGGTTAGAGCTCCCAAGGATACATGGCTACACTGGCCATGGTCCATTCTCTTCTTCCCCCTCTTCTTGAGCCGGTTGCACTTGACCTTAGAAGGGAATACCCCGCTTCTCGAGGAAAGAGTTGCTAGACCGAGGCATTAGAGTTACCAGGTTGGGGGAGGTTGCTTCTTTGTTACTTCTGAGGTGGGGAGCTACATATCACTTACACGGCAAGGAAAGATTCATGGTCATTAGAGTTTGTGTATGTAGACTTGTTCTGATCTGGTTTATTGAGGAGTCTTGCCCATAGATTGGTGGAACTTGGAGGCTGTTAGGTTTTAAAATTAAGTCCAAATAAGGTTCCGACACATTAATAAATAAAGATCTGATCGAGCTCATTATTTCAATGTAATGAAGGCAAGTTTAATAATCAGCATTGATCCATGCATATTCTCCTCGTTTTCTTTTTCTTTTTCTTTTTCACTTCTTTCTCAAATAAGTGTTTGCTAAGGGACTAGCAAAGTTAAAGTATAGGGGGGTGATGAATACCCATTCATCACTCTTTATTCTTTTATTTTAGCTACAAAACCTTTGCCAAACACATGTATATTCCTATAAATATCAATAATTGTCAAATAGCATGCATTGTGTAAAAATAAAGAATTAGCATGTTTTTGTGCATAAATAAAATAATAAAGAAATAAAAGAAAAAGAAGGATATATTTAGAATAAATATTGAGCGACTTAATCCCAAGGGAGGGCTCAGCATGGGCCTGACTGCATAAAAACCAAAGTAGAGAGAGATAAGGAAGCTCATGTGTGCATATACTTGTAATTAAATAAAAAATATTTTCCTCTAAAAATAAAAATAAAAATGGGTTTTTATTTATATGAATATATTTGTAAATATTAAATTAAAATAAAAATGAGAAAATTAAAAAGAAAATAAAAATTCCTTCATCATTGTAGAACACCATGTACATAGAACCACTCTTCTCTTTATTTATCCCTATAAATAAATCAATAAAATTCAATAAAAACATGTATATATTCCCTTATCCCATAAGGTATATAAATAAAATAAAAATGACAAAAATAAAATAAAAATAAAAAGAAATAAAAATAAAAACCAAAAGCCACTTTGTATATATACCATACATATATATAAATAAAAGTATTTATTTAACCCTTGTATAGAATTAATAAAAATAAAATAAAAATACCATGTTATTCCAAATTTTATCTTATAAATAAATAAAATATAAAATTTGAATAATTTGTGTAAAACTAAATAATTAAAAATTTAAAAATAAAAAATACATATGTATATACATGTATATAATAATAATATTTTGTAAATACCTTATTTATATTTCAAAAAAATAAATAAAAATCATAAAAAATAGTTTATAAATAAATAAATATTTTTCATGTTTTAACTTTTTTGAAATTCGACCATTTACTATTTTTAAATAAATAATCAAATAATTGGTATTTGGCGGGCTCTGATTGGTCCACGGGGGATTGTTGACCCCGGTCAACTCCCCCCCCCCCAGGACCACCAGAGCCGGGTTCGTTGTGCCCGACCCATTTTCTCCAAATTCTTCCCGCTCAACCCGATCGCCAAATCACTAACTAAACCCTGGGCTCTATTTCTTCCCCTTGCATCCGAGATCCTCGCCATCACCTCCGCTTAGGGATCCGCGCTTCACGGAACCCTGCCCGACCCTTTCTTCTCGGATCTGCAAGTGTATAAATCTCCAGCTCCGCCGCACGATTCTCCCTTCTTTGGCTCCGCATTCTCCTTCCCAGGACCTCCACCACCTTCGCCTGAGTGACAGCAAGCGACCGGTGGTGTCGCAGAGAGGAGAGAGTGACCCGACCATCGATCCGGCGACCTTGCGCCGCCGTGCGCCGCCCAGGAGTGGTGCTCGAGCCTCGGGCATCGACGGCCCTCGAGGCAAGGACCCAGAGCTTCAGAAGCTTCATCCTAGTCGACCTCAGCCATCTGGTACGTTTGAGTCTTCCTATCTTTCGCCAATTTCAGTTTACGCCCAATTTCATCCCCCGCCTACGACCATTGATTCCGACCACACCAGTCACCTTCTCGATCATCAGAATCGACCCTCATGCTCACGAGCCTCCTCCGCACATTCTACACCCACTCACACCCCCTGACTCGCCCCGGAGCAGGGTCTTCGAACTCATTCGCCGTCGCTTCGTCAGAGTTCGACCCCCACGACACATTGACCACCCACTTCGCTTCTAACCGGGTCGAGGCACTTTGCCCTCGACCCAGGAGTCCTCTGTGCTACTTTGCAGGTCTGAGGAGATCCATCTGAGGACCTCAACTTCCAGGCATAGGAGCCCAGCTCCGCCGTTGTCGCATGGGCTCCTCGGAGCTCCTTTGCGTCATCGGAGGAGCCTGACCGATGCGGGAGGCCTTGGCGATCATTTTCCACCTATCAGCAGCCCACGAGGAGGTCCAGCGCGTTCACAGTCCTCCGACGAAGCTCGCCGGTGAGGAGTTCTTCCAGGAACTCCTCCGCCGTTCGTTCGACTCCGGAGTCCCAGATTTAATCTGGACCGTCCTCTGATATGAAGAGGCGCCCCGCACCAGCACCGTTCGATTACCACGTGGCGCCATCTCCACCGTCAGATCCGAGCGAGGTTTACACGAGGAGGCGCCCGCTACCCGCAGCCATCAGATCAGCCACGTGGCGCGTCCTCCGCCCTCGGATCATAATAAGGGGTAAATATCACTTCGGCCCCCTCCTGTTTTGTCTTTATTGTTGAGTCCTGTAAATATTTTATATAATTCATTTTATTCTGGACATTTTGCACTTTGGACCTCGTGCTTGTTTTATTTGCATTTATACCCCTGTCTACGTGGAACGCGTGCATCGTCACGTGATTTTTGTGGTGTATTTGCAATATTTGGGCTAATGTTGTAAGGTGTTATGGAATGAAATATAGTTTTTATTATTTGCATCCATACCCCTGTGAGTGTTTTTTATTGAACATGTGCTGAATTTAGTGGGTTGTTTGCAGTTAGCTCCCTGGGCTTTTAGCACCTATTGCCAGTAAGCCCTCGAAACTTATATCCTTTGCATTTGGGTCCCTGTGTGTCAAGTACACATGCTTGGTGCGTGCTATATTGGATTTTTTGCACCAGGATCCCCTGAGCTTCTGAGTTTGTTACCTTTTAGCCCAAAACTTTATTTAAATTGCAAACAGGTCCCTATGTACTATTGGCTCTTGTTTGATTTAAATAAAATATCAAATCTCATCCAAATTAAGTGAAAATTGGACACGTGGCTCCTGCCACTGTGTAGAATTTTCACTAATTTTTGGCTATATTTTGGAGCCCTTTTATTATTTTAAAAATTCAAAAACATCTCTTTTTCCGTCTGCTCATCTTTTAAAATCAAAAAATATTAAAACCTTTTAGAAAATTCTAAAAAATTCATATTTTGTGAGTCTTGTTGTGCTTGATTTTCTGACCAATTTTGGTCATTTTTGGATTTATAAAAATTATAAAAATTGAAAACCCCTAAAAACTCATAAAAATTCTAAAAAATCATAGAAAATTCCAAAAATAATAAACCCTTTTTCTGAATTTTCCTTGTTGTTTCTATTTTCCAAGAAAATTACCTCCAGGCTCTGTTGAGACCATTTTATATTTTATTTTGGTCTTATAAGCCTGACTGGACAGTGTTCTTGTGTTTCTGCCTTATTTCATTTTTAGAAAATTCCCTAAAAATTAGAAAATTATCAAAAATTCACCAAAAACAATAAAAAATATAAAAATCATAAAAATATTTTTGTTTGAATTTTTGGATCAATTTTGGGTGTTGAAATAATTGCTTGAAGTTGCTTGTTTATATTGTTTTTTCATTTTCTTTATTATTCAAAATTCCAAAAAAATATAAAAATATTAAAAATCCACCAAAAATTTGCTTGTCTATATTTTCTTCATTATTTGACTACTTCGAAGGCCGCAAGGCCATCTCGTGCTCCTCGAGTTCGACCCTAGGTGCTATACCAGGTTAATATCATAGCGAGACCGCTACTTGATTTTTATCGTGTTTTGATCTTTGTTTGGTGGTCTGATCTTTTTCTTGTTGAGCTCTGAGTTCCGAGTGACTGAGGTCACACCGACCTTAGTTATTCCTTTACCTTAGTCGTTCGGGCGGCTCATCAGGTTCCCACGATGGGAAGGAAAACTTTCGTGAAGACCGCCGACTCCAACAAGGATGCCGCCACAACATGAAGTACCCCCATCGGGGAACGGCTACGGCTCGCGCACAGGCCCGAGGGGTTGCAGTTGCCGCATAGCAGGAGATGTTGGGTGATGGGGATCCTGTGCGTGCCGCGGGGTCGAGGCTAGGAGGCCTCCTGGTGCCACGGGCGGTGGCCTCGCATGGGATGCGCGAGATTGGGGTGTCGCTTGTCTGGATCGCCGCCTGGGCACGGTGAACTGGGAATCTGCAGGGAAATGGCCGCGGGGCTCCTGGAGGTGCAGCGGAGGAGCGCCGCCATGGGGCTTCGAATGGAGGAAGGAGATAGGTAGATGTTTAGGGAGGCGCAATATGGCTCGCCCCCAACCCCCCTGGAGCATCTGCTCGCCACCGACACAATGATTCTGGAACTGGAGGGGCGGCGCAATGGGGCGCGACTTGTGCCTAACTGGGAGATGGTGCCGCCACCAGCGGCTTCTCTGGAGGGTGCGCGCGCCATGGGAAATGGTGTCGCGACGCGTGATGGGAGAGCTTCTTCTTGAAGGGTGCGCATATATGAAAGCATGCGTTGGTGCTTCTACTCTGATGTGCTTCATGCCATGGTGTTGGAGATGCCTCTGGAATCGGAGAAGATGCAGCCTGTGCTATTGGCTGCAGCCATGAAGAAATTTGCGCCGCCAAAAATTAGGGTTCCAAAAAATTGGAACTCAAACAGACTCCAAAAAGAATGTCGAAGATCTTCAAGAATAACTTAATCGAAATCTCGAATAAAAAATAAATCTCAAGAATAAATCCTCGAGAATCGAACCCGCTCTGATACCATGTTATAAAATATGAAGAATGCGAAAGCGATTGATAAACAGAGCATAAACAAGAAAGATCAAACATGGAACACCAAGATTTTACGTGGAATCCTACTCCGTGAGGAGCGGGATGAAACCACGGAAGAAGCCCTCAAAGGGGCATGCTATGCATTACTTTTTCTCAATGAGTACAGGTGGTCTGGGGCTCCTTATATAGCCTCTCCAGAGCCTCCAAGTCCCACCACTAGGCGGTATGGGACTAAACACATGGATGGGGTAAATGGATCTTCTCCAGGATCCATTTACCCTGCTACAACTCAATGTGCGCATACAACTTATACTCCAACATATTCGTATAATCATTTTTGTACATAAGTATAGTAATATATCTATTTATAACTGTGTGTAAAAATATTTTATAATTGCATTCACTATTGTTGATATAATGGTCATGAAAGTACTATATATATTTTAATTAATCTTATAAATATTTTGTTATTATTTGTATCCGGTTCGTATTTGTTTTTAAGGATATGGCAACACATTTTTCACATCCGTCGATATCGAAAAGGGATAAGGGTATGATTATACCTATATTCGTATCAGTATCCGACCGTTTTCATCCCTATGTGTAAGTAAATGCTTGGAAGAAGTTGTTCATTATAGTACTCTGAGAATAATTCAAGAACAGAAAGAAGAGAGTTTAACGAGAGCAGTGAATATAAGTACATTGTCGAACCACTATAATTTATTTTGTTATGTCATTGCTCAGATTCATTCTCGATAGTTTAGATTGTAAATTGTGTGATGAGAAATAATGAATAATGTAAGATAAGTAATATGTGATGTTTATCTTTTATTCTTTGTTATTGATTGAAGGATAAAGAAATGATATATTATGGATATGGACAAAATAAATAATGGGCTGATTGCGTCACTGAGACCAATGAATTTAAATAATAATAATCCAGATTAACTTGGTTCAACTTAACAACATTACATATTCAAGCACAGATAATTAAACACATATAATTTTTTATCTAAACATGGCAAGATCTGGAATGAGCAAATAAATAAATTGGTAGCTGCAAATAAATAGAAATTGGATTAAGATCAGAGATCATGGAAGCTCTCATGAAAGTTCATCCTTAGAAGAGGATAATGCACTCATTTTATCAACTCTCTCAAGGTATAATGGCACACGATTGAAATCAATGCATTTTGACATAGATCATGATCAAAGCAGCTTTAAAGAACAACAAACGAGAGAACCAATATTTATTTGGTGGAGAAAACAAAAATCAAGAATATTCATGTGTAATAATAAAGTAGAGGGAAATAAAGGGAAAAACTAGAATTAACTAACTATATGCATATCTCATTCATAAAGCTTTTTTATTGTACATAAAAATTCACCAATTTATGCAATATTTATGTGTTCTTTTCTCAACGATTGCTTAAGTGAACAAACCGTGAATCATTTGACATTTTATTTCTTACATTTTACTTCATATTTTGAGCCAAATTTAGGGGGATTTGTACTCACTAACCCCTTTTCTTCATTACATGTTTTCATAATCTTTCTTCACCTGAATATTTATATCTTTTGTTTTTTCTCAAGAAGCTTGAGTAGGACAAGAATACATATTTAATTGCGTAATTAGTTTTAGTCCTCGAAAAAAATTGGTGGGGTTCCTATAATCAACTCCTGACCCGAAAAGGTTTTTCAACTTCATTCGCTGCATTTTGTTACTTTTAAATAATTTCCAAGAACCGTAGAAATTACAAAATATTTTAAAAAACAAAAAATCCTCAAAAAAATACACAATCCATGAAAAAGTTATCGCTTTATAATCACTAAACTAATATTGATTTGCTTCTAAATTCCTTTTTCAAAATCAGACGAAAATTTATAAAAATAACAAAATAAAAATATCCAAATATTAAAAAATAACAATAGAAAAAGAATTATTAAAAAAACTAGAAAACATAAAAGCTGAAAATGCATTAAAAAAGACATTGAAGTCAAATAAAAATAAGAAAACCTACCAAAAATATCAAATGACAAGCTATATGACCTACCTTTTCTACACTATCTTATCTTATTTCTCATAAAGTTCCTTCGTTGTGCTCGACCTTGAGACTTAATCCAAGTAAATAAAATCAGAAAAGGGGCTTGTTTTCCTTTAGTGTTTTGATAAGTTTTTTTATGGGTGATAGATTGGGTTACTATTGTGGATGAGCTCCAATGGGTTTCAATCACAACCCAATCAATGGCTTTTGGAGTAGAGATCTGTCAAGTTCCTTAGTACTCCGTGAGTCAGTTGTCTTATCATTGGACTCAATCAAATCCACATCCTTCGCATCTCGAGATACTAAATCCTCTAAAGTCTTAAGTCAAATTTAAATGTATGATCTCTCTGTTCTTGTTGAACTTTGAACTTTCTTGGCAATTATGGCTATATATTATCAAATGCATTGAGATTGCAGAAATTAGTCTATCTACCATGAAAATCTTAGATAAAGTTCCCTTAGACATTCAGTCTGAATTCCAACAACGTCAAAAGCACATAGCTCATCCTCATAGGTAAACCAAGGTAGAATAGTATAATTCACAGAAATCTAGAAAATTGCACCTCTGTAAGCATAAATACATACTCAATAACCTTGTTGCTCTTAGAGTCCTCTATTCTCTCTATCCAACATGCATCAACAGATCCTTCTAATCTTAAAGCGATGCATACGATAATGTAAACTAAGTGAAATAATTCACTTCAAGTACCATGATTCCGATTCATCGTACCTGTTGTCGTATTCTTTCTTTAGCTATGATATTTTTTGTATTGCATAACACACCATAGTCTGCATGGAAATGCTTGCCTGAATATTGTAATCCTCGAATATTTTTATGTATATTATCCACATCCGTCAATCCTTAAGATGTTATTTCATTTTCGCATATTTTTCCACTCTCATCTTTTATTGGGCGATTTACCTGAATGGAGAGGGGGTAAAAAAAATTCTCCAAAATGAGGATGGCGTGAAAATATTTTCCAAAATAAGTATATATCTGCAAACTATTTGTCGTGGTGAGACAAATGGTTTGCCGTGTCATGTGGACGGATGAGAGGAAGCCGACAATCCTGATTTTCATTGCGGTCACCAAACCGCAAACGGTTTGCCGATATATATCTATTTTAAGAATTATTTTCAAATCATAACCATTTTAGATAATATAAATCATTCCCACGTGGGAAATAACTCTCTTATATAATCTCTTCTCGAATACTTCACATCCTACTTTTGCGGGAACCATCAGAGATCAATTGTGTGCGTATTCATGTTGTGCGTATTTATACATGCTGGTATCAAATACGATGTCGATTATTTATCTCTTTGTTTATTTTAAAGAGGGAAGGAATAAAGGAAGGGACTCGGTGCTCGAGGTTTGTGTGTGGGGGACAAACGAGCCATAAGAATTTAAGCAGCAGTTGGCCACTACGGTACGGACACCAATAATTCGAAGCACACAATGCCAAGCACCTTTGCCCGTGAAAATCGGGGACTTTGATGAGCGTTTTGAAAATCGGATCGTCCGTGAAAATCCCGGACTTAGGATCATTGAAAATTGGATCGGATGGTTCGATCGGTGAACCGGCATAGATTGATCCAGTTAATCGGTTTATGTCGGTTCGGTTCGATTATTCAAATTTTAATTAACTCGTTCGCTTCAATCTATTTTTTTGACACGGTTTACCTAAGTTCAACTGAAGTTGAGCCATATTTAATTTTTAAATTATTTAAAAATTTTATTGGTAGTGAGAATTGAACTCATAACTTTGATTGTCTATTTCAAACTTCTAACCAATTACACTAACACAACTTTTGCATGTATTGGGTTTTAATTATAACTAAACTATTATCATGTTATATAACATCTAGTCAAAATTATATATATATGTATGTATATATATAGGATTTTTATCCAATGCGCACAGGGCGCATTAGCGTTTCGGTGCGCACCATTTATTGGCCATACACGTGTATTCCCATTTGAGTGGTTACCTATTTCGAAGGATGTTGTTTTTGGAAGGAGATTAATACGCAAAGCGATTTAACAATAAGTGTTATTCCAATTATATCTCGTCCTATAAAATAGGAAGATCGTTTTGTAAAGAAAACAATCGAATAAATGATTTCTTACAGAAAATCGAGATCCAAATGCTCATGTCAGTAATATATATATATATATATATATATATATATATATATATATAATAGTCAAGTAAATGGTTGTTGCGAGATCAGTAACATCCAAAACAACGGTCAGTAATTTACATTCATTGTATTACATGTTGCAGAATTCAGTAATATATACACAATGGACAAGTAAGTGCATGTTGTGATGTCAGTAAAACCATAACCAATGGTCAGTAATTTCTATATGTATTACTACTTTGAATAGAAGTCAGTAATTTCGACACAATACTCACGTAAATGGTTGTTGTGAGATAAGTAATATCAAAACAACGGTCAGTAATTTACATAACCAATGGTCAGTAATAGCTACTATGAGATCAGTAATAACAAAGTTATGGTCAGTAAGTCATGGGCATTGCTCAAGTAAGTGCTTGTTGTGATGTCAGTAAAACCATATCCAATGGTCAGTAATAGCTACTATGAGATCAGTAATAACAAAGTTATGGTCAGTAAGTCATGGGCATTGCTCAAGTAAGAAAGTAACTATTTGTCAATGCAATGCACATTACATAGACACTGGTATTACTAACCATTTGTTATGTTATTACTGATCGCACAACACACATTTACCTGGCCATTTTATACATATTACTAGATTCTGTACAATGCAACTATTTTCTATGTAAATTACTGATCATTTTTTTGATATTACTGATCTCACAATACGTATTTACTTGACCGAATTATATTTATTACTATCATAGTGTTTGGATCCTTAATCATCCACGTGGAATCATTTATTTGAATTGTTTCTTTCCAAAACCGTCTTCCAATTTTTAAGGACGTTGTATAATAGGAAATATATGATTTTTTTAAACTCGTCGTAGCCTATAATTAGAAATATAGTTATTGTTAATACACGTGTAAGGCCTAAAATGAGTGCTCATTGAAACGCTAATGAGCCCTGTGCGCAGTGGATAAGCCCTCTATATATATATATATATATAGGGTAAAATGGAGCTGCCCCCAGGGAGTAGCCAACTTGGCTACTCCCACCCCTATTTTTCCCTCATTTTTTTTATTTTTTTGGAAAATAAAAATTTGTATATTCATCATTATATCTCTCCCACATTCTATTAAAATTTTGTCAGAAACAGAGACTCCTAAGCCCTCCATCCAGACGTCATTTTTTAACGGTCGCAGGATTTTTTAAATCGACCATGTTTGGATGGAGGCCGTAGGAGTCTCTGTTTCTGACGAAATTTTAATAGAATGTGAGAGGGATATAATTATGAATATACAAATTTTTATTTTCCAAAAAAATAAAAAAAGGAGAGAAAAATAGGGGTGGGAGTAGCCAAGTTGGCTACTCCCTGGGGGCAGCCCCATTTACCTCATATATATATATATATATATATATGTATGTATGTATGTATGTATCATGATATTTGATGGCGTATAAAAAATACTTTATGTATAGTGTGCAAGATATACATTATCTATATATTTTATATATATTTCAAGTATATTTAAGTGTGTATTATATATATTATTTCATTTCGGTTTGATTAGTCGGTTCAACCACTTTTTTCACCAGTTCGATTTTATCCAGTTTTAAATAATGACTAAGTCATCATCCGGTTGAATCGTTTTGATTACATGGTTCAACCCGATCATATCATTTCAATAAGATTTTCGATTCAGTGTCCGATTCAATTTCAAAAACCTTGCTTAGGATCGATACACTTTGCTTGCATACTTATCTCACAGTAACTATGGATTTCATCACACTTTTACATATCCCTCCTGCGAGCTATCATGCTGGTCAGTCTCGCTTCTTAATTATTCTTCCGTGTCCCTTGCTTTTTTGTTTGATCAACGACATAATTCTGGAAAGGTACTTCATCTCTAGGTAAAAACATTGCATATAATTACATCATATATTATATCTTTCTCTACAGTGTTTATCGCTTCTTTATCCTGCAAGAAAACCGAACAGAATGAGAGATATACCTCACTTATCTGTCCTTCGAACGCAAGATAAATCGAAGATAAGGGTGTTTATCTTGAAATAAGCTATCCCGAGGTGAAGTCGTGACCTCACAAGTACATCATGTCAGTGGCGGACCTAGGAATATATACTAGGTATGGCACACCAATAAAAAAGGAATCCATAATAAGATTACAATATATATACGAAGTTTAATATTTGTAAATATCCATATGCATAATGATTTATAAAGAATTTTTTTATATATAATAAATTGAAAAAAATCCATACACATCAATGTTGTGTTTTTTATTCCAATAGTGTGAATCTATTAAAAAAATATGGAAATTTTGATTTTATGTTAATTTAGGTACAAAATAAATTATAAAAAAATGAAATTAAGAAATCACGACCAATTGCTCGACTCCTCGTAAGTCAGCTCTGACATTGCATCCAATCCCAGCATTCATTTATTGATATAGTATTGAGAGTACTCAAGCAATTACTAAGATCTAGAATCTATAAATTCCCAAGATAAAATACTATCGTCAAACGACTTGGGGGAAGGGGCATGCGGGAGGATTTCAATCATAGGGTTTTTGTTTTAGCTTTGCTTTGGGGGGGAGGGGGGAGGGTAAGGAGAATTTTCATTGGGATTAGATTAGACACAATGAAATATACAAAGGAGGTCTTACAAACTTAGAGGGGGCACGTGCCCCCGTTGGTATATACATAAGTCTGCCCCTGCGTCGTGTCTCTATCTACATCATTTCTATGTGGGATTATGACATTTTATCTCAGAAAAAGCTATAGTAAGATAAAGTGATCACATGACAATTATATTATTTATTACATATTTGTTTACAATCTTTATCCCTTCCTTATCTCGCAAATGAGTCGAAGAAGAATAAGAGATAAACCCACCTATCATTTACCACTTATCCCTCATCACTCAGATAAAATTTGGACTTTCTCCTCTTAATGCATGTTTTCTTATTTCCAGTGTAGTTACTCTCATTCCTTGTTCTAAAACCACTCATAAAATAATTGTTCAAATAAGTATTATTTGTTAAGCGTTTACGCTACCTAATTGTAACTAGGGTTGTACATGGTTCATGCATTTCATGGGTATCCGACCCGATCCTTATGGATCTATCCTAAATTAATTGGCACCCAAAGAATCACATCAGATCAAATACCAAACTATTTTTGATCTATGACATGCGGGGCTCCGATCCTATGGTCCATGGGTACTTATGGATCTACCCATCATGTAACGCCTCGAACACGGACGATGCCAATGGGTCTACCTAGATGTATTCATTAGGAATGTAAATGGATGGATATGGATATGAACATAGGTGTAACCATGTCCTTATATTTTTTAAATACAAACATGGATGCGGATATGGGTATTGGTGGATATGAAAACTACGTCAATACATCTTTAAAAAATAGATATGGATGTAAATTGGATATCGCATATGAATTATATTAAAAATACTGTACGTTAAATGTTTTTTCTTGTTCATGTGATGAACAAATAAATTTTTAAGCAAATTGTTTGCTTTATATTTCATGTTTCCGTGATACTAATTTTATAAAGTTTTATTTACTTCCTTAAATTGGTATAAGATTCTTAGTTTAAAGGATTCGAATTGCATCTAACTCCATTGAACAATCAGCCAGATCATCCCGATCATCAGGTACTTTGTCTTGTGACAGTTTTAATTATTTGAATGATTCGGTAACTCAGAAGTTGCCGATATTTTCTCATATTTTGAACCTATTTTTGGGATATTAATGAGGTCTATAAGATATGTAATCGTGCCAAAAAATAATAATTGGTGGCGCTCGGGAGAAGATTCATACGTTAAAAGCAATCGTAGACTCCGTTTTCGATCAAAGATTATATCAATAAAATTATGAATTTTATGCAACTATTTTTTAGTCATATATAATGATAAAATGTTGGATAATGATTCATAAATCAAGTCCTCAATCGATGTGAAAAAGTTTTGTATTATTCTGACCATGCGGTCTCGAGAAATTGGATTTCTCCATAGTAGGAGTTGGAAGAGAATTCAAATATTTTATTGACATGTTTCTCATATTCTGAGACTCAAAATTGATTGAAATATATTATATATATTTACGTCAGGAGTTTTACCTAGTATTTTAGAAATATTTAGGATCATAGCAAATTTTAAGTCCGGGTTATATTAGGTTTTCCAATTAGAAGAGTGACGGTTGCATATTACAAATTTGAATCTGAAATCACTTTTGTTTATTTTGTATATATGCAATAAATTATAAAGTATTTTTATTACACATTTCATTTGATGATTTCATAGCAAACACTCTCTTCAAGATGAGGGAGGAACATTTAATTACTTATAAGAGTATCTCAACTAGAACACCGATAGATTACTTTGCATTGAGGAGAAGAGATCGGTTGTGTTGTAAAGACTGAAAGTAATCCCAAAAGAGAGTTTGACAACTGAACATCGCTTGTTATTCTTGGATGTACAAATAAGAGGTTTGGTAAAGAAAATGAGGGTTTCCAAGATCACAAGAACTAGATGGTCGAATCTTCAACAGAAGCAATCGAGCTTCAGGGAGAAGGTTTTAGAAGAATTATCTTGGGATTGTAACAGACGTGCAAACGAGATTTGGGAGGTAGTAGCATCTTATATCCGAAAGGTAACCAAAGAGATGTTAGGTGAGTCAAAGGGAAGAGCTCCAAGTCAAAAGGAGGCTTGGTGATGGAGTGAAGGGGTGGAAGAGAAGCAAAAAATTAAAAGAGCATGCTTTAGAGCTATGTCTAATGATAGAACAGAGGAAATTGTCACAAACTACAAAATAAAGAAGAAAGAAGCAATGAAGGCTGTAAGCGAAGCTAAGTCAAAAGCTTATGAAGTTTTGTACAAAAATATCGACTCTAAGGAGTGTCAGAAGGATATATTCAGGTTGGCCAAAGCAAGAGAAAGAAAGATCAAAAACCTTTCTCAAATGAGATGCAATAAGGATGAGGAAGGTCACGTGCTTGTTACTCAAAAGGATATAGAGACTAGATGGGGCTAGTATTTCCATAAACTTTTCATTGGGGAAGTGACGAATCGCTAAATGCATGTATTAAAATTACTCTATTGTAGCACGAGCACTTAGCTTCTCATACAGAACCGAGAGAAATCTCAATGATGAGGTTCTCGGCCTAAATTTATAACCTGAGAAGTCCATGGTCAAACACAAGGACACAAGCAGTTTAGTGGTTAAAATGAGGGATCAAATAATTTAAATAGCAATTCACAGATTAATTACTTCGAGCGGATGCATAACACACAATCTAGAAAGAATTTTAACATATTTTTATGCAACTAAATTAAATGCAAACAAGGATGCATAAACATGAATATAACAACCATGCTTAAAAGAACTCTACAACCGCTTGGATAACTAGTGAAAATACCCTGATATAACTACTTATAAAATTGGCTAGGTGATATGTGGAATTAGTTTCAAAACTTAGTTCAACATGTGTCAACAAGACTCATTTAAATGATATAATATTTTTAGCCAGTAAGTAAATGATGTAATGACCTAATAATGATTAGATTTAATGTAACAATAGATCATTAAAGATTAAAATGCTCAACGGGTTTAAATGTTCGCGCAACATGTTTATTTCAACTAAATTATATTAATTAGTCAAGGCCTTTAAACATTAAACAATTAATGCGCAAATTTTCAATAATTATCATCCACACAACTTGCTACCAAATAGAGTGTCAAACAAGCTTTAAAACAAGACCAAAATCACATTATTTGGATTTCAGGATAAAAAGATATTCAACAATAAATCCAAGGGTATAATTGTAATAAAAACTTCCATTTTTATTGCAAAATAGTACAGATAGGGTCTCAGATGTAATTAAAAAAACACACCCACAGGGCCTGATATGCAAATTACAAACTAGCGGGAGGACTTCTCTGTAATAGTTGAAAACTTCAGGACTAACGCTGCAATTTTTACACTTGCATGTGTAGAATATGTGATGTACTAGGCTCGGACAGGTAGTCTCGGGTCACACATCTACTCCTAACACTTCGCTGGTGACTAGGAAATAGGCTCGACACACGAGCATGAGGTGTGAACCGTTGTCTCGGAAAGCAACATGGCTGATCTGGGATTGTTGAATCTCGCCCAAATCTGGGAGATCAACAGTATCTGCTTCCTGGTTGTTCTTGGATTCCTTCATGCACGGCGAAGGCGTGGCTGTGCTCCGACAAAGTCAGCTCTGCTCCTCCTTGATCCTCTTAGCTATCAGAATGTCCTAAAACCTTTGCTATAAGTCTTCGATGATAACCGTTACTCAGAGAAAGAATGAGATGCATTAAGAGACATGCGATGGAGTGTCACCGGAGATAAAATTGGAGATCAGAGCTAAGTTCCAATTTCCGACCATTGAAACTTTTGGATGTCATGCTTGGTTAGTAAAGACAAAGCAAGCACTTGTGTATATTCTAAAAGCTAAAGTGAGCGGAATGACGAGCTACTCGAAGGTGAAAGACTAAGCCCTAATGGGTGTCACCTTCATGAAGAAGATGATAATGGATTCGAGCGATCACATCGATGTAGAAATGGATTGATAACTAGGGAAGGTACGCGTGAATGAGTGATCAAAGGTGAAGATATACGATTGTTCAGATGAGTCTAGGAATGTGTAGCAACTAAGGAATAAATCGTAGAAACTTTCACAATAAGAAATCATGTAATGACCTTACACTTGAATGTTGAAGAGGAGGTGGAATCAATTGAATCTCAAGCCGATTGACAAATCAGAAGCCTCATCGTCTTCGCTTAAAGTTCTTGGCAAGAGAACTAAGCTAGAACAACCTCAAATCTGGGCTGTAACTTAGTATGAGAACCAAGGATCTCGTCGGATCTCTATACCTATTTTTGCTTGATCTAAGTCTCTCTCTCTGTCACATGGGAGAAAAGAAAGCTAAGGGAGAACTCTCTCAAGGGCGAACCTCAAGCAAGGAAGTCACGAAGGGTGATTTAAAGGTGAAAGATGGAAGTTAGAGGTGGTTTTTGATCGAAGTTCCAACTGATGCTATTTCAATATCATTTAGGTTAGAAAGAAGTTATGGATTCCGCGTGGATACAGATCGAACGATGAAGAATTTCATAGAAGTTTCGAGGGTAGATAATGCGTATGGAGGTTGGCATATTTGGGGGAAGTTGTCAAGGGCTGAAGAGCTGCATCTTTTGGAAGGAGTAGCTGGAGGTTGAAGACAGACCACTGCCATCTGATCATTACACCTGATGGACACAGATGACCTACCCTTTTTAATAATGTCGAATTAATGAGTGCGTTGCAGTCGGATAGATCCGCGTCGATCAAAAATTAACCGCATGAATCGATGAATTGTCGAATAAAATCAATATGCGGTTTTATGTTTGTTTAGCCTGGGCAAGCCCCAGGGTCGACTCAAGGAGTAAAAGGAACAACTCGGGATCAGATTAGAGGGGTTAGATTACGGTTTTCCAAGTGGGATTTTTTGTGATTTTTTATGCAATAAAAATGCCAAATGCATAATATGAATGAACTAGGTTATTCAGAAAATCAACAACTTAATCAAATTTAATTTTAATGTGAAATTAATCCAAATTGATCAAATTGTATTTTTCCTGTAAACCTAATTCAATGATTAATGTAAAATGGATTTTTTTGGAATTTTTGAGTTTAAAATGCACAAATGAAAAATGTAAACATTTTTAGGGTTTTTAAGCAATTTTTCGTGCAAATGATATGCAAAAATTATTAAAAATTTACTGGAAGATAAGCATGATGAAATTAAGCTATACTAATATTTTTGGAATTTTCTGACACTTTTTGATTTTTTTTATTATTTTACTGAAAACAGAGCGACTGTGGGTCTTTAATTCCTAATTAATCCACGAAGTTAAATTATCCAAAGATTGATTTATCTCAAATAAATATTTCAATAAGGAATGCAGAAGAGTTGAAATTTCTCAAAAATATTACTCGCGGAATTAACTAAAAATCAATTACTTAAATCGCTAAATAATTTATTTTATACACAAGATAACTCCTAATTGGACGAAATTTGGCCTGTAATTAAAGCACACTTAGAGGCATCATCTACAATTTTTTCGTAATTTTTGAAGCAATAATAGACTATGTACAAATTTCAGAGCTTAAATGGGCAAAATATCATTGATTTTCAATCTCTGATTTTTAATAAAATATCTAATGCTAAAAAATTGCAAATAAATAGCCAGGAGATAAAGAATTAGTTGCTCATCAACATGCTATTTTTCATTAAAAGAAATGATGCAAAATGACTGCCCAAATATTCCTAAAATAAACTAACTAAAATACAAACATGGATACTTGTGCAATTACTAAAATTTGGAATAAAGACTATGCAATTTTTACAAAAAAATAAAAAAAAATTAAAATAGACCTCTTTGTTGCCTCTTCCCCACGCCTAGGGACAAGGGGAAACCTTAGGCGCACGCGACGGCTTCAGCGGCTACATGAGAGAGGGGCGCGGCGCGTGCGATGGTCAGGGGAGGCAAGGCCGGGCTGGAGTAGCGTGGGGATGAACTCGAGGGGCAGCAGTTGGCACGGTCTTGAGCGGAGGCAGAGGAAGATGGCGGTGCGGTTGGTGCATCACCGGAGCTCGGCCAAGCGCGAGCTGCGCGGGCAGGCGGCGTTGAAGGGTCGGGAGGAGGCGCGGTTGGCGGCTGTCCGCAAGGAGGTGGACGATGGCGTGAGCGGGGGCTGCGCAGCGTGGATGGCAGCGGTCATAGTGCTGACGTTGATGGAGGGGTGCAGGCAGGAGGTGCGGTGGAAGCCTAGGGGCTGGAGCACGGCCGCCTGGATGGCTGTGGCACCGCGGCTGGAGGCATGGCCAGGCCGGTGAGGGGGCGGGTGCCGTGCGATGGAGAAGATGGTTGAGGAGCACGACCGCCCAAGGGGATCCGTGACTTCTTTTTTTTTTGTTTTTTTGCAATTTTTTGTATTTTTTTTGTAAATAGGAAATACAATGCAATAGAGGATGCAATGGAGTGGTGGTGTGATGTTGTGTGGTGATGTAATTTTTTATGTGATTTTCTTTGTAAGTGGGGAAAAATGTGGAGAAATAAAATGCAATGATGGTGTGAGTGTTTTATGATGATGATGAGAATGATGCTGATAGATGAATAAAATGTGGTGGTGGTGATATGATTTTTTTTGTTTTGTGATGAACAAGATAAACAAATAAGGTTAGATAAAAAATTGATAAGGAAAAGTTGAGGGACTACTTACCTGTGATTCGTCGAAGGTGGAGCCACGGAATGCGGCTTCCATCGTGGCCTCGAGGAGATGGCGGTCTCCGAAGCTTGGCAGCGGTTTTAGAGAAGCTGCTGCTACGTGGGCGGGGCTCCACGGATCTCACCTAAGCCTTGTCGTCGCTCGACCTACTACGCCAAAGCTGTCACCAATGACACATCAAAGGGAGCTCGGGGCTCTCTTTCTCTCAAGAACGGTGGATGATGAGAAATGGAGGAGATGATGAGAATATAAAGAGCAAGAGGGAGTTGGAAAGAGATGGAGAGAGTGGAGTAGTGGGGGGGTTATTGGCTTGGAGTGGAAGAAAAGTAAGGGGAGAAGTGGTAAAAGGGAGATTAAATAAATAATAATATAGTAGGCTACTAAAAATAATTAAAATAATAATAATAAAATATTAATAATAATAAATCCGAAAATAATAAAATAAATTCGAAAATAAAGAAAATGGGGTGACATGTGGTGGCTCCAGGAGCTGCCACATGTCGCTCCCAGAAAATTCAAAGATTAAATATAAACTAAATAAAAAAGAAATAACAAAAGAGATTAAATCAAAAAGTGGTCAACACAAAAGTTGCTCGTCTCGACGATATCTACAACTTTCGTGAAGGGCTGAAAATCAAATGAAATCATCTGTACAAAATGTATTTTTGGGTGGTACCTTATAGATATAAAATACTGCATTTTTCCTTTTACAATTTTTTTTATCATTTTTAGAAGAGAGAAAAATCAAAATAAAGTTAGAAAAAATATGAAAAGAATATTTACAACTTAATCAATTTTTTTTAGATTTTTAATAATTAGAAAAATGAAATGTTAAATTACAGGGGCAAAACGGTCATTATGTACAATGTACAAAAGGGGCCCAAAACCCAAGTTTTGCATACGAGCTCCGATTTTAATGAAATTGGTCTTGTTTCGAAGGTCTTGGAATGTATATTACTTTAAAATAAGTAGACCTAAATCAGACACTGTATGAGAGAGATATGTGCATTTTAAGGTTTATGGTTTCAAACTTGGCTTGGGGTTTTATTGGTCAATTTTACAAGTTAGTATTTTTTTGATATTTTTCTTTAATTAGTGTTAGTCATATATATACTATGGAGTTGGTTTTATTGGATTTTGAGTTAGTATAAAATATATACAAATAAGGTATTTTAGCTAATATACAAGTGAATATTTACAAGTGAAATTGGCTTCTTATTTAATGCAAATATGAGTGCTAAAATGCAGATATTATACTTGCATGCATGAATGCTATTTATACAATATAAGGGGAAATATGCAACTAATTACTCGGGAACAAAGCTCTATTTTCAACTTTTAGAGTGATGAATCACAGATTCATCAATATTATGGTCTGGATATGATCAATGAGCAAATATCAGAAGACTGAAATAAAGGCACTAAAAGACGATCGAGATTTATCTGATCAAAAGGCGATCAAATGGCTCCAAGGTGGGTGGCAACATAGGAGCAGGCCATGTGGCGCAATCTGAAGGTGCCACATGGTCCAATCAGAATTAGAGAAATTAGAAAAGTCAGAATTAATTCGAAAATAATTAGTTACATACCGAATTTTAAAAAGTGATAAACATAAAAGTTGTAGATCTTGATGAGATCTACAACTTTTTTATGTGGAAGTCAAAGAGAGCAGAGGTCATTTGTATATAGTTAAAAATTAAATGCTACAAAAACTATATAAAACCATTTTCGTTACTTTTTCTTTTGCTTATTTTTTGTATTTTTATTTTGTTTTATTTTAATTTATTTATGCAAAATTTTGATCTAATTTTTATTTAATTTTTAATAATAAATACATAAAATAATAAATCATATTAATATATAATACTTAGTGTTAAATATATACAACACAATAATTAGTAATTAATGTTAATTAGTCAATGAACCATATTATTAACTTGAGTAAATGAGATAAATATGATCAATTAAGCTGATAAATATGGGATTTATCACCCCCTATACTTAATCTAAGCTCATCATCGAGATAATAAATAAAGAATTGGTTAAATTAATTAGTGAATTCCTTGACTTGTGCTTTGAGATTACAAGGCTTGATTTAACCTAAAACACTAGATTTTAGAAATCCTAACTCTAAGTTGATCCAAGTATTAATAAAAAGGAATTCAACTCCTCTAATTGTTAGATTCTCAATGTATGCATAAATATAAGGAATAATGACTTAGTGTTGACTGCATTATGAGAGTAGAATCAAAACGTCAACACAAATACCAATCTTAGAAGCTCTCCTAAGGACCCAACCCTCAACACTAGAGAATAAATGTAGTCTTGCTTCATTCCTCCATCTCTTTAGTTTATCAGACTTTAAAAGGATAATGGAAGGTCAGATTATGGAAGATATAGGATTGTGTACTTATTTTCTCCGCCTCTCATTTGAACGGGGTTCTCTCAAGTGCAAATACACAACACAATTTCATTTTGATTTTTTTCGATCAGTGTTTCCATCAAAAGAAGTTGGAGTCGTCTGTGCTTGTTTTCCTAGGAATACACCGGGGTGTGCTTTTTTTGAGTATCTAATATACCTTATACACCCCGACTTGTAGCATTAACGTTGCAGAGTCCTTTTTGTGTGCTATCCCGACTCTTAGTCCTATTAGCGGTGGTCCAAATGGATACTTTGAAAAAGTTGGGAGCGCTTGCCTTTGGTGGAAGCTCTTTTGATTTTTGACTTTCTATGGTGAGAGTTCTTCTTCCATTTAGGCTAGCTCCACTACTTTTACCAAAAGATTGACTCACATTGATCAATTATTAATTAATGTCATTACACCTTGGCACTTTAGGGTAAAGTCAAGAGGTAGCACGAGAATATGTCCCATACTGGCTAGATTGCTGACAATCAGGTTTCATGAAGCCATCATTAATATTATCCTATAAAGTCTTGAACTTGGCATTGAAGGATATTGAGAATCCTTAAGGGCATCACGGAAGCATGTCGATCGCATCATATGCAATCGGAGCAACTAGTCGCACTAGTCACTAGATGCGACAGAAATTAAAATTTTTAATTCATCAAACCACAAAGTATAAGGAATACCTCTTGAAGCGTGGTTGTGATCGTGAGATCCCAAACAAGAGATCCTCCTATCTCAAGTCCGATCCACGAAGAACGCACTTGCGGGCACGATGATGAATTGCGTTCCTCTCGCAATCCTCAATGAAGATCCAAGCGAGGAGTCCCCTGATTTTGTCAAACAAAATCCGTCGTCTTCCTCTAGAATAAGTCGCCCCAAAGAAGAAGGAGATCCCTGAGTCGTCGAAGGCGAAGGCGATTCTCTCCTTCTCAACATAAAAAGTGGACGGCCACTTTGAATTGAGAGAGAGAGGCTAGGCGAGAATTAGAGAGAGAGAGAGTAGTAGTAGTAGTCTTCTACAACTCTTGATGATGTACCAAGAAAGGCTAGGCTAGCCCTCATTTTATATTAGTTTAGGATCCAATGGATCTCAATCCATGGGACACATAGATCCAACGGCCATGCTTGGTCTATGTTATAATCAATGGCTATGATTGTTGTTGACTAAAATCAACAACATTTATTTATATTTAAATTAAATATATGTTTCAACATTATCAACACAATTTAATTTAATATAAATTAATTTATCAAGAGATAATGGGATAACAAAAAAGGGAGGCAACAAACCACTCTAAATTATAGGGGGCGTCACCTATGAATAAGTCATAGGTGACACCATCTTTTATTTAGGTGGTAATTTTGTCTCCTTTTATTTTATCTTATTATCTCTATTATTGCAATAATATCCACCAAATTAATTCCAAATTAATTTGTAAATATTTCAATCATGCCATCGAAAAATATGTGAATCGTATTCACATCCCAAACTAATTTTGTAAATTGCATTTCCAATTAATTACTTAATGTGAATCTAATTCACATCATTAATTAACAAATGCTATTTACATAATTTCTCTCTCTCTCTCATATATTATAAATTATATTTATAATATATATGATTAATATGGATAATGCTATCCACATTATTCGTATCCATGATATTTAAATCACATTTAATCATCTTGGATCTCTTTTCTCATGTGCCCAAATAACATGAATCACATTCATGTTATTCATATCTTTGATAATTAAATCACATTTTACCATCTTAGACATCTCTTCTTATAATATGAATCAAATTCATGTTATTCATGATAATTAAATCATATTTAATTATCCATTTTCGCGATGCTTGGATATAGAATTCATCAAATGAATTATTCTTGAACTCCTTCAAGAATAATGTGCTTTCTCCGCAGATACTTGGAGATAAGGACAGGACGATTGTATTGTTCCACGTGTAGCGACTTGGATGTTGAGATCTTATCTCAATTCCAGATCTTACGGACCTCCCATAGATGCTTGATTAAATCAAGACCGCAAATCTAATCTTCTCATTGAATCTGAATCTCATTCAGACCAATGTCCAACACTTGGACTAAGATCAGATTGCTTCTCTACTAAGAGGAGTCACTAAAATCCAGACCTGTTTCATCACTCCCTCGGAATGGAAGCGTCATGGTTATACAATCGTTTATAATCACATCACCCTCAGGTATTCCCAATACCTGTACATCCTGCATACTGGAAGACCTACGATCAACCCGAAGATCAAGATCAATTCTATATTGTCTTCTTTAGGGTTTTATCAATAAGTTTCTCATTTGATCATTGGGATTTGGTATCGATCATATACTTTCCAAAAGCATATATCATACCTAGGTCTTGATCATATACTTTCCAAAAGTATATATCAAACCTACAAATTCAGTCAAGCTTCCAAAGCGATACGACCATGCACGGAATTTGATTCTTCCCAATATCTCATGAGTGAGCTCATGTCTTCAGGTTCAGTAGTGAACCTGTACGATCCCTTTGAGAGATCGTATTACTCATATGCCCTTACATGCACACCAGCGCGACGGTGTATAGACCTTGGTTAGGTCATCAACCTATTGATCTGCCAAATGTACACACTCAGACATATAGTAACACATCTGTCTTCAGTCAGAGGATGCGTGCCTATGCTGTGACAGCATTCAACATAGGACATAGGTTATCTCGATCTCATTAAGTCAACCCATTGACCTAACTAATATGACACCTCTGAATCTCTATTCCTATGCAGAGGACCTGCATCAAGAGGTCGGTCAGATATCAACCTATGTGAGAAAGGAATGCTATCTCCTACTTAGGCTGGAGATCACATCTTAACAATCATTTGACGGTGCTTGATGAGTCCTCAATCTAACTCTTTAGGTATTCACCCAAGCACCAGCCTTTATGATTCAATAATTAAATCAACAGCTGTATGATCATTAAGACATCCATGGTACATAACCCTAATTGTACTAAGGGACCTATTATGTAAATTAATTATTCTTCATTTCAGATCAGGGAATGATATTTGCAATAACATTTATTGCATAATGGCTCGTTGTGTGTTCACATGTCCAACAATCTCCCACTAGCCAAAGAGCCATTAGTGGGCTAATCATTTAAACCCACACTCATGTGACAATCATAGGCTATTTAGAAATAGCTAGGTAAGCTGATCAATCACTCTGTTCCCAAAAGACTATGCCAAGTCCTTTTACGGCACTTGCATATCCCTAGGTAATAGTGCTCGCATCCAATGCGAATGTTGCATCTTATACAACCAATACTCAATCTTGATAAAGCAATTATAGTGTCCTTGACACTATTGCTCAGTAATTACTATAACTAGTATTTCCATAATCCTTATCAGAATACCCTTATTTCAGGAGATCAGTATCTCTCAAGGTATCCACAGTTAAGACCTTTTAGATCTCTATCTATAAAGTCTTAAGTTTTTGAAGATATGACTTTGAGGTCACTACCTCAAAAAATCTTGTCATCTATGAAGATTTTGTTATTTATGCAATCAAGTGTTCTTTCTCCATAATAGGATTAGTAACAGTTTACTACTCCAACTGCATGGCAGATATCTGGCTTTTGTACACATCTAGCATACACTTAGCTTCTCGTAACTGATGCACAAGTGCAAGCAGTTCTAGCATTCATTTCCTCAACTCTTTGAGGTGCTATCCATTTAGATAGGCCAATACCAAATCTCAAGGGAAGGAAGCCTTTCGTGGAATTTCCAAGAATGGAATATGTCCAAGGTGTACTATAAATGTGACAGTCCCAATACCCTCTCTTCTTTGCTTCTGAACAACTTCAGAACTAAGATCTAAGAGGTATTCTTGAGTATCTCAAGGTATGGAATAGCCAGTCTATAAAATACTTATTATTATCCTTATATCGTTCCAAATGATTAGGATATTATCTACATTTAGCATGATGAACACAATGGCACTCCCACTAAGCTTCACATGGTACATCAAGATTCTATCTAAAATCATAACACTTATGATTTCGTCAAATCTGATGTTCCAACTACAACAAGCTTATTTGAGTCCATATATGGAGTTTCTTTAGTTTGCACACCTTGCTTTCCTCAATCATGAAGCCCTGGGGCTACTTCATGTGAATATCCTCAGAGAGGTATTCTTAGAGGAATGCAATCTTGACTTACATCTTGAAGATGCAATAGTCAAGTTGTGTAGCTAAGGTTAGCAATATTTTGATGATTTTAAGCATGGTTACCGAAGAGCAAGTCTCATTGCAAGCAATGTCTTCTCTTTCTGTGTGTAGCTTATGGCTACGAACCGAACTTTGAAGGTCTCTACCCTCTCATCAGGTTCCCTCTTCTCTTGAAGATCCATTTACACCTTTATGGGTGTTACCCATATAGGTGGATCCCCGAGGGTCCATATACAACACTTGTATATGAAGTCTACTTTAGACTTTATTGCTAATATCCATCTTTCCGTGCCATGATCCTTAGGAGCTTCATCACATGAAATCCGATCATTGTCAGACTTAATCGACACATGGAATACATCCTCAAACTCATTTGAAGAGGTATTAGTGTTTCATCTTTAATTGTCCTTTTAGTTCCTGATTTTAGGAGCCTCATTATCTTCTCAAAATTAAATGAGTTCCTTCACTTCATTTTCACCTTGATTCTCAAGAGTCTCAATCCTCCAAGAATCACATTCTCAGAGATGAGATCTTTTAAGAATCTCAAGGTCATAAAGTAGGTATCCAATACCATCCTTTGTTTTCCTAATGAAGTAACATTCTCTAGTGCTTAATTCCAGCTTACTTGCATGGAATCTTATTAAGGATATATTATGTAGTCTCTATTACATATATACCTGGAAAGTAAGAGGTAATTATGCTAAAATTCATCATTGATCAAATCGTGTCACACATGATCCAATTGTATCTCCCTACAACTCTATTGAGTTCAGGTTTATCAGGAGGAGTGAGACAGAAATGATATTCATATTTCCATAAGGTATTATTTGAATTTTATATAATAGGTACAAGCTACCTAGGTTAGATCAAATTCATTTCATCTTTCTTCAAACTTTGGTTCTAAACCAAAATTGTGAAATCTTTGAACATCTCAAAGGTTTCTCAGGTGAAGAGAAGAAATCTCATATCATACATAATCATCAATAGATATCACATATCCATAATGTTTACTATGATATAGATGATCTACATACATCAATATGTATGAGATCTTGAATACCTCGACATCTAACACCATTCTTAGAGAAGGGTGTATTGGATATCTTACATTGAATACAATATTCACAAGTATGTAATATTTGAAATTTTAGACATTCTAAAGTTTCATATCTTACTAGTCTATTGATCAAATCAACAGACAAATGTTCAAGGCTTGATGCCAGATCATTGTCAAATGATCTTCATCCTCCTATTGATCTTATAAGGTTTAATTTTCAGTATTAGAAATCTTAATGAACTATTCATTAATTTTCTAACTTTGTGGAGTCCACTAGATGTTAGATTACTATCTGAAATATTTCCATCATAACTCTTTATGATAGTTCTATCTTTGAATTTATGGTTATTTCCAACATTTAGAAACAAACAATGAGTGTACTCTACTATCTAGGTCATAGAGACATTCTCCAAGACTAAGGGCTCTCCCACTGAGAATATGAAGTCTATCTATCCAACAGAGATTGCTGCAACAATTACAACAATATCCATGTAGATGACTACTAAACCTTAAGATCAAATTTCTAATCTTCTAATATAAATATGCAACCAATTGCAAATGTCATTAGAAGATTGGGATACAATTGTCACACTTTATCTTATGAAATAAGAAAGTCAGAGTCAATGATTATATGTAGATTATTCTGATGCTCTATCTGAGTCCTTCACTAAGGATTTTAGACAGACTTGATACTATCAACACATCAACTTATTGCAGTATTGGCATTCATCCAAGTCTTTGGATGTCATATGGAAGTCACAGAAGTACAATCAACTCTTTGATTTTCCTTCTCACATGGGTCCAACCCACGCTTCCACTGTGCTCTCTTCATCTATAAACAACCATTGTTCAAGACAAAGAATCTCTTATGTTGAATTCAAAAGATTTCAATACAAGAGCACTTCAACATTTATACATGCTTCAGTAAATTCATACAATATGAATATTATGAAGCTTTATGAATGACTAGAGTATAGACAGTAGAATGATGACAATCATCATATCTACATATATCTTAACTCTTAGAGACTTAGGTTCAGGTAGGTATTCAAACATTTTAAATGCATCATCTCTTTCGAGTCACCATTCTGCATAATGCAGAGAACCATGTCAATCATGATTAAATGTCTAGAGCACATATGTATGCCAGAACATCTTCTTAGATTTTATAAGGATTATTTGACAATTACGATCACCATCGACATGTCACTTCTAAAGTACACTCGATGAAAGATCAAGACTATAGAGTCACACAAATCCTAAGGTGATGTCTGATTGTCTTATTTAATTGTCATTCCTCATTATGTTGAGGAAACTTGTACATTGCAACCACATACATGATGTGTCCAATTACAAGTACAATATCTGGATCGTGAGTCCAATCCATGATATTTTACTGGTTATTATTGAGTATAATATTGAGTGGGTTTAATGAAGGATTATCTGAAATAAGAAATTTGCATAAGGGTATATATATTATATATACATGCTTTACTTTTATTTAGGATTTTTTATATCAAAGTTGTCTTGCATTGTCAATAATGAAAGTTCATTCCCTTAATCACTTTCAATGTAAGAGATATTCTTACCATTATGTCTCTAGCAAGATCTAGGATCTCCTTTCCTATCTTTATCACATCCCAATAATATGAGAACCCACGACTCCGATAAAAAGAAGCGGGAACACATTCCGCCTTGCAAGTCCAACTTGCATTTCCCAATTCAGTCTTTAACACCGAGCCTACCACTCCTAAGACGATGTTGACCCGTCATTAATTGAACCAACCGTAAACAGGCTTAAAACTCGCTATACGCAATCCAATATCGCCCCAATAATATAAGGACCAGATATTGGGGTCACTACGTATATGGCCTTACTATTTCGAGAAGCAAAGAACCCAATCCAATTAAATCATATACATGATCCGTCACTTCGGACAGGCGTCTCCTATACACAACAACTAGCGACGGAATCCTTTGCCTTGACGGGAGATCATGGATGTCACTTATGTGATCCTCCATCTCATATTCAAATTGAATAATTAATTATCGTGAATCATATTCACATAATTAACTCTTCCAAGGGAAATATACATCTATTCATAATAGAGTGTTAATTAGATATAATTAATTTAATCACATTAAATTAATCATTAATCCAATCATTAATCAACAAACTTGATTATTACTTGAATAGTAGGTATAATCTCAAAGTACATATTATTTGAATTTTAATAATTAGAAAAATACACTTTGACTTCTCCAGCATTATCCAATCCCTACCCGCTGTCATGGCCAGTACCGACGAGAGTGGGACGGACCACATACGTTGCAACCCGCAACCCCAATGCTCTCCGACTAGGCACCAAATCCACCCCAGGAAAGGATAATACCAGATAGATCTCCATGTACTTTGAGATGCTCATCGGTTTTTCAATCGAAATTATACCATATAATTTACATCAAAACAATTTTGATTATATTATAAGAAGATTTGCTAAACAAATCCCCAATCCTATTCAAGTAAGAGGGTTTTTCATGTAAAAGTTTTCCTACAACTATTGTAGGATAAACTAAGGTTTTTTCATGAAAAATGTTTGTTGATGATTTCATGTCAACCAATGATCAAGATCAATTATCTTATCATCATGGTTAGGCAAATGTCATTCAATGAAATAATTATTTATTTAAGTATTTCACAAATATTTATCACTAATTATTTCAGAAAATTAACAATTAATTTTCATCATCATATTTGAATGACTTATCACAAGATTCATGATCAAAAGATGTCAATTTCCAGCAGTGACCCCCAATCACTAAAATTAACTTAACTTGATCAATTTAAATCCAAAAAATGCAAAATCAGTTTTCTAAGATTGGCAATTTAATTTATTAAAAACTAAGTGATAATTCACGCATTTCGAGGTGGATTAAAACCGTAATTAACTCATTAATCACGTTTAGATCCACAGTTCCCGCAACAGTGAATATATGCATATTCAAAAGGCCATATCTTGAGAAAATGAAATTCAAATTTTATAAGCTCAGATCCTATGGTTTCCTTAATTAATGGGGAACAAAATTCAATTGCAAATTTCGTGTTTAAACAATTGAAACAGTACTAAAAAATTCAATTAATCAGAGGTGCGAAAATTGAAACGTAGTAAAAATTTTCGCGACCCTTCCAAACCCAAGTCGTCCTAGGTCTATGGATCATATCCAAAACCTTATTCAACCTAAGGCTCTGACACCACTTAAGGATATTGAGAATCCTTAGCGCATCACGGAAGCATGTCGATCGCATCATATGCAATCAGAGCAATTAGTCGCACTAGTCGCTAGATGCCGCGGAAATTAAAATTTTTATATCTAAAGATGAAACCACATGATCACGAGAGCACTTCTCGGATCGTTTCATCAAACTACAAAGTATAAGGAATACCTCTTGAAGCGTGGTTGTGATCGCGAGATCCCAAACAAGAGATCCTCCCGTCTCAAGTCGATCCACGAAGAACGCACTTGCGGGCACGATGATGAGTCGCGTTCCTCCTGCAATCCTCGATGAAGATCCAAGCGAGGAGTCCCCTGATTTTGTCAAATAAAATCCGTCGTCTTCCTCTAGAGCAAGTCGCCCCAAAGAAGAAGGAGATCCCCGAGTCGTCGAAGGCGAAGGCGAGTCTCTCCTTCTCAACATACAAAGTGGACGGCCATTTTGAATAGAGAGAGAGGCTAGGCGAGAATTAGAGAGAGAGTAGTAGTCTTCTACAACTCTTGATGATGTACAAAGAAAGGCTAGGCTAGCCCTCCTTTTATATTAGATTAGGATCCAATGGATCTCAATCCATGGGAGACATAGATCCAACAGCCATGCTTGGTCTATGTTATAATCAATGGCTATGATTGTTGTTGGCTAAAACCAACAACATTTATTTATATTTAAATTAAATATATGTTGCAACATTATCAACACAATTTAATTTAATATAAATTAATTTATCAAGAGATAATGGTAAAACAAAAAAGGGAGGCAACAAACCACCATAAATTATAGAGGGCGTCACCTATGAATAAGTCATAGGTGACGCCACCTTTTATTTAGGTGGTAATTTTGTCTCCTTTTATTTTATCTTATTATCTCTATTATTGCAATAATATCCATCAAATTAATTTCAAATTAATTTGTGAATATTTCAATCATGCCATCAAAAAATATGTGAGTCATATTCACTTCCCAAACTAATTTTGTAAATTGCATTTCCAATTAATTACTTAATGTGAATCCAATTCACATCAATAATTAACAAATGTTATTTACATAGTTTCTCTCTCTCAAATATATTATAAATCATATTTGTAATATATGTGATTAATATGGATAATGCTATCCACATTATTCGTATCCGTGATAATTAAATCACATTTAATCATCTTGGATCTCTTTTCTCATGTGCCCAAAAAACATGAATCACATTCACGTTATTCATATCTTTGATAATTAAATCACATTTAACTATCTTATATATCTCTTTTTATAATATGAATCAAATTCATATTATTCATGATAATTAAATCATATTTAATTATCCATTTTCGCGATGCTTGGATACAGAATTCATCAAATGAATTATTCTTGAACTCCTTCCAGAATAATATGCTTTCTCCGCATATACTTGGGGATAAAGACCGGGCAATTGTATTGTTCCACGTATAGCGACTTGGATGTTGAGATCTTATCTCAAATCCAGATCTTACGGACCTCCCATAGATGCTTGATTAAATCAAGACCGCAAATCTAATCTTCTCATTGAATCTGAATCTCATTTAGACCAGTGTCCAACACTTGGACTAAGATCATATTGCTTCTCTACTGAGAGGAGTCACTAAAATCCAGACCTGTTTCATCACTCCCTCGGAATGGAAGCGTCATGGTTATACAATCGTTTATGATCACATTGCCCTCAGGTATTCCCAATACCTGTACATCCTACATATTGGAAGACCTATGATCAACCCGAAGATCAAGATCAATTTTATACGGTCTTCTTCAGGGTTTTATCAATAAGTTTCTCATTTGATCATTGGGATTTGGTATCGATCATATACTTTCCAAAAGCATATATCATACCTATGTCTTGATCATATACTTTCCAAAAGTATATATCAAACCTACAAATTCAGTCAAGCTTCCAAAGCGAGACGACTGTGCACGGAATTTGATTCTTCCCAATATTTCATGAGTGAGCTTATGTCTTCCGGTTCAGTAGTGAACCTATATGATCCCTTTGAGAGATCATATTACTCATATGTCCTTACATGCACACCAACACATCGGTGTATAGACCTTGGTTAGGTCATCAATCTATTGGTCTACCAAATGTACACACTCAGACATATAGTAACACATCTGTCTCCGGTCAGAGGATGTGTGCCTATGCTATGACAGCATTGAACATAGGACTTAGGTTATCTCGATCTCGTTAAGTCAACCCATTGACCTAACTAATCTGTCACCTCCGAATCTCTATTCCTATGTAGAGGACCTGCATCAAGAGGTCGGTCAGATATCAGCCTATGTGAGAAAGGATTGCCATCTCCTACTCAAGCTGGAGATCACATCTTAACAATCATTTGATGGTGCTTGATGAGTCCTCAATCTAACTCTTTAGATATTCATCCAAGCACCAGCCTCTATGATTCAATAATTGAATCAACAATTGTATGATCATTAAGACAACTATCGTACATAACCCTAATTGTACTAAGGGACCTATTATGCAAATTAATTATTCTTCATTTCAGATCAAGGAATGATATTTGCAATAACATTTATTGCATAATGGCACGCCGTGGGTTTACATGTCCAGCAGGCATATCTGAGATCCTATATAATAAGATCCGGCTTGTCAAGAGGAAACCAATGGAATTTGTTTCATGTGAATTGGACTTCGTTTCGATTTGTTATGATTTTTGGAAGAAAGAGGAGTAAGGAGGGTTAAGACATCATTAACTCATAATGACTCTCATTAAGACAAATTAAACATGATTAAAGAAACTAATGATGGATTGAAAACCGCTAATGATCATTAGTAAACACTAATCAATAGTTAGTAGAAGATAAGCATAAGCTGCGATAGTTAAATCGTAATTAGTGAAAATTAATCATGATTAATATTAATTAAGCGTCATTAGCAAATCTAGAATCTTATATAATGTTCTAACTTAAGCCCCAAGTTTGGGATAAGTTTTGGCTACAACCATGGGCCAAAATCATGGGCCGCTAAACCATAGTTAAGGTCTAAATCATGGTTTTCTAACCATGGTTAGTGATTTTCTGGAGCCTATAAATAGACCCCCCTACCCATTCATTCTCTATGATTTCCACTACCACCACCACCCCAAGGGCTAGGATCGAGAGGTCGGGAGGAGGAGTGGGAGGCGAGGGAGGAGCGCTAGCGAAGCGCTGCCGGGAGAACGAGGAGGAGAAAGGTATGATCCTCTCTTAGTTTGCTTCGTAAGCTAGACTTTCAATCCATTCTCTTTTCTTCCAAGTTTTTGTTCTTGATTCATCTTTCTTTCCGATTCGTTTCTTGTTGTGGTTCGAGGAGAAATCTGTGTAATACCCTACTTAGGTGCAGGCGGCCATGCACATCTATGAACCCTGTGATTCGTCACACATTCACAAACCTAAGATTCGTGGTGTCTACCGATTCTCCAATGCTTATTGTTCTTTCTTTTCCGTTTTTTAGTTATTTTTATGGAAAAATCTGTGTAATACCCTACTTAGGTGCGGGCGGCTATGCACGTCAGTGAATCCTATGATTCTTCCCACATTCACTCACCTAAGATGCGTGATGTCTACCGATTCTCTATCGCTTGCAGTTAAATTATATTATTTCAGTTTCGCTGTTATGTTCATCTCGATTGATTTTATAGAGGAAACTCTTTTCGTTTTTATTTTGAAATATGTCCCGATATAAGGGGAAACTCTGCTGAAATTTTCTGAGAAATATTTCCCGATATAAGGGGAAACTCTGCCGAAATTTTTCGAGAAATATGTCCTGATATAAGAGGAAACTCTGCCGAAACTTTCCTAAAAATATCACCCCGTATAAGGGGAAGCTCTACCGAAAATTCAAGAGAAAATATGTTCTTGGCATTCTTCGTGTTCTTCGCGTTCTTCGTGTTCTTCATTCGTTCTTCGCATTCTTGACACGTTCTTAGAGTTTTTGATACAAAAATGAAATTCGATCTTTTCAGGAGCCTTAAAACATCCTTTCTGAAAACGAAACATGATAAAGCCTTGCATACGTGAGAGAGAGCTCGATTAGGTAACGGAATCCTTCCTTTTGATGTTGAATTTTCATACGAGATTATTGAAATTCTTGATTTTATGTTCTTTGCTACGAAGAACCCTAATTTTGACTATTTTTGAGAAGTCTGAAGAGTTGCTTTGTGATTTCCACTAAAGGTTTAAGTATCAAATTGATGTGGTGGCTAAGTTAGGGTTTGGGAGTTAAAATAGGCATAAATACGAGTATATATGCATATGAATAATATATATATATATATGAGTATATACTAAGTGTTGCTGATTATGCAAATCGAAGACTTAACGAAAGAATTACATCATGGGAATTGATGTGGTTTGAGTTGGATCCTGAAAAGGATCATGTGTCACGTTAAGGATGACTGGGAGTAGAACTATAAGTCGGGCATGCAACATGTAGGTTGTTCGGAAGGAACCCGTATTGGTGTTTCCCTACCTAGGTGGTACATGGTTGCCCTGTTATGATAAGTGCGCACGAAATGAATGATTTGCAACGCGTGATACTGGGAGCCAATATCTTTGGGTTGAATGACGGAAGATGTGGTCGTGCCATGTGGAGGTAAGGGTAATAGCGGTTGGATTACGATATTATGTATTTAAAGCCGCTAGGTTATATGATTAAATGTTAGCCTAAGGTTTTAAGAAACCGAGTCCTCGAGGACGGTGTACTCATTTATTTTCTAGGCTAAGGGTTTGAGACCCTATTTAATAAAAGAAAAGAAAATTGTCAGGGTAGTATTGGAGGATTGTTTGAGGCGACGTGCGACGACATAAGCTTACCAAGATCAACACAATCTTCAATCCCGAAGTGTCTACAACTTCAGAGTCCAAGAATGGTGGGGTTCCCCTGGACTAATCCATGATGTTGAATAGAAAGGAATAGAACTTAAATTAATGAAAGGATTGTAACTTTGAATGACAACAAGTTTGGAAAAATCACACAATTTGTTTGCTTTTCTCTTATTCGTTACTTAGCATTCGCTAATTGTTATCCTATGATTTATGGAAAACCCAACAGTGTCGATGAGCCATCGCAAGGACCTTAGTAGACATCCAGCCAGCCACAGTAGTTTTACTTTGTAAGGTAGTTAGTAATCTTTTGTATATTTTCCTTTCAAGCTGATGTACATGTAAATAGTTATAGTGGGACAATGTATCATCTAAACTTTATTTTGTGAATGGAAAAGTGTTGAAATACTTTCTTCTGAATATACTTTATTTGCAGTCTGTTTCTGAATGTTAGTTGTGATTGCTGAATAAATTATTGCTGAGTAACCAGATCCGGTTATGGGAGGATCCGACAGCCCGGAATTGGGGTTGTGATATATCCCATCCTCGAGCATAGATCAAGTCCAAACTCAAACTTCCAATCCCATTTTCCTTAGTGATACATTGACTCATCTTAATCATAATTGCAGTCATGCAAGTGAATGGTAATCAAATTCTTTTAAGGTAGATGAAGCATGGGATATAGCATGCATATCTTCCAAATAAGAGAGTGTGAATTTTTGGAAGTCTAAGACCCTAATGATTGATACATGATAACTCTAAGTCTAGGGACTCCTTAAACCAAGTGTTGAAGATTATCTCAAGCCTTGAGTGCAATAGTGAAAATGCCAAAAATAAGAACCAACTAATAAGTTAGCTAGTTAGTTAATTTTACAAAAGAATTAAAGAACTATTAGCTTTATTGAAACTAAGACAACGAACCGGGTATCTTTAACAGAACATGAAAGAGGAATAATACAAAGAATAATACTAAGATACCCAATACAACATTACAAACTTTAGCTCCATAGAAATCATGATAGGATCTTCGAGATTTAAAAACATAAGATGACTTATGTTTCAACTGCTTATTCCTAATGGAGAATACTTCTGAATATGATTAAGAATGATCTCCATCTACTTGAAATTTTATCCTTCTATAATGATGCCATTCTTCCTCAAAAGTGATATTCATATCTACATGGGAAGTCTCAAAATTCTTCATGATTATGGGAAGGAGAATCAAATCTTGAAATCCTGCGAAAAATTTTTGGGTTTTTCTTAAAAGAGAAAAACTAGACTTAGAGGGATGACCCAACTTATAAGAAAGGTGAGGATTCATCAAATAAACATCCTTGAGAAAAGGTAGAGGAACCTCCATATCTTATTCTTCTATGAAAACATCATCCTCGTTAATTGGCATCACACTTTCTATAGAACTCTATATCAACTTAATCTTCCAAAATACAGAATCGACATCCATATTTTTCTCCATGTCAGACTTCTGTAAGATTCTAAGGAAAGGCAACCTTATAAATGAAAATGACAAGATGGTTCAGGCAAACATCGCAACCTCTAAGACATAATTAAAACACTAAAGGGTATTGAAGAGATACATTAGAGTTACTTAATAATTATGTATATATATATATATATAATTTTAAAAAATAAGAACTATGGCTAGAGTATATATTGAATATATACAGTAGACCCCCTAATATTTAACTTTTGCTATGTCCTCATAGCAGAAAGTGATATGAAGCCATAGCTCAATTAAGTATAAAAGAATGTACAATAACTAGACATAAGATACTGAATTAATTTTCGACAACATGTTATTTTTAATTAATAAAATGATGCAAAATGATGTCCAAATTTAAGCACAAAAATAGGGGTCTACGTCCAAAACAGTTTTTCAAACTGAACAAGTCAAACTGTACACGGGAGCAATTTTGCATATACTTAATTATATGGAGAAATATATGCAATATTTTGAAAATAAAAAAGGAAAAAAGGGAAAACCGATCTTCTTCTTCATGAAAACGTGGGTTCCAAGAATGGACCCTACGACTAGGGCGTGGGCGGAGCAACCCGCAACCACACGCGATGGGGCTGCGGCGGCCGGTGGTATGACATGAAGGGGGTGGGCAGGAGGATGACCTGCGACTGGAGGCATGCATACGACCACAGAAAAAGGTGTGTGTATGATCATGACTGGAAGGGGTGTGGGGACCAGACAAGCGGCACCAGTGGCAGAGTAGATGGTGTGGCGGTTCCCTAGAGCGCGGGGAAAGGGGTGTGGAGGGGGCACTACGACAACACGAGGATAATCAGATTAGAAAATGCATATTTTTATCAATTTTTAATTTTGCAACTTTTTATATTTTTCAATTATGGAAGGCAAGCAAGAAAATAAGGTAAACAAGCACACTTTTAAAATATTCGGATGTTTTTAGTAATTTTCTAGAATTTTTTTGATCTTTTTATGATTTCATAAAAACCAAATAAGATCTAAACAATGTAAACAATGTACAACCTCGACTAAAAATAAAATTTGAAATACTAAAGTTGCCCTAGTGTCTTAGTTGTGATTTTTATGAGAAAATAAATAAAAATATCTAACAACAGAATCTGAAATCCTTTTTTTTTTATTTTTTCTATAATTTTTAATTATTTTTATAAGATTTTGAATCTTTTGTAATTTTTAGGGGTTTTATGAAAAATTTTCAAGCAAAATTCTACTAAAGACAAAGCATACAGACACACACAAGAATTTTTGTGGAATTTTTCAGATAAATTTTATAAATTTTATGTATTTTTTAAAGCGAACGGTACAATTAAAAATATGGAAGACATATCACAGGGACCTGCTTGCAATTATCAGACATAGCATGAGCTCACAGTCATTTTTGTATAATTTTCAAAATTAATTTGTTATTTATTTAATTAAAAACAAGGCAGACAGATCACAAGGACCTACTTGCAATTATCAGAAAGTTCACAGGATGATTCATAACATATATTAAAAGTCTAAGGTTGATGTTGCAAAATGTCCAGAATAGTTGCGCATATGCTCAAAAATCACACACAGGGGTATAAATTCAATAATAAAAAAGTTTCCATTTGAAGCATAACATCCATGAAGTTCAAGATCTAAACATGCAAATAACCCACAGTATCACGTGCATATACACGAGTCTCAAATTCTGAGGGCTAAAATGCAAATAATGAAAATTGGAGGTCCAAATACAAAATGGCTACGCTACAATATTTATTTAATGGACTAGATGGTAAAGCATATAAACACGAGATAGAAGATGCAAAATACCCTTATAGGATGCGTGCAGGGCAGGCGGGGACACGTGGCGGCTCAAGTGCTGACGCTGGTGTACAGGCCCGATCTTCTGATGTTGCAGATCTGACGGCCAGAGGATGTCTTCTACATGCGGTCGGATGCACCAGAGGGCATCAGATCTGACGACTGAAAAGCTGCGACAGTCGGCGATTGAGATAACATCTGGAGTGAGGAGGGCCATCCAATGACTGAGAAGGATGCTGGAAGAACATCTCCCCGTAGAACTTCGATCGAGCGGGGGAGGAGATCCACTGGCCCGATTGAAGAGTGAGGAGGTCCATCGGATTCGTGGACTCGTGGCACGTTGGGCTAGAGGATCTGATGAAGATGGCAATAGCCGGATGATTGTGGCAATGGCCGGCCACCTGGGGGTACTCTTCTTGAGCAATTAGGAGCTCGAAAGGGGTTCCTTCCGTGCGAAATGAACTACGAAGGGAAGAGCAACTCAGGGGCTTTGCTCCGATCGAGTTATTACTTGATAAGGAGGAGAGAAACGTGGGGAAATGGAGTTTGACTCCCGGCAGCTATGGAGGAGCGTAGTCTCGTCCTCAATCTCTAGCGTGGGTCGAGTCTAAGGGGGATCAAGATGCGGTGCGAGATGGAGGGTGACATGTAGGTTCGATCTAAACAGATGGGAGGATGAGACGAGGCTCCGACCAGTTGGTCGAAGCTGGTGGACGTGTAGTGGAGGTGAGATGAAAGATCGTATCGAATTGGAAAAGTGGGGCGAAATGGGCAGTACCTGAGGTTTTGGATGAACTTAGGAACTTTCGGCAAAGATGGGAGTCGGGTTTGTGGCCTCGACCGCGTTGCGGAAGGCGAGGAGGCTAGACGTGGTGACTCGTAATCCTTTTGGTCTGGGCGGACTACCTTCTGTAATATCGTCTTGATCTCCCTTTTCGAGGATGATATGGAGTGGCTACTCGGTGGTCTATGTTGAACTTGTTAGCAAGGGCCTTTACCTTATCGTTGATAAAGTGAGACCTCCCATCATATATCAAAACTCTAGGCACCCTGAACTCTGAAATGATATTCTTCCTCAAAAATCTACAAACAGTCTTAGCATCAGTGGTTCGAGCGGGTATGACCTCAACCCAATGACTCACATAGTTAACATCAAACAAAATGTACTCAAACCCCTGACTCTTAGGGAATGGACTCATGAAATAAATTCCCCATGCATCAAAAACCTCACAGAAGTGAATGGGCTACATCGGCATCATATCATGTTGTCCACAAGTGCCCATCCTCTGACAGTCAGTACAACTCTTCATGAATTCATCAGAATCCTTGAAGAGGGTAGTCCAATATAGGACATATTGGAGCAGTTTCTGTGTTGTTCTCCTTCTAGAATGATCTCCTCCTACCTCAAGCATGTGGCAGTAAGTGAGGATGTTATGGTGCTCCTCTTGAGGAATGCACCGACGCCATACGCTATCCCCTCCTTCATGATAAAGGATGAGATACTCCCAATAGTAGGACTTAGCCTTCGCAAGGAAAGTCTCAAGTTGCTGTCTCGACCAACCTTTTGGAACTTTCTTAGCAACAAGATAGTTCACAATGTCGGCGTACCATGGGAGAGAGGCGATAGCAAGGATTGCCTCATTTGAAAAGGTCTTTGTAATGGGATCCGTCTGCTCAGATTCCTCAAGATTTTCCAAACGGGAGAGATGATCCGCCACCACATTCTTGACTCTAGGCTTCTCCTTAATCTCAATATCAAACTCCTGGAGTAGAAGTATCCATCTAGTCAGTCTCGTTTTGGCATCCTTCTTTGCCATGAGGTACCTGATGGCGGTATGCTCTGTAAATATAGTCACTTCGGATCCAAGAATATATGATCTGAATTTGTCCAAGGCAAAAACTACGGCTAGCATTTCTTTCTCCGTGACTGTATTGTTCTGCTGCACGATATACAATGTATGGCTAGAATAGTGAATGGCAAATGGTACTCCATCCCTCCTCTATCCCAACACAGCCCTACGGTAAAATCGGAGGCATCTGTCATGATCTCGAATGAGAGAGACCAATCAAGTGGCTGTAGGACATGAGCCTCAACAATTAGGTTCTTGAGAGTCTCAAAAGATGCAAGACACTGATCATCTACAATGAACTCGGTGTTTTTCATCAGCAGATCAGTCAACGGTTGGTCAATCATGCTGAAGTCGTGAATAAAATGTTGGTAGAACCCGACATGCCCAAGAAAAGATCGCAATTGCTGCAAGTTGGATGGTGGATTGAGTTTCCTGATGATATTCACCTTGGTAGGACTAACCTCCATACCTTTGTTAGAGATGATAGACCAAGCACCGTCCCTTGAGTCACCATGAATTGACTCTTCCCCCAAGAGAAAACAAGATGGACCTCAATGTAGCGCTGAAGAGCACGATCTAAGCAGTCAAGACAAGCATCAAACCCATCGCCGTAAATCGAAAAGTCATCCATGAAGACCTCTAAACAGTCACCCACCATGTCCAAGAATACGGACAACATGCACCTTTGGAATGTCGCAGGAGCATTACATAGACCAAAGTGTATCCGTCTGCAAGCATAAGTCCCAAACAGACATGTGAATGTTGTTTTGTCCTAGTCCTCGAGCGCTACAACCACCTGATTCTAACCGGAGTACCCGCCAAGGAAACAATAGTGACTCTTCCAAGCTAGCCTCTCTATAATCTGATCAATAAAAGGCAGCGGGAAATGATCCTTCTTGGTGGCCTGATTCTCGTATGTAGTCCACACAGACCCTCCAAGAATTGGGTACTCGAGTAGCTATCTCCTCTTCAGACTCACTCACAACTGTAGTGATGTCCGTCTTCTTGGGCACCGCATGCAATGGACAAACCATTTTAAGTCAGAGAAGGGGTAGATAAAATCGCCACCATTTGGATATCTCTTTCATGGCCACTTCTTGAAGATTCAGGTTTAGCCATCGCTGGAACTCACGTGATGGCTTGGCATCCTCTCCGATATAGATATGGTGGGAGCACAGAGCCGAACTTATCCCCTGGAGATCATCTATTCTCCATCCTATTTCCTTGCGGTTTCTTTCAAGAACCTTAATCAGACGAGATTCTTGCTCTTCAGTCAAATCTGCTGAGATAATGACTAGGTGCATCTCATGCTCACCGCAAGGAACCTATACTTTAGCGGCTACGACAAGGGTTTTAGTTCTGGACAACTGGGAGCTAGAAAATCTATCCTCTGAAAGGTCTGAGTAAAGGCAACTAGATCTGAACAAGAGAACTCTCACTCATCATGAAAAATTGGTAAAGATGGCCATGCTGGTGTATCTGTACTCGATGCTGGCCCTGTCTCCACCCTAGATGCTGGCTCTGCTGGAATCAGACAAGGCACCAAGTCATCAAACTCTGCCCAATCTATATCTGAATTTGAGGTATATGAATCATAATCGTAAGATATATACTCTTCCTAGCTATCCTGAACATGGTTGTCAGCCACAAAAGTGTCCTCGACCAAGAGTGTGCTCTCCGAACTCTCCTCTACTGAAAGCTGTGAATCTACGGCATCTGAAGGTGAAAGAAGATCTCATGAAATGAGATCATACCAAGTGGCTTCATCATCTGTGATCACAAAGTCGTACTCCTGGTGGACATCTCGCTCTTCCTCGGTCATATGCTCTGCATCGTTAACTGCTTTGAGCAAGTCGAATCTCACACTCTAGTCTCGTTAATCATCTCTATTTGTATACTCTCGCCCTCAACGTGAAAGTACACCTTCCCGCTTGTTGGACATGCGAGCCCACGATGAGCCATTATGCACTAAATGTTATTGCGAATATCATTCCCTAATCTGAAATGAAGAATAACTAATTTGCATAATAGGTCCCTTAGTACAATTAGGATTATGTACCATGGCCATCTTAATGATTATATAACTAGTGATTCAATTATTGAATCATAGAGGCTGGTGCTTGGATGAATATCTAAAGAGTTAGATTAAGGACTCAGCAAGCACTGTCAAGTGATTGTTAAGATATGATCTCTAGCAGGAGTACGAGATAGCAATCCTTTATCACATAGGTTGATATCTGACCGACCTTTTGATGCAGGTCCTCTGCGCAAGAATAGAGATTCAGAGGTGTCAGATTAGTTAGGTCAAAGAGTTGACTTAACGAGATCGAGATAACCCAAGACCTATATCGTATGCTGTCACAGTATAGGCATGCATCCTCTGACCGGAGACAGATGTGTTATTATATGTCTGAGTATGTACATTTGGCAGACCAATAGGTTGATGACCTAACCAAGGTCTATACACCGATGCGCTGGTGTGCATATAAAGGCGTACGAGTAATACGATCTCTCAAAGGGGTCATATAGGTTCACTACTGAACCAGAAGACATGAGCTCACTCATAAGATATTAGGAAGAATCAAATTCCGTGCACTGTCGTCTCGCTTTGAAGCTTGACTGAATTTGTAGGTTTGATATATACTTTTGGAATGTATATGATCATGACCTAGGTATGAATATGCTTTTGGAAAATATATGATCGATACCAACTCCCAATGATCAAATGAGAAACTTACTAATAAAACCCTGAAGTAGACAATATAAAGTTGATCTAATACTTCGGTTTATTCTGGGTCTTCCCGTATGCAGGATGTACAAGTGTTGGGAATACCTGAGGGTGACGTGATCATAAACGATTGTATAACCATGACGCTTCCATTCGTAGGGAGTGATGAAACGGGTCTGGACTTTAGTGACTCCTCTCAGTAGAGAAGTAATTTGATCTTGGTCCAAATGTTGGACATTGATCTGAATGTGATTCAGATGCAATGAGAAGATTAAATTTGCGGTCTTGATTTAATCAAGCATCTATGGGAGGCCTGAGATATGGATTTGAGATGTGATCTCAATATCCATGTCACTATACGTGGAACAATACAATCGCCATATCCTTATCTCCAAGTATCTGCGGAGAAAGCGCATTATCCTTGAAAGAGTTCATGGATAATTTCATTGTTGATATGTGTATCCATGCATAGAGAAAATTGACAACTAAATGTGATTTAATTATCATGTATAATATGAATTTGATTCATATTATAAGGAGAGATATCTAAGATAATTAAATATCATTTAATAATTAAAAGATGTGAATAATGTGAATGTGATTTATGTTATTTGGGCACATGAGAAAGGAGAACCAAAATGATTAAATGTGATTTAATTATCATGGATATGAATAATGTGGATAACACTATCCATATTAATCATATATATTATAAATGTGATTTATAATATATCAGAAAGAGCATATTGTGATTAATTGTTAATGTGAATTGGATTCACATTGAACGATTAATTGAAAATATAATTACATTTAGTTTTGGGTTGTGAATAAGATTTACATAATTTCAATGGCATGATTGATATTTTCCATAAGATAATTTGAAATTAATTTTTGATGAAAATATTGTTAACAAGAGATGATGATATGTATTATGAGATAATGAGATCTCATGATAATTAGAAGAGATGGACCAAGTCCACCAAAGAGGAGTGGATGGCTACAACTCTCCATAAGGAGAAGAGTAGCCGTCCCCTCTTATGAGGAGATTGGTTTATTCTCTTCATTATCTTTTTTCTTATCAAAGATGATTTAATTTGAAATTAATTTTTTTGATTTATCAATGAAAATTAATTTAAAATTAAATCATTAGTTGTTGTGTTTTTACAACAACATCTTAGCCATTGAAAGAACACAAATCAATCTCATCCATTGATTATGTGTTGCCCATGGATTGGGATCCATGGATTCCCAAAACCCTATATAAGAAGAGGCATCCATTTCTCTTCAAAGATATGATTAATGAATGCTCTCTCTATTACTTCTCTACATGCCAATCCTCTCTCTCTCTCTCTCATAATGGTCGTCCACGATGGAGTCATTGTGAGAGTCGTCATCGACGCAGCATCGTCGTTATGCTTCCGGATCATCTACTCATAGATCTCCATCTCCTTCGATGCATCTCGCTTGTGAAGAAGATTTTGGATCTTGTGTGACGAGATCAGGAGATCCGTCGCTTGGATCATCAACATGGATTGTGAGGAGCACACGATTCATCCCCGCACTTATAAGTGTCTCCTCCGTTGGATCGAACTTGAGACATGAGGTCTCTTGGTTTAGAGACTCGATCGCAACCACACTTCAAGAGGTAATTCTATTAATTATTTGTGGTTTAGACGAAACGATCCGAGAAGTGTTCTTGGATCATGTGGTTTCATCACATGAAAATTTTTAATTTCCTCTACCTCGAGCAACTAGTGCGACTAGTCGCTCCCGATCGCACATATGATGCGATCCTTACGATTCCATGATGATCTTGAGGATCCTCCCCATATCCTTCAAGTGGTATCAGTGCCATGTTGTCGAAGGTTTTGGATTAGATCCATGAACCTACGAAGATTGGACTCGATTGGGTTCGTGAAGATTTTAGCATTTCAATTTTCGCAGCCCTATTTTGTGATAAAATTTCGGCCCTTTTTTAAATTGTTTAAATAAATTTTAAATTAGATAATGTTCCTCATTAATTAAGGAAACAATAGGATTTGAGTTTGCGTGATTTGGAGTCGAATAATTCAAGTTATGATGTTTTTAATAACTATATATCCACTATTTCAGGGATGGTGGTTAGTGACGTAATTAAAGAGTTAATTACAGATTCTAAATGCCTGGAAATGCATAATTATCACTTGGGTTCTGTTTTAAATCAAATTATAAATTAAAATAAATTTATTTTGCATTAATTATATTTAAATTGATTGAGTTATGTTAATTTTAGTGAGTAGGGGTGACTGTTGGAATTTAACACACTTGATCATGAACCTTGTGATTGTCATTCAAATAAATTAATGGCAATTAATTGTTAATTTCTGAAATAATTCTAGATAAATATTTGTGAAATATTTAAAGATTATAATATTTCCTTGAATGACATCGCATTAACCAAAATGATAAGATAGTTGATCTTGATCACAATTAGTTAATATGAAATTTCCAACAAACATTGTTTTCATGAAAACACTAATTTATCCTACAATAGTTGTAGGACAACTTTTACATGCAAAACATTGTTGCTTCAATTTGAATAGGATTGGGGATTTATTTAGCAAATCTTCTTATAATTTTATCAAAATGGTTTTGATGAATATTATATGGTATAATTTCGATTGAAAAACCGATGAGCATCTCAAAGTACACAATGATCTATTTGGCATTATCCTTTCCTGAGGTGGATATGGTGTCTAGTAGGGAGCGTTGGGGTAGCAGGTCACACCGGTTGCGATCTGTCCCACTCCCGTCTGTACTGGCCATGACAGCGGGTAGGGACTCGATAATGCTGGAGAAATCAAGGTGTATTTTTCTAATTATTAAAATTCGAATAATACATACTTTGAGATTATACCTTCTATTCAAGTAATAATTAAGTTTGTTGATTAAGATTGGATATATAATTAATTTAATATGATTAAATTGATTATATCCAATTGATACACTCGATTATGAATAGATGTGTATTTTCCTTGGAAGAATTAATTATATGAATCTGATTCATGATAATTAATTATTGAATTTTAAGAAGAGGTGGAGGATCACATAAGTGACATCCATGGTCTCCCGTCAAGGATAAGGGTTCCGTCGCCAGGGATTGTATGTAGGAGACGCATGTCCAAAGTGACAGCTCATGTATACATGTGCATCTGGATCGTGTTCTTTGCTTCTCAAAAGAGTAAGGTCGTATGCGTAGTGACCCCAATATCGAGTCCTCATATTATTGGGATGATATTGGATTGTGCACAATGAGTTCTAATCCTGTTAACGGTTGGTTCAATTAACAACGGGTCAACATTGCCTTAGGGGTGGTGGGCTCGAGTGTTAAAGACCGAATTGGGAGATGCAAGTTGGACTTGCAAGGTGGAATGTGTTCCCGCTTCTTTTTATTGGAGTCACAAGTTCTCATATTATTGGGATGTGAAAAAGATAAGGAAGGAGATCCCAGATCATGCTTGAGATATAATGGTAAGTATATCTCTTACAGTGAAAGTGATTAAGGGAATGAACTTTTAGTATTGACAAGGCAAGACAACTTTGATATAAAAACTCCTAAATCAAAGTAAAATATGTATATATAATATATATACACTTATGCAAATTTCGTATTTCAGATAATCCTTCATAAAACCCACTCAGTGTTATACTCAATAATAACTAGTAAAATATCATGGATTGGAATCATGATCCAGATATTGTACTTGCAGTTGGACACATAATATATGTGGTTGCAATGTGCACGTTTCCTCAACATAACAAGGAATGACAATTAAATAAGACAATAAGACATCACTTTAGAGTTCATATGTCTCTATAGTCTTGATCTCAACGAATGTACTTTGAAAATGACATGTCGATGATGATCGTAGTTGTCAATTAATCCTTATAAAAATCAAAGAAGATGTTTTGGCATACATATGTGCTCTAGACATTTAATCATGAATGACATGGTTCTCTGCATTATGCATAATGGTAGCTCGAAAGAGATGATGTATTCAAAATGTTTGAATACCTACCTGAACCAATGTTTCAAGAATCTAGATGGATGTAGACATGATGAGTGTCATCATTCTACTATCTATACTCTAGTCATTCATGAAGCTTCATGATATTCATATTGTATGAATTTAATGAAGCATGTATAAATTTTGAAATGCTCTTACATTGAATTCTTTTGAATTTAACATAAGAGATCCTTAGTCTTAAGCAATGATTTTTTTATAGATAAAGGGAGCACAGTGGAAGCATGGGTTAGACCCAAGATGAGAAGGATAGTCAAAGAGTTGACCTTACTTCTACGACTTCCACATGACATCCTAAGAGTTGGATGAATGCCAATATTGCAATAAGTTGGTGTGTTGATAGTATGACTATCAAGTCTGTCTAGAATCCCTAGAGAAGGACTCGGATAGAGCATCTGAATAATCTACATAAATCATTGATATTGACTTGCTCATTGAATAAGATAAAGTCTTATGATTGTATCTCAATCTTCTAATAACACTTGCAATGGGTTGCATATGTTTTAGAAAACTGGAGAATTTGATCTTCTGGTTTAATAGTCATCTACATGGTTTTTGATGCAATTGTTGCAACAATCTCTCTTGGATAGATGGACTTCATATTTTCAGTGGGAGAGCCCTTTGTCTTAGAGAATGTCTCTATGACCTAGATATAAGAATACACTCATAGCTTATTTCTAAATGTTGGAAATAAACATGAATTCTTGAATAAACCTATCATAAAGAGTTATGATGGATATATTTCAGATAGTAATATAACATCTAGTGGACTCCACAAAATTAGAAAATTCATGAATGGTTCATTAAGATTTCTAATATTGAAATTAAACCTTCAAAAGATCAATATGAGGATGAAGATCATTTAACAATGATCGGGCATCAAACCTTGGACATTTATTTGTTGATTTGATCAACAAACTGGTAAGAGATGAAACTTTAGAATGTCTAAAATTTCAAAGCTTACATACTTATGAATATTGTATTCAAAGTAAAAATGTCCAATATACCCTTCTCTGGGAATGGTGTTAGATGTCGAGGTATTCAAGATCTCATACATATTGATGTATGTGGATCATCTATATCATAATAAACATTATGGATATGTGATATCTATTGAGGAGTATGTATGATATGAGATTTCTTATCTTCACCTAAGAAACCATTGAAATGTGCAAAGATTTCACAATTTTGGTTTAAAAACCAAAGTTTGAAGAAAGATGAAATGATTTTATCTAACCTAGGTAGCTTGTACCTGTTAGATAAACTCAAAGAATAACTTATGGAGATATGAATATCATTTCTATCTCACTCCTCCTAATAGACCTAAACTCAATAGAGTTGTAAGAAGATACAATTGGATCATGTGTGACATGATTTGATCAATGATGAATTTTAGCATAATTGCCTCTTATTTTCCAGGTATATATGTAGTAGAGACTACATTATACATCCTTAATAAGATTCCATGCAAGTAAGCTGGAATTGAGCACTAGAGAGTGCTACTTCATTAGGAAAATAAAGTATGGTATTGGATACCTACTTCATGACCTTGAGATTCTTAAAAGATGTCATCTCTGAGAATGTTATTCTTAGAGGATTGAGACTCTTGAGAATCAAGATAAAAATGAAGTAAAGGAACTCATTGAATCTTGAGATGATAATGAGGCTCCTGAAATCGGAAACCAAAAGGACAATTAAAGATGAAACACTAATACCTCTTCAAATGAGTTTGAGGATGTATTCCATGTATCAGTTAAGTCTGACAATGATCAGACTTCATGTGATGAAGCTCCTGAGGATCATGATATGGAGAGATGGATTTGAGCAATAAAGTCTAAAGTAGACTTCATATACAAGTGTTGTATATGGACCCTCGAGGATCCACCTATAAGGGTAAGATCCATTAAGGTGTAAATGGATCTTCAAGAGAAAGGAACCTGATGAGAAGGTAGAGACCTTTAAAGCAAGATTTATAGACATGATATACACAGCGAAGAGAAGACATCGCTTGCGATGAGACTTGATCTTCAGTAACCATGCTTAAACCCATCGGATTATTGCTAATTGTAGCTACACAACTTAGCTTTGACATCTTCAAGATGGAAGTCAAGATTTCATTCCTCTATGAAGACCTCTCTGAGGATATTCACATGAAGTAGCCCCAGGGGTTTATGGTTGAGGAAAGAAAGATGTGCAAGCTAAAGAAATCCATCTATGGACTCAAATACGCTTCTTGGAGTTGGACCATAAGATTTGATGAAATTATAAATGTTATGATTTCATAGAATCTCGATGAACCATATGAAGCGTAGTGGGAGTGCCATTGTGTTCATCATGCTAAATGTAGATAATATCCTAATCATTTAAAATGATATAAGGACAATAATAAGTGTTTTATTTTATTGTTGTTCCATAACTTGAGATATGATCTCAAGGATGCCTCTTGGATCTTAATTCTGAAAGTGTTCATAAGCATAGAGAAGAGGGTATTGGGACTGTCACATTAGTAGTACACCTTGAACATATTCCATTTTCTGGAAAATTCCAAGAAAGGCTTCCTTCCCTTAAGATATGGTACTGACCTATCTAAAGGGATAACACCTCAAAGAGTTGCGGAAGTGAATGCTAGAACTGCTTGCACTTGTGCATCAGTTACGAGAAGCTGAGTGTATGGTAGATGTGTACAAAAGCCAGATATCTGTCATGCAGTGGGAGTAGTAAAGTGTTGCTAATCCTAATATGGAGATAAAACACTTAATTGCAGTAAAAAAATCTTAAAAGGTGACAAGACTTAGAGATAGTAATCTCAAAGTCTTATCTTCAAAAGTTTAAGACCTTATAGATAGTGATCTATAAGGGTCTTAACTGTAGATGCCTTAGGAGATAGAGATCTCTAGGAATAAAGGTATTCTGATAAGGATTAATGAAATATTGGTTATAATAATTACTGAGTAATAGTGTCAAGGACACTATAACTGCTTTATCAAGATTGAGTATTGGTTGCATAAGATGCAACATTCGCATTGGATGCCAGCAATGTTACTAGGAGATATGCAAGTGTCGTAAAAGGACTTGGAATAGTCTTTTGGGAACAAAGTGAATGATTAGCTTACCTAGCTATTTTCTAAATATCCTATGATTGTCACATGAGTGTGGGTTTAAATGATTAGCCCATTAATGGCTCTTTGGGCTAGTGGGAGATTATTGGACATGCGAGCCCATGACGAGCCATTATGCAATAAATGTTATTGCGAATATCATTCCCTGATCTGAAATGAAGAATAACCAATTTGCATAATAGCCCCCTTAGTACAATTAGGGTTATGTACCATGACCATCTTAATGATCATACAGCTATTGATTCAATTATTGAATCAAAGAGGCCGGTGCTTGGACAAATATCTAAAGAGTTAGATTGAGGACTCATCAAGCACCGTCAAGTGATTGTTAAGAGATGATATCCGGCTGGAGTAGGAGATGGCAATCCTTTCTCACATAGGTTGATATCTGACCGACCTCTTAATGCAGGTCCTCTGCATAGGAATAGAAATTCGGATGTGTCAGATTAGTTAGGTCAAAGAGTTGACTTAACGAGATCGAGATAACCAAAGACCTATATCGTATGCTATCATGGTATAGGCACGCATCCTTTGACCGGAGACAACTGCGTTATTATATGTTTGAACATGTACATTTGGCAGATGATGAGCCAAAAAGTGGACCAAGCGATTAAGGAATAAAAATAACTCGGATCGTTACGACCTCAATCACTCGGGAAATCAATCGGATCAACAAGAAAAATGAAGGACAGACCATCAAACAGAGATAAAAATCAATAAAAACCAATAGTGGCCCTGGCTATGAGATTAGCCTGGTGTAGCACCCAAGGTCGGAATCAGGGAGCGCGGATTGGCCTTGCGGCCTACGATGTAGTCTAAAAAAGAAGAAAATATAAACAAATATTTTTTTGTTGTTTTTTTTATTTTTTTATATTTTTTGGATTTTTAAATATGAAGGAAAATAATAAAACAATAAAAACGAGCAACTTCAAGCAATTATTTAATGACTCAAAAATAGTCCAAAAATTCCAACAAAAATATTTTTAGGTTTTATGGATTTTTTACTATTATTGATGAATTTTTGGGAATTTTATGATATTTATGGAATTTTCTAAAAATCAAAGAAGGAAGAAAACGATGCTAATGTCCAGCCAGGCTTCAAGGACCAAAATAAAATATATATAATGGCCCAATCAAAGGCTGGAGGTATTTTTCATGCAAAGTATGAACAAAAAGGAAAATTCAGAATAAAGAATTTTGAATTTTTTAGTTTTCTATGATTTACTAGAATTTTTTTAAGTTTTTCAAGGTTTTTCAAATTTTAAGCTTTTTATAAATCTAAAAATGACCAAAAATGCAAAAAAAAATCAAAGACATAAAAACACACAAAACTTATTTTTTGTAATTTTTAAAAGGGTTTTAATATTTTGTTATGAATTTTCAATCTGAACAAAGGTAAAAAGGGTTGTTTTTGAATTTTTAAAAATACTAAAACGGTTCAAAAATGTATCCAAAAATTGGTGAAAATTTTACACAGTGAAAGGAGCACTTGTCCAATTTTCACTCAATTTCGATGAATTTTTATATTTTATTAAAATCAAAAACACACAAATAGTGCACAGGGACCTAGTTGCAATAAAAATAAGTCCTAGGGTTGGAAAGATAACAAACTCAGAACTCTGGGGGATCCTCGTGCAAAAATACCAGATTCCCACGCGCGCGACACGTGTTCTGGGCACAGAGGGACCCAAATGCAAGAAAACTTATGTTCCCGGGCTTGTTAGCAACAGGTGCTAAAAGCCCAGGGCATAAGTTGCAAAATACCCAATCAAATTCAACACATGTCGAATAACATCATTCACAGGGGCATAAATGCAAATATAAAGAAAGATATTTCATTCCATAACACATAAAACCTACAGCCCAGATATTGCAAAATCACCCAAATTCACGTGACAAAGCACGCGTCCAACACAAACAGGGATGAAAATGCAAATAATAGAAACAACCAGGTCCTCTAAGCAATTTTACCAAACTAAAAATAACTACGAAAGTTATTTACAGGACAAAAGCGAAAATGCAAAACATGAGGGGGCCTAAGTATAAATTACCCCACTTATTATCCAAGGGCTGGAAGCGCGCCACGTGGCTGATCAGACGATGGAGGAGCGCTGCGCCTCAACGACGAACCCTGGCGGTGATCGGACGGCGGAGGGTCGACCACGTATGTTATCTGACGGCGGAGGATCGAGGGCTACCCTTCGCCGGATGGATGGCGAAGAAGAGGCCACATGTCGATCAGACGGTGGCTGGTAAGGTCTCTTCTTCGCCTTGATCCAGCGGTCTTGATGTAATCTGGCACGGCGAGGGGTGAATGGACGGCTCTGGAGGGTCCTCCAAGAACAGGTGGCCGGCGAACTTCACCAGCCCAGAACTCGCGCGGCGGACCTCCCCTCCTGCTGCTAAGATGCGGAGTAGCTCTGCCTTGACGTCCCGCAGCTGATGCACCTCTCCGATGAAGCCGGGAACCACCGGAGTGGCCCGACGACGGCGGTGGCCTGGAGTTGCTGTCCCTGAAAGCTCAGGCTTTCAGATGGTCCTGTCGTGACCTGAAAAGTAGCGCAACAAGCTCCTAGGTCGAGGGAAAAATGCCTCGACCCGGTTAGAGGCGAAATGGGTGGCCGGTGTGTCGGTGCGGAGGATCTCCGATGATGCGACGACGAGGGAGATCGACTCCCAGTTTCGGGGTGAACTGGGTTGAATGGATGGGCGTAGAACGTGGAGAGGGATATGGCGATGATGATGGTCGAGTCAATCAATAAGATGGATGGATGGGGTGACCGGAATCGATAAAAGACGACGAACGATGAAATTGGGCGAAATGGAAAGTCGAGAAAACTAGGAAGGATTAGGCTTACCGGATGGGTGGATTCGACTGTGGAAGAGCTCCTGGAGCTCCTGGTCTTCGCCTCGAGGGACGTCGGTGCTCGAGGCTCGAGTGCTGCTCCTGGGCGGCGCATGGCGGCGAAACGTCACCGGATCAGTGACGCGGGAGGTCCTCTCCTCTCTTTGACACCGCCAATCGAAGGCTGTCACTCCGAGGATCAGAATGGAGGTCACAGCAAGAAGGGGCAACGCCAAAGATGAGTGGAATGGTGCGGCAGAGCTGGGGTTAAATACGGCTAGATGAGGGTCGGGCGAGGAATTCGGAGCACGGACCCCGATGCAAACCTCCGGGCGTGGATCTCGGATCTGCAGGGAAGGATTAGGACCCGGGGTTTAAGGTTTTAGTGGTCGGATCAAGCAGTGAAAATAGGGAGAAATCGGGTCAAAGCGAAGGATCCGCGGGTTGGTGGTCCAGGGGCCCACGTATTAAATAATTGGAAATTAAATAATAAATAGTAAATGGTCGAATTTTGAAAAAGTTAAAATACGAAGATTGTTTCTTATTTTTAAACTATTTTTTTGTGATTTTTATTTATTTTTTTGAAATATAATTTAGGTATTTACAAAATATTATTATTATTTACAGGTATATACATATATATTTTTTATTTTTATTTTTAATTTTTATTTTTGTACATTTTATTCTAATTTTATATTTTATTTATTTATATAAAATTTGGAATAATTTGGTATTTTTATTTTATTTTTATTATTTATTTACAAGGGTTAAATAAATAGTTTTATTTATATACATATATGGTATATATACAATGTGGCTTTGATGTTTATTTTTATTTCTTTTTATTTTTATTTTATTTTTGTGATTTTTATTTTATTTATCTACATTATGTAATATAGGATGAGAAAAATATTTTTATTGAATTTTTATTTATTTATTTACAAGGAGAAATAAATAGAGATGTGGTTTTATTTACATGTGGTCTATATACAAGGAATTTTATTTCTTTTATTTTTCTTTTAATTTTTTCCATTTTTATTTTAATTTTATATTTACAAATATATACAAATAATTATACATTCATTTTTATTTTTTATTTAGAGGAAAATATTTTTAATTATAAACATAGGTATATGTACACATGTGAGCTTCCTTATCTCTCTCTACTTGGGTTTTTATGCGGTCAGGCCTATGCTGAGCCCTCTCTTGGGATTAGGTCGCTCAATATTTATTCTAAATATCTCCCTCTTTTTCATTTATTTCTTTATTCTTTTATTTATGCACAAAAACATGCTAAAAATTCATATTTACACAATGCATGCTTTTTGACAATTATTGTTATTTACAGGAATATACATGTGTTTTGCATAGGTTTTGTAGCTAAAATAAAAGAATAAAGAGTGGTGAATGGGTATTCATCACCCCCTATACTTTAACTTTGCTAGTCCCTTAGCAAACACTTATTTGAAAAAGAAGTGAAAAAGAAAAAGAAAAAGAAAAAGAGGAGAAAATGCATGGATCAATGCTGATTATTAAACTTTCCTTCATAAAATTGAAATATGGAGCTCGATCAGATCCTTGGATTATTAATGTGTCGGAACCTTATTTGGACTTAAGCTTAAAACTTAACAGCCTCTAAGTTCCACCAATCTATGGGCAAGACTCCTCAATAAACCAGATCAGAACAAGTCTACATACACAAACTCTAATGACCATGAATCTTTCCTTGTACGGTGTAAGTGATATGTATCTCTCCACCTCCGAAGTAACAAAGAAACAACCTCCCCCAACCTGGTAACTCTATTGCCTCGGTCTAGCAACTCTTTCCTCGAGAAGCGGGGTATTCCCTTCTAAGTTCAAGTGCAACCGGCTCAAGAAGAGGGGGGAGAAGAGAATGGACCATGACCAGTGTAGTCATGTATCCTTGGGAGTTCTAACCAGTGTAGTTGAGTCTCTTGCTGCAAGCTTCATGAGATGGAACATGTATACCATAAGCTTTTGCTTTATTTGCACTATATACACTCCGGTGTGATTATTAAATTTTCAATCCAACCCACCACTTTTTTGGAGTTCTTTTCTTTTTGCACATTTTTTTTCATGTGCATTTGTACAACATATCTACATGGTGCAACATATATACAAGGAGTTTTTCCTCTTGAGCCAGCAAACTATCCCTCTTTTGAAGCTTTATTGCAACCCACGGCTTCTGTCTTTAGACTTCATAACCACCAGACCAAGTTGAGACGCACTTCCTTCACTAGAAGAAGAAGAGAGGTTCCGCCTAGAAGTACTACCCTCATATGCTACCCCAAGCCAAAGGAAACTGCCTCCTCACCACCTCATCCGTGGAGAGCTATGTGTAAAGTGCTGGTGCAAGTAAAGCCATTGTCTATGAGAGTCATGCGTGTGTTGTTAAGTGCTCTACTTAGGCTTATTAAGATGACATATGCTCATAGCCTAGTGGACTCAAAGAATTAAGTCACTATGGACCTGAAAAGCCTTAACCCTAAGCCCTATAAGGTTCCTCTTATTATTAGGTGGATTAAGATCTTAATCAAGCTCCATTTTCCAATTTAATTCCAGGCTAGTTTAAATGTCAACTACAATCCAGGAAAAACTATACAAATATTTACAAAGATGCTATTTACAAATATGCAATTTACAAGTATTTACAATCGTGTAAAATTTTTGAAAAATGTTTGAAAACATGGATGTATGCATGAATGCGAAGTTTTGCAAAATATTTACAAACATTTACACAAGATTTTTGCAAACTTTTTGTTTTCAAAATATTTTACAAAAATTTTGTTCTATATACATAGATTTTGATATGAAAATATTTACAAATCCTTTACACGAATCATTTTACAATCATTTGTACAAAAATAATTTGTATAAATAAATAGGTGTGTGCAAGATGAATTTTATATACAAGGGAAAATTTATAAATTTTATGGATTTTAGCCATTTTTATTTATTGACGCACTCTCACAAAGTACGAGTTATGGCTAAAGTATATATGAAATATATACACCCCCATACTTAGCTCGAACGATGTCCTCAGAGTGATCAAGAGCGATGAAGAAGACATAACTCGTGCTTAGTATAGGGAAGTGAAAAGGAATGGCTATATACAGAGATGAGTCAAAGAATAGAATGAGGAGAACTCGGTGTTTTCGCCCTATACTTAGGATCAAGTAATCCAAAGTATAGCAAGCTGTACATGAAGGGAAATCCGAGTGAAGGATATACAGAGTCTACCCCCCCCCCCATACTTAGGGTGAAATATCCCTAAGTATAGGCATCAAAATAGGGGTAGAAAGAATCAAAAGAATACCCGAGAGTCCTACATCCCCCCTATACTTAGGGTAAAGTAGACCCTAAGTATAGCAAAATCATAAGATGAGAAAAGGGATGCGGGACTAAAGAATAGAGTGATATGGACAATTAGATCTATACAGGTCGGAAGAACAGTGATAATCAGGCGTGAGATGCAATAGATGTGAGTCAAGAGACCAGATCTACGCAAAGTGAATAGGGGCAACATCAACGACCCGCGGTTCATGATTTAGATATGGCTTGAGCCGCTGGCCGTTCACTCGAAAGGTACTCTCAGAAGACAACTCAGATATGTCAATACTCCCATTTTCATGTACCTTTCTCACCAAATACGGTCCCTTCCATTTGCTCTGCAGCTTCCCTGGGAATAATCTAAGCCTAGCATCAAACAGCCATACTCTCTGTCCTGGCTCAAACTGCTTGTGGTTGATATGAGAATCATGCCACTCTTTCACTTTCTCCTTATAATGTAGGTTGTTTGAAAAGGCGGTATCACGAAGCTCCTCCAAGGCTGCTAACTCTGCCCTTCTCTGGTCTCCTACACTATCTGGATCCAAAAGTATATGAGTGACTGCCGAAAGTGACCTGTGTCTTAGCTCAACAGGTAAATGGCACGGCTTGCCATAAACGGGGCGAAAGGGAGATGTACCCAAAGGAGTCTTGAAAGACGTCTGATATGCCCACATGACCGAGTCCAAAAGCTGTGACCAATCCTTTCGGTCAGGGCGGACGACTTTCTGCAATATAGTCTTGATCTCCCTATTCGACACTTCAGTAAGACCATTCGTCTGAGGGTGGTATGGAGTGTCAACTCGATGGTCTATGCTGAACTCGCTAACAAGGGCATTTACCTTGTCGTTGACGAAATGAGATCCCCGTCTGATATCAACACTCTAGGACCCCGAATCGTGAAATGATATTCTTCCTCAAAAATCGGCAAACAGTCCTAGCATCTGCGGTTTGGGCGGGGATGGCCTCAACCCAACGACTCACATAATCAAAGACTAACAGAATGTACTCAAATCCCTGACTCCTAGGGAATGGACCCATGAAATCGATGCCCCATGCATCAAAAACCTCACAGAAGTGAATGGGCTGCATCGGCATCATATCATGCTGTCCTGAGGACTCAACAATAAAGACAAAACAGGAGGGGGCCTAAGTGATATTTACCCCTTATTATGATCCGAGGGCAGAGGACGCGCCATGTGGCTGATCTAACGGCTGCAGGTAGCGGGCGCCTCCACGTATAAACCTCGCTCGGATCTGACGGTGGAGATGGCGTCACGTGGTAATCGAACGGTGCTGGTGCGGGGCGCCTCTTCGTATCAGAGGACGGTCCAGATTAAATCTGGGACTCCGGAGTCGAACGAACGGCGGAGGAGGTTCCTGGAAGAACTCCTCGCCGAGGAGCTTCGCCGGAGGACTGTGAACACGCTGGACCTCCTCGCGGGCTGCTGATAGGTGGAAAATGATCGCCAAGGCCTCCTGCGTCGGTCAGGCTCCTCCGATGACGCAAAGGAGCTTCGAGGAGCCCAGGCGACAACGGCGGAGCTGGGCTCCTGTGCCTGGAAGTTGAGGTCCTCAGATGGACCTCCTCAGACCTGTAAAGTAGCACAGAAGACTCCTGGGTCGAGGGCAAAGTGCCTCGACCCGGTTAGAAGCGAAGTGGGTGGTCGGTGCGTCGTAGGGGTCGAACTCCGGCGAAGCGACAACGAATGAGTTCGAAGACCCTGCTCCGGGGTGAGTCAGGGGGTGCGAGTAGGCGTAGAAGGTGCGGAGGAGGCTCGTGAGCGTGAGGGTCGATTCCGATGATCGAGAAGGTGACTGGTGTGGTCGGAATCAATGGTCGTAGGCGGGGGATGAAATTGGGCGTAAACTGAAATTGGCGAAAGATAGGAAGACTCAAACGTACCAAATGGCTGAGGTCGACTAGGACGAAGCTTCTGAAGCTCTGGGTCCTTGCCTCGAGGGTCGTCGATGCCCGAGGCTCGAGCACCACTCCTGGGTGGCGCACGGCGGCGCAAGGTCGCCGGATCGATGGTCGGGTCACTCTCTCCTCGCTGCGACACCACCGGTCGCTTGCTATCACTCAGGTGAAGGTGGTGGAGGTCCTGAGAAGGAGAATGCGGAGCCAAAGATGAGAGAATCGTGCGGCGGAGCTAGAGATTTATACACTTGCAGGTCCGAGAAGAAAGGGTCGGGCAGGGTTCCGTGAAGTGCAGATCCCTAAGCGGAGGTGATGGCGAGGATCTCGGATGCAAGGGGAAGAAATGGAGCTCGGGGTTTAGTGATTTGGCGATCGGGTCGAGCGGGAAGAATTTGGAGATAATGGGTCGGGTGCAACGAACCCGGCTCTGGTGGTCCTGGGGGGGAGTTGACCGGGGTCAACAATCCCCTGTGGACTAATCAGAGCCCGCCAAATACCAATTATTTGATTATTTATTTAAAAATAGTAAGTGGCCGAATTTCAAAAAAAGTTAACATGAAAATTGTTTATTTATTTATAAGCTATTTTTTTATGATTTTTATTTATTTTTTTGAAATATAAATAAGGTATTTAAAAAATATTATTATTATATACATGTATATACATATGTATTTTTTATTTTTAAATTTTTAATTATTTATTTTTACACAAATTATTCCAATTTTATATTTTATTTATTTATAGGATAAAATTTGGAATAACATGGTATTTTTATTTTATTTTTATTAATTCTATACAAAGGTTAAATAAATACTTTTATTTATATACATGTATGGTATATATACAAAGTGGCTTTTGATTTTTATTTTTATTTCTTTTTATTTTATTTTATTTTTGTGATTTTTATTTTATTTATATACCTTATGGGATAAGGGAATATATACATGTTTTTATGGAATTTTATTGATTTATTTATAGGGATAAATAAAGAGAAGAGTGGTTCTATGTACACGGTGTATCTACAATGATGAAGGAATTTTTATTTTCTTTTTAATTTTCTCATTTTTATTTTAATTTAATATATATGCATATAAATATAAACCTTTTTTATTTTTATTTTTATTTTTATTTTTAGAGGAAAATATTTTTTATTTAATTACAAGTATATGCACACATGAGCTTCCTTATCTCTCTCTACTTTGGTTTTTATGCGGTCAGGCACATGCTGAGCCCTCCCTTAGGATTAAGTAGCTCAATATTTATTCTAAATATCTCTCTTTTTTTCTTTTATTTCTTTATTCTTTATTTATGCACAAAAGCATGCTAATTCTTTATTTTTACACAATGCATGCTATTTGACAATTATTGATATTTATAGGAATATACATGTGTTCGGCAAAGGTTTTGTAGGTAAAATAAAAGAATAAAGAGTGATGAATGGGTATTCATCAAAACCCTAACAGGGGAGCCTGTTTTTATAAAAAAAAATGAGGAAAAAAGTCGTGAGGATATTTGAGCCCAAGTGGGCTTACTGTTGTGACGACCCAAGTGGGCAGATGTTTTTTAAAAAAAAATAAAGAATGGAGGAAACAGGAAGGGGGGAATCAACGTGAGTAAAAAAGGAGAGGGGCCCACCTTAAAAAACTTGAGGGAAATTTCCTTGAGTGCCCAAAGTTGGGTCCCGTTTGCAAAAAAAAGAAAAAAACGACGCGTACAATAGGAAAAAGCCGTATGCATATTGGTTTAAAAAAAGAAGGATGAAAAGCCGAAGAAAAAAAGAAGTTGAAACGGCTTTTAAAAAAAATATTTGATGAAAAGTCAGAAAAAATGTCAACGGCTTAAAATTGTTTCAAAAAAATGATGACGGCTTAAAAAAATGAAAAGCTACGAGAAATTTTTGAGATTGTTTTCTCCCCATCATTGTTGTCTTCTCCCAACTTGGTCGAGGTCCATGTTTTCCAACAAGTATGGGAGAAAGAGGGAGTATATGTAGAGTCACATGTCTATTCAGATGCTTCAGATTCACATGCAGATTTCCAGACCATTCAGATTCTAGACTGTTCAGACTCGACGATTGATTTCGAGTCCAGTTTCAGACGTGCATGAGTGTTCGGTCATTTTTAGATGATCATATGTTGCCATCATTTGTTCGTGGTCCCCATCATTATTCTTGTTTTGTCGGCTAGAGTTTTCATGTGAGCCATAGCGACTCCAAAGTAGAGGACCAATCCCTATGCCATTGAGGGCAAGGGTTTTCATGTGGTATCATAGGTACACCAGAGCAGTGCACCATTCTCTGAGCCAGATGGGAGAGACCCAGTTCTCCGACAAGGAGACTATTTTCAGACTCCATTCTCCAGCGACCGTGGACTCCGAAGAGGATTTCACAACCACCACTACAAACTGGACAGCCTTTGGGGACGGATATTGGGGACGGTCACGGAGCAACCGTCCCCTATACAATTGTAGGGGACGGTTGTTTGCTGCCCGTCCCCTCTGTAAAGTTTTAGGGACGGTCGGTTTTGGCCGCCCCCTTTTACATGACAATTAGGGACGGTTACATGACCGTCCCCGGTACCGGCCTTTAGGGGACGGTCAAAACCGTCCCCGTTTCTTCACTGTGCCCGTCGCATATAATGGACAGTAACGGGGACGGTTACAACCGTCCCATATAGTTAATTTTATGGGACGGTTGCATAAACTTCCCTAAAACCTCTATAAATGGCGTGCTGGGGAAAATTTCTGTAACCATAGGGGACGGTCTCCTCGCAACCGTCCCTGATTATTATTATAAGGGACGGTTGTAACCGTCCTTATACTAATAATCGGGGACGGTTTAGTAACGGTCCCTACAAACAACCAGAGGAGACGGTCCACTTATAACCATCGCCGATTATTAGTAAAAGGGACGGTCGAACGACCGTCCCCGATGGTTATATATTCATCCCCGGCGAACTGCATCTTCCTCATTCCTCCATTCGACCCTCATCTCTCTCAAATCGCCTCCGGCCTCCTCCACTGCCCTCCGCCATCCTCCTCCACCCTCCGGCTTCCATCCTCTCGCCCCTTCCCTCCGGCCTCCGCCTCCACCCTCCGGCGTCCGCTCTCTCGCCCCTTGCCCTCCGACGTCCGACCTCCGGCCTCCACCTCCTCCTCCGCCCTCCAGCGTCCGCCCGCCGGCCTCCTCCTCGGCCCTCCAACCTCCGGCCCCGGCCTCCACCTCCTCATTTGGATGTAAGTTTTTTTAAACTTTTTGGTAATTTATTAATATATTTTGCTTGCTTTAATTTCACAATCTTATTTTGGATGTATAGATTTGTAAAAGCATTGTTTATTGTTTATAGTTAACACGGATGTATTAAATTTTAATAAAAATAAAGGTGTATAGATGTTATGATGGATTGCTTATGATGTGAATATGAAGATATTTTGATTAGGACATTATTAAATAATCCAGAAAACTTTCCAAAGGACTGGAAGGACGCTAAGTCTAGATTTCGCGCACTTGGACTGAATTACGAGAAAATTGACGCATGTCCGAACGACTGCATTTTATATTGGAAGGATTACTCAAAGTTAGATACATGTCCTGACTGCAAAAGTAGCAGATATAAGAATAATGATAATGATTCGAAGAGGAAAAAACCGGAGAAGATTTTACGGTTCTTTCCTTTGATTCCCTGATTACAGCGATTGTATTCATACGAAAGAACAGCTAAAATGATGATATGGCACAGTAATATAAAAAAAAGATGTAACCGGTGTTATGCGACATCCATCAGATACAGAGGAGTGGAGCAAGTTTGATGAAATGTATCCATCGTTTTCTTAAGAAGTAAGAAATGTACGATTGGGTTTTGCTTCTGACGGCTTTAATCCATTCGGAAATATGAGTACGAGTTACTCTATTTGGCCTGTGATACTTGTTACATATAATCTGCCACCATGGATGTCAATGGCATCTTCCTTTATGATGATGTCGTTATTGATACCTGGTCCTAAGGGGCCAGGTAATGCGATAGATACATATATGCAACCTTTGATTGACAAACTAAAGATTTTGTGGAATTCTGGAGTGAGTACGTATGACGCGGTAAAAAAAGAATTCTTTACAATGCGTGCTTCTTTATTGTGGACAATTAATGATTTTCCAGCATATGCCAATTTATCAGGTCGAACAGGTCTTTTATGTTCCAGATAACTCAGTTAGTGGATGGATAATACCAATTAGAACAACACCGAGAGATTTCTTCGACGTAAACGAAGAGGCAGATGCACTAGACAATGATGTTGCATATCAAAATAACTCCAATGATTTTTTCCATGAGGTATTAGACAACGACGTTGGAACTTGGAACTAGCAATTTCAGGTAATGTTTTTTTATTTTCAAGTTCTATTAATTGAAATTATTGTCATCTATCAAAATGTATATTTTTGAAATAACTCTTTAAATTGCAGACATGGCTCCTAAACCTAGACGTATTCGGGAGGTCCCTGAACCTCCCCAGCAGCCACAGGGCGGTTCTTCTGATGCAGGTAGTGGAGCTACACAGAGTCGGCGTGGACCGTCTCAGTGTAGATTCTTAGACCGTCTTGCACCAGGGCAGACGTTACATGTACGCATTGTTGGTGGAGATGCGGTAGGAGAGAACTCCATGGAGTTTCAGAGCTACCTTAGCCAGGTTGCCCGTGCGCGCATCCCCATCACCATCCACGACTTCCGACAGCTTCCTTATGTTGTCAAGGCTGCCATACTTGCTGATCTGGAGGTATTCTAAAATCTTAAAATATTTTTTTAATTTTATGAGCTAATTGTTATTATATTTGTTGTATCGGGCTGTATTTACCTGGGAACGAAATACCCATGTCGATTTTCAGATTTTATCCCATGCCGCTGAGTTGTTGCGTCGATACAAGGGACGCATAAAGGCTAAGGTAAAATTTTTATTATTATTTAATATCAAAAGATTTAGATATTGACGATATTTATTTCTCCATTTGTAGTACTTCAACCCCCAGATTCCATATGAGCAGTTTGTGCAGAATATCCCACCTGGTGTTACACCAGAGCAATGGAGGGAGCTGATTAATTTTTGTTCCAGTGAGGATTTTGCGATATGTATATAGTTTTCTTAATTATTTGTTTTATTTTTATACTAACTTTGTGAAATTTCAGTCGATTTCTTCCAAGAATACGGCGAATCGTTCGAAAGGGTTTAAGTCGACGCATAAGATGGGAAGGAAGAACACCAACCAACTGAAGGACGAGTTTGTAAGTATTTAAAAAATATTTATGACGATTAATTTTGAGTCTTAAAACAATTTTAAGAAGTTTATTTACTTTCTATAGTTGAGAAAAAATGAAAGAGAAATGACCCGCATAAAGGTTTTTGCTGGGTCAAAGAGCCGAGACTTAGGAGGAGAGGTGCAGTGGGTTGATGACGCCTACGCACCAATTCATGTAAGTATAAATGCAATTTTTACTTAAAGGATTACTTATGGTAATATATTGAAATTATTTTAAATTTCTTATATGCAGGAAGAAATGATTAGGCTCTCTACCACCTCCTCGCTGGATAGCAGGGGGACGAGCAATCCCCCGTTGACGGCCGATGATGCCTTCCGTCAAGCCACTGGTCCAGAACACAGTGGAAGCATCCGTTGCGGAGGACGGGGCGAAACGATCTGTACATGGTACGGAATGGGTGGTGCAGGTGGGTCGCAGTTTTCCTCGCAGGGAAGCCAGAGAGAAAGAGAGATGGAGAGGGAGCTGCGCGAAGTAAAGGCAAAGATGACTGCACAAGATGCAGAGATGGCCCAGATGCGTATGGACATGGCAAATGTCATGTCCTTAATAAGTCATCTTCAAAGCCAAGCCACGCCCCCTGTACAACCTGCACATCTCGGCGACGAGGAGGACAGTGAGGAGGAGAGTGAGGAGGAGACCGATGAGAGTGACGGGAGTGGCGCATCTGAGTAAGTAGCATGGATGTAGTACATCTTAGTTTAATTTTGATCTTTTTATTGTAATGTTTTTTATTAATGCCTAACATTATGTAGACTTCTTACCGTTTCTTAATGTTGAGTTTATGACTGTAAGGATTCTTCATGTTGACTATATGATTGTGTTTCTTCATAATGATATTCATGTTGTGTTGTTTGATTCTTAATGTTGTGTTGTTGAATGTTGAGTTTATGATATTCATAATGTTTGAATGTTGAATGTTGTGGTTAGTTGTTTTACAGAGGATGTAGGGAACAAACCAAGAATATATAATTTTTTTCCTGTCATGGTGTATTGGGGACGGTTGTAACCGTCCCCTATAGAGCTACAGAAACGTCCCCCAAGCCAGTACAGTTCACAGAGACTTTTGGGGACGGTTATAACCGTCCCCATTACGAGGCGTCGCTAACGAAGCGCATATGGGACGGTTGAAATCGTCCCGTATACCCTTCTGTTGGCGTCGCTATAGAAGAGGGGACGGTTACAACCGTCCCTAATAGTCTTCGCAACAGAATCTTCCAGGCTTCTGTTGGCGTCGCAAAAGACATGCAGAGTAGAAGGGACGGTTCCAACCGTCCCTACATACAACATTATGCGACGGTGATAACCGTCTCCAAAAGTTCTCTGTGGCCATCTCAAAATGTTGTTGACCATTGGGGACGGTTGTTAACCGTCGCTAATTCAATACGTAGTAGGGACGGTTGCACCCATCCCTGATAGTAATCGTGTAAGGGACGGTTACAACCATCCCCAATGGTTAATTAAATGAGACGGTTGTCAGAAACGTCCCTTTTAGTCAAATGAGACGGTGGCTGACGGGACGGTTTAACAACCGTCCCCTTTGATCAAAGGGGATGGTTATGCAGACAAAGAGGACGGTCTTTGACCGTCCCCTTAGACCCACCCGCCTGTAATGCACGGCCTTTTCAATTTGGCCCTTTTAGAGATGGAGCCGTTGTCTACATTATTGTGGCGGGCCAGAGTACTCCGACGAGGAGGGTCATTTCAGTTGCAGTGACTCTGACAGGCGCAGTTCAGAGCACATGCTCTCCGACGAGGAGATTCAGCAGACTCACACTCCAACCCGCTCGTCCTCCTCACCTGCACGGCATGAGAAGCAACGTCCTCGATTGCATCAATGTGCGCGTTGGGTTGATATTGTCCGTAGTGTCCTGTAGCGTTGAGTTGAGTTTCTTTCCGTTTATCCAAGCCGAGCATTGCATGCTCCAGCTTGAGGGATAGTGTTGGAGTATAAGTTGTATGCACACATTGAGTTGTAGCAGGGTAAATGGATCTTGGAGAAGACCCATTTACCCCATCCATGTGTTTAGTCCCATACCGCCTAGTGGTGGGACTTGGAGGTTTTGGAGAGGCTATATAAGGAGCCCCAGACCTCATGTACTCGTTGAGAAAAAAGTAATGCATAGCATGCCCCTTTGAGGGTTTCTCCCGTGGTTTCATCCCGCTCCTCACGGAGTAGGGTTCCACGTAAAATCATGGTGTTCCATGTTTGATCTTTCTCGTTTATGTGATGTTTATCAATCGCTTCCGCATTCTTCGTATTTTATAATAGAATACGAATGCACATATTAACGAATTCCAAAGTGATATCCATATCCGCATCCATTTTAAAACGAATACGAATGTCAAAATATATATAAAATTCATACGATATTCACAATAGTTTTCATCCCTACGTACACCACAATTCTAGGGTTGGATTACAAGGATGATTACATGAAATTATAATATCTCTCACGCGTATAAAATCGGCGAGATTGAATCGACGATCGAGGATGACTTGTATTGCATGTACAACAACAATCGGTCTACACCTAATTAATGAAGCCTAACATTCACGTCCTTGCATGGCTCGATATGTGCTTTGTTTTATTCGAAGGTGCTCATAATTAAAATAGAAGAATCTTTAAATGTCGTACGTTGTCATCTTCCCCTGCCCTGAGATTGAAATTATATTTTAAATGAAAACTATTCTGCTGATTGAGACTCGATATTATCGTTAGTTAAGTTATTTATGTTAAAGTGTTTCTGTTTGTTTTGGACAATCATTTGTAAAGTCTCGACATTATCGTTAGTTAAGCCTTAAATCATAAACACTAATGTTTGGCTATATATGTACTGAATATCAACGTTTAACATATAGGGTATCGATAGATGTGATGGTTGGTTTATCTTAATGTTTGAAGACATAATCAAGTGGTTTATCTTGATGTTCGGACGCATAAACATGTCGCTCTTGGTGACATTTGGACACAGAGAAAGTTAAAGCGTTTCTATATATATTTGTTGATCTAGAATTCCCATAAACCACCGTTTTACCCTCCATTTCTTGAGATAGTTCTTATCCACATCCTTTCGATCGGTGAACCGAGATTGGAACGGTCTGGTTAATCTGTTTATATCGGTTCGATTTAAATATCAATTTTTATACATGTCCAGTTCAACAAATTATTTTTGACCTAATTTAACCATATTCAACTAAAGTTGAACCGCATTTAATTTTTTATTTATTTAAAATAATGTTGATAGTGAGAGTTGAACCCATGACCTTCAATTTCCAATTTCAAACTCTTAACCAACTACTATAACATAACTTTTAACTTGTAATAGGCTTTTAATATAATTAAATTATTGTTATTTTATAAAGCAACTAGTTCAATTAATATATATATATATATATGATATTTATGACATTTGATGGTGCATACAAAAAAATAGTTTATATATAGTGTGAAATATATATATATATATATATATATATATATATATATATGGATTAAATGGGGCCGCCCCCTGGGAGTAGCTAACTTGGCTACTCCCACACCTATTTTTCCCTCATTTTTTATTTCTTTGGAAAATAAAAATTTGTAAATTTATCATTATATCCCTCTAACATTCTATTAAAATTTCGTCAGAAACAGAGACTCCTACGGCCTCCATCCAAACAGGGTTGATTTAAAAAATCATGCGACCGTTAAAAAAATGACGTCTGGATGGAGGGCCTAGGAGTCTCTATTTCTGACAACATTTTAATAGAATGTTAGAGGGATATGATGATGAATATATAAATTTTTATTTTACAAAGAAATAAAAAAATGAGGGAAAAATAGGGGTGGGAGTAGCCAAGTTGGCTACACCCAGGGTGCAGCCCCATTTTACCCTATATATATTCTATGTATTTTATTTATATTTCAAATATATTTAAGTGTCAATTATGTATATATTATTTCATTTCGGTTTGATTATCCGGTTCAACCACTTTTTTCTCACTGGTCTGGTTTAATTCGATTTTAAATAATGATGATGTCATCATCCGGTTGAACCGGTTTGATTACATGGTTCAATTTAATCTGACCATTTCGGTAAGGTTTCCGGTTTTGTGTCCGGTTCGATTTCGAAAACATTGGTGCCCACATCCAGCTTGATATTTGTGCATATATTTATGTTTCTTGTCTAAACTCGAAGGAGGAAGATTGACCCTCACAATTTCTTGGACTAAAGTCTAACTGAACCTTGTTGATATGCTTTGAATTATAATCATCTGATTCATGTTGAAGAACCGTCATGTGCACTCCCCCCAGCCGCACCATACCCCAACAAGATCGAGATCTCTATGTTAACGGCTATACTTTTATTTAGGTATATAGGTCAGTTTATTTCAGTGATCCATTTTTATGACAATAATATATAAACTCCCTTGATATAAGTGTTATATGTATCCTCCGTATTCTCTTATTTCTCCACATATTGAAAACTGATCGTCATTGCCAAAGGACGTACCTCATTATGGGTGAAACTTGTAAATTAGTGTGCCTGCCTTCAAGCTTGCCTGATTGATTGTTTGTACCTACACTTTCACGATTCACCACAAACCTTTTAACCATGACTCAAAATACTTAATTTCAAGTTCTCCAACAGTAATCCACAGCTCATATAACCCAATCTCACAATTTTTTTAGCACTAATGTGTGATTATAATGGTTAGTTATAATTAATTTTCTTAATTACATTAACAGCTCATTATTACGTGATCATCGCTTTTTTCTACAATAGTGGCGATTACCGGGGTACTGAAAAAGGATATAATTTTTGAAATACCCTCATTTCTTGTACAAATCTATCACTTCTTGCACAAATCTATCATTTTATAAGGTATGATCACTAAAATAATAATCAAATCTAGGAAATATAGAGTAATTGCTCTTCTCAAGATATCAAAATTAGGACATAAACATTTGGATTGAGATAATGGTCTAGGCGCTATCATATATGTATTTATTTTAAAATATGCATTGTGCAAAAAATTGATGTACATGAACGAATAATTTGAATATTCATTTATATATATTTTGATCTGATATTTATAAGAATGAATATAAATTGATGCGAAGTTGTCTTTCTTTTTCCACAAGCAAAAACATAATATTCATTGTTAAAGGTTAACATGAATGATGAGTATGTATTCAATTTTCATCACAAGTTGTACTTTTCATCATAATTTAGCAATAATGAAAAGAAAAAAATCACCAGATAACCGATGTTATGTGATTCGTTAAATGAGATATAGCACAAAATTATATTCGTTGTGAATTCGAAGAAAAGATACTTTGACAATAATATTTATCATTATAAATTTTAACCCGGAACATATGGCTTCAAATGTTCAATTATTCAATCCCACCAATACTCAATTATTCATTGGACCATAAGCTAATTTTATTTTAGTGATAAGTACCCATGTATATGAAACTAATGCTATCGTACACTACAATAATTTGGCTCTATAGCGACATTTATTTTGAATCCAGCCTTAAAACGATAGTTGTTAAATAAATAGTGACGAATATTTATCATTGTTAAATGATTTTTTATACAAGAAGTTTAGTGGCGAAAGTCATATCCGTTACTATATGATTAGCAATGTTCTGTATAACAATGCTTATCTGTTGTCATTTTTTAAAATTTGAACTAATCATCGCTAATTTTTTAGTTCAAACTTACGACAATTTGCTCAAATTTTGAAAAATATCAACAATTAAGCGTTGATATATAAATCCTTATCAATAATATGCAATGGTTATGACTTTCGTTGCTAACTTCTAATATAAAAAGTTATTTAGCAGTGGATAATATTTACTACTATATATTTAACAATAGATGATTTTGTGACGAATTTAGAAATGACACCATAGGCTCAATCTCTCGTAGTGATAATATTTCTTTAGTTAGCAGTTTGATGCATAATTTGCTTAGTGTCGATCAATTCTTCGAAAAAAGATATAACAATATTTATTCATGTAATTGCTTTAGAATAGTTGATGAAAGCTAAAGCGAATTATTGTTAATCGAAAAAGATTCGAAGATATTTAAATTGTTGAGTTTGACAAAAAATATTTATAATTTGATTTATTGCGAGAATAGTTAAATAAATTTCCAACGTGATTGTTTGATTGCTTCGTCAAAGCAAGTTCCAACTTGTGGGTTTCCAAGTCACAGGAGCTAAACTGAACCCTAGAATAGAAGTTTGGATATCTAGAGTTGAGCCTCTTGCCAAAACTCATGAACCCTAGATTCATTAACAACCCACCTGTAAGGGTCCGTTTGGTTGCAGGGTTGGACAGGGTTGGGTTGGGCAGGGGTATCCCTGTGAATAGTAAACTGTGAGGAGGAGAACCATGTTTGGTTGCAGGGCCAACCCGGGTTGGGCCAAGCCAACCCTGCCCAACCCTGCAACCAAACGAGCCCTAAACATCCTTCCAAAGAAATATTATAAAAAACCTGTTAAAATGGAAGAAACGCTCATCAACTTTATATACTGTTAGGTCTTGTTCTGCACAAGGATAAGGGAGGAGAATAAAGGGCCATTTTTCACCCGACACGGTTTTCCGTGGTACGAATATTTCTCATTATTTCATCTTATTTTACTTTTATTCCTATCTTTATCCCACCATACTTACATTTATTTCACCTTATTCTCCTTATTCATATCCTCTAGCCGAACGGAGAATAGACACTTATTCCCCTTCTTTCCAATCCTTATTCGTGCTTATTTCCGAACCGAACGAGTCATAAGAAAAAGTAAAAATCTACGAATTTGAGGAATATCCGTCGTAATCAATAAATAAATAAATAATAGAGCAGTCCACAAAATTAAAGATGACAATAATAACGGCCGTAATAAAGGTTGTAAGAGATGAGAAAGGGACATAGGGACAGCTCGTAGGTCTGTGGACCGAAAGCAATGGCCAGAGACTTTTAACAGCACAGAACTCGTACCTCCCACTAGATAATAGCACCATACCTAGACATTAATATAGAGAGATATACTTTGAGATTTAGATATAGAGAGAGAGGTGATCAGAAAAAAAACAAAGAAGGAAAGAGATTACCAGTCTATCTCTCTCTATCTCATCATCATCATCATCACCAACATCTCCAGCAGCAGCAGCCATCAACGGCTCCATCAGAGCAGCCGCAGCAGGCACCTCTGTTATTCTGCAAAAGAGAGAAAGAAAGGTTGGAAGATGCAGAAGCAGCAGCAACAGAAGCAGCAAAGATCTATCTCTCTCTCTGTCTATCTATCTATATCTCTTTCCATCAACTAAAGGGAAGGGAATTTCCCAGACCCCCTTCACCTGCTACCATTCTTCCTCGTTTACTTCAGGTTAACACAGACGACCCAAACATATATAGATCTGTGGAAGCAACGTGGCTTCATCCGGGCGGAGGTTCCTCCCATCGGACAGCGGAGCCTTCGCCGACTGGGTGGCCTCCTCCGCTACCCAGCGAGGAGACGACCTCTGCCTCGGTTTCCATGGCGGCGGGGCTGCCCCCGCCGCCAGGCATCTCAATTACACCCTCCCTGAGATGAACGTTGTTGGCCTCCGCGACGTCCTTGTCGTGGCACCTGCTGCCTCCACCTTCCACCACCACCATCACCACCACGTCGACGTCTGCGACCAACTCGTGGACGAGCACTCCCGCAACCTCCACTTCTACCAGCAGCAGCCGCAGCAGCAGCACAACCCATCTGCCGCACTCCCCCCGCATGCCCACGTTGGACCCCGCTGGCGGGTCGGGCACCGCCACCTGCCAGGACTGCGGCAACCAGGCTAAGAAAGACTGCACCCACCGCCGCTGCCGTACGTGCTGCAAGGGGATGGGTTTCGACTGCACCACCCACGTCAAGAGCACGTGGGTGCCCGCGGCGCGCCGCCGCGAACGTCAGCAGCAGCTCTCCACAGCGCTCGCCGGTTCCACCTCGGCCTCCACCTCCGGGTCGAAGAAGCCGAGGCTGGTCGTTGGCTCTGCCTCCAACACCACCACCTCCACATCCAACAACACCCCTCCCGTCAGCTTTGACACCACCTCTTGCCATCAAGGTCCGTATGATCACCTCTTTGTATAATTAAATTCTGTATAGAATCGACACTTATTAAAAATCTATATGTATAGATGCCGGTTTCAAGGAGTGCCTGCCGAAGAACGTGCGGGCGCCGGCAGTGTTCAAGTGCGTGCGGGTGACGTCGATTGACGACGGCGAGGACGAGTACGCGTATCAGGCAATGGTGAAGATCGGCGGTCACGTCTTCAAGGGGTTCCTCTACGATCAGGGCGTGGAGGACGAGAGCAACAACGCCATCAGCAGCAACAACGCCAGCAGCACCAGTGCAATGCCGAATATCTCGGTGTTGCACTTGGGCAGCGGCCGCGGCGTCGCCCATGGCGTTGGAGGGCACCCCGACGCCTATGTTGGCGCCGGAGGAGGTACGCAGTTCGGCAATAATCATCTGATGTAGTTTCTTCTAGGGCTCCCATTGGGATTCCTATCTTGAGGATGCTATGCGCAGATCACAAAATTTGTGGTCGTTACCAGTAGACAGCTATGACTATGTTTAAGCATGAAAAATAAAAAACACTGTAATTAATAGGTGTTTGATATAATCCCACCACGTTGTTGGTAGTGAGATGCGGGATTCTCTCTCTCTCTCTCCTCGTCCATCTCTCTTTTATCTCTGATGTGTTACTTTTTCTGCCCTAGACTATATAGGATGGGGTGTTGTAGCATGTAGGTTGTCGTAGCCATAGGGCTTGCACCACACATGTCTAGGGTAGTAGACATTCAGCACCCTATTCTTGACCATCATAGCTTAATTGGCTTCTCTCTCTTCTACTTTACTTCCTTGCCAGCTTGCACATCTTCACTGCTCTCCTCCCCCATCTCTATGTCATCAGCTACTGCAAGCATATGGGATAGGTGCATTACCTAGAAACCCTTGTTTGATGGTTTTTTTGGTGTTTACAAGGAACATGGCAGTACTGTTCACTAACAGTTGCTCATGGGAAATGTGAGGGAGCAGTTTTTCTTAGTTTACTCCTGATGTTGTTGTTTATTGGGTGTGCTGTGTGTCGTGTGCATGGTAGTGAGGGAGGGGAGGAGGGGGGAGCACTTTTGCTGCTCATGTGTCTACTCATGGGTGTAGTTCCCACGGATTCTCTTGCATTGCCCCTTGCTTGTTCTTTCCCAAGACACACAAGGTGGTGGGTGGTGGTGATGGCATGTTTGTGCCATGATACATGTCTGCTTTTTCATTCGGATTTGATTTCTTCTTATCGTTTAACCTTTGATTTGTGCTTTGTCCTCTGTTGGCTTTCTATATATTCCATTCATATATGTTCAATTTTCAGAACTCTTGTTAGGTCAGTTACAGCAACAGGACTATTTGTTGCTGTGGGTGATAGTTTGGAGTGTGCAACAGGACATGCATATTGATTAATTTCGCCAAATATTGATCTAGCTAAGCTTGGTTATTATAACCTCAGTTGACATGTCTATGTGATGTTGCTACTAAGGGCCTGTTTGGTTGCAGGGTTGAGCAGGGTTGTCCCAACCCTGGTTACTATTCATAAGGGTACTTCCTCCTCACAGATTACTATTCATCCAGCCCAACCCAACCCTGCAACCAAACGAGCCCTAAGAAATACTGCGTGTTTTGTTAATGATTTGTTAAAAAAAGATGTCCAGTTTTTTATCATCTTCTTCAGTTATCTACTTGCTCTTACAAGTTCAGGTAACATTTTTCTCCAGGGAAGGGTAATCGAAAGGCAGAACTTTTCTATACATAATAATTATTTCTGTGCTGGAAAAATAAATCCATGGATGGAAATTTGATATGAATAATATTGAAAATTTTTGAAGCACCTTTTATCTTTCAAAGTCAGTTCAGAAGTTTCGGTTGGTGGTTGGATGATTTCTTGGATTATATTGCTCTTGTCATGGTTGATTGGTGTCAATCAAAAGGCTGGAACAGTATATAGGACTGTGCACAGTAATTATATAGGTGCTGCATCTTGTGAGATATGCTGCACAGTAGATAGGACTGCTGCTGTTTTATTCATTTCGACTTAAACCCTGGCTAATGGCCTTCGTCCACATTAATCGATTCTATCGCATTGGTGCATTCGCGTGCTTGTGTCTTCTTTCAGTTATATTTCACAATCTCATTGCATAGTCGTTGTTTTTCTACATTTTTTTATCGAAGTGATCAGAAATTGTGGGTCGTGCTGATACTTGTTATATCCTGAGGGTCCGTTCGGTAGGATAATAAGCAGGAATAAGGATGGGGAATAAGGGGAATAAGGGTCTATTCTCCGTTCGGCTGGAGGATAAGAATAAGGAGAATAAGGTGAAATAAATGTAGGTAAGGTGGGATAAAGATAAGAATAAGAGTGAAATAAGATGAAATAATGGGGAATAGTCGTACCACGGGGAAGCGTGTCGGGGGCTTATTCCCCTTATTCCACTCCCCCTTATCCTCCAAACGAACGGGGCCTGACAGTACTATTTTACTGAAAACATACGACTGGTAATCGTGAAAGAAGAGTACTCTCTATGTTATTTGATGTCCCCTCACATCAACTATACATCGCGCATGGATTAAAAAAGAGTGATAACAATATCAAGTGATTTAGTATGCGAACAACTGTCAAGAAGACCCCAATATGTAAAGGTATTTTTACCCGGCAGACCCTGTAATCTTTTCAAATTACCTCTACGACCTTTGAAACAACTTAATTCTCCCCTCGACCCCGTAAACTTGCTCCGTCTTACCCCATAGACCCTGCCGTCATCTTTAACTTTATTGGAGTCAAAAACTTGAGTTAAACTTGGGTTAATCAAACCAAACAAAATCAACGATGGATTTTCAATCTCTCTCTCCTTCCTTATCCTCCTCCGTCATCCTCTCCTTCAACCCATCAAATGAGAAGTTGTAGAAGACATGGAGGGCAGCGGTGTGAGCACGTTGGCGTGTCGCAGCCTCCCGAGCTTCGGCATCTTCAAGTCGAAGATGTCTTTCATGAGTCTGTTCATCTCCTTCATCCTCTTCACCACCATCGATGTCTCGGACGCCATCACCGCCTTGTATGCGGACCCTAGCTCACCGTTCCCCAGCACCTCTGCACCCACCTTCATCAAATCGGGCAGTCCGAACACCCCGTTCTCGTCGTTCACGGTCACCAGCTCCCCCGCAGATCCCTTACGCCCCCTCCCCCTTCCTCCCGTGCACCGATCCCCCCTTAGATGCCGCCTACTCCAGTTGCTGATTGCGCTTCCTCGTGCTCGACTCAGTCGGCACTTCCAGCTCCACCGTATTCGTGTAGTTCCCTCTGTTCTCCACCCCCGGAGTCTGGAATTCCGCTTCACGGTTGCGTTTCACCACGGCAGTCACCGACACAAGCAGCACCAACAGCGCGACAATTACCACGATCACTGCCACCAAATTCCCATCGAAGTTCGAATCTTCCGCTTTCAGCTTTTCCACCACATCTGCCACCGGACTTGCCCCCACACGACGTGTCCATCGGGGGCCCGCATAGCCCAACATTGCACCCAAATGCAGCCAAGCCGAAGATGAGGACCGTTGCTCCTCAGCCTTCCCCTCTGTTTCTTTGGTGGAGGGTGGTCTTCCTCCCCTTCCCGTTGCTCCTCCTAGGCCGGTTTGGTGGTGGTCTCTCTACGGAGGTGGTGGGTCATTTGGGTCTGGTTTCTCTCTCTCCCCCTCCCTCTCTCTCTCTTTGTGACGGAAAGAGGGGGAGGAAGTGGGTGGTGAAGGGACAAGGAGAGGAGGGATGGGTGGTTCCTAAATATGGAACATGGTGGTTGGAACTGGAGCACGTCAGTAACGACGAGGACAATGGGCTCCTTCCCCTCCAATGCACGCATGACGAGGATTTGACTTTTTTCGGGGGAGGCCGGCCTCGGCTGGAGGGTGGGCATGGGGAGGTCAGGCTTTGCTTGGGCTGGAGGGTGGTTGGGGGAGGTCGGGTGGCTGCACAAGAGGAGGTGGTCGGGTTTAGGTGGGGTCGGGGGAGATCGGGCTGACCTCGGCTGCCCAGGAGGAGGTGGAGGAGGCGACGGAGGTCAGAGAGGAGGAGAGCGAAGGGCCGGATGTCGAGGAGGTGTGTGGTTGTTGGGAGTGGCACTCAATGTAAATTTGATAAACAAAACGGGTATAATGTAAAGGCATATAACGGAATCTGGTTTAGTTTTAACGGGTAAATGGATGGAGGTTAACCATAGGGTCTATACGGTAAGAGTTAGTAAGTTTACGGGGTCGTAGAGGGAATTAGGTTGTTTCAAAGGTCATAGAGGTAATTTGAAAAGATTATAGGGTCTGCCGGGTAAAAATCCCATATGTAAATATATATTCTATGTGAAGTACAGATAAAGCGCTTTTATCGGATTACAATTTAGGGTTTCCTTTTTTTAATTTATTAATTGGTTCAACTTTGTGTTTATGGTATTAGGATTGTTTCTTTTTACCCTTCCTAAATGGTCTTCTCGCTCCTACATGCGTGTTGTATAACTGAATTTTATTTTCCCATGGAATGGAACGAAAATAAATATAAAAAAATAAATAACATATAGATTGTTGAATATGCATGTACCTTCTTTCTGTTGTATTAAAAATTATATTTAGATTTTAATTGAAAAAATCTATGAAATTAAAATTGGAGTTAATTTGGTTTCAATTGCGAAATCAAATGACTTGGAGGGAAAGTTGGGAATTCCCAAATTTGAAGTATGGTAAAGTTTGGGTGGAAGTTTAGTACCATACCTTGGAGCTCTAAACTTTTGGTGACCTATATGTGAGTTCACACCTCAAGCTCTCGTAGCAATAGTAGAGAGGAGGAATGGAGGACCACACACGCACGCGCGCGCTCCGTCTTCGGCTCCGGCTCCGAAGAGTCAATTCGGATCTCGATACTTTTGCTGCGGATTTCATTTGGTAAGTCGATTAAATAAATTGCACGATTAATTTGGTAATTCGACTAAAATGGGAATCTAACTCGCCATTACGGACGCGTTTATGGCCACGATTTCGGTATCCGAAATGGTGCCCGTCAAGGGGCGTTTTCGGAAATCGAAATGATAATGCGCGCTAGGGCACACGACCGTTTTTATATATCCCTTCCCCCACGTCGTGTTTTCTACACTCGAAAGAAAACTCCTCACGCCGTCCGGCTCTGTTTCTTTTGTTCTTCCTCTCACGGACGAACATCTCTCTGTCGGCAGCAGTTATCTGAGGTACAACCGAGGACGATCCCGTTGGTGTGCGCCGACGAAGATCGTGTGCCGTTGACACTGGTATTGTGGGGGTGATATCATCTCTAAGAACAGTCCATTTAATGGACGCTTCGAGGACTTCTAATATAATCTCTCTTTTATTTTGTTTGTCGCAATTTGTTTATTACTTTACCCTTTCTGGATCACGCCCTAATTTATATCTCCGTTTTATTAATCGGTTCATGTTTGCATTATATAATCGGATAATGAATTGGAAATGCATGACCCTAATGTTGTTAATCCGTAATGTGTTTATTTCCATTCATTTGGATCTGTGTAATTACTGGTTTTTATATGCTTGGTTGATCTTGTTAACAACAATCTTAGAGAGGATATACAGGACCAGTTTTAGAATAATGTCGGAAATGATGATTAAATCGAGAGTAGATATGACGGGTATGCATGAAAAATTCGGTGGTCAGAATTTTAAGCGTTAGCAACAATGCATGAAAATCTGGTTAACCATCATAGGGTTAATCTCTATACTTGAAACTGACTGTCCTACAGTGGAAAAAGAAAACCCCACACCCGATAACAGAAGGTGCAATCCGCGTGGAAAGAACGCGATCGTATATATCATGGTTGTATCCTGTTGGCTCTGTCCAACACGTTGTTTGACGTGTACTGTTTGTCCACGCAGAATGCGAAGGGGCTATGGGAAGATTTGGATCGGAAGTATAACACCGAATACCTCGGTATTGAGAAATACTCCATGGTCAAATTCTTGTAGTTTTCCATGACCGAAGGGAAATCTGTTTCTGAACAGGCACACGAGGTTTACTCCTGCTCCATGGTTTAGAAGATGCCAAAATTAAACTTCCATAGAAGTTTCAAGTTATGTGCATCATAGAAAAATTCCTCAAGTCGTGGGAAGACTTTGGTATGACCCTTAAACACATGAAGGGAAAGATTTCTATGAATGATTTGATTGTGGCAATTGCCATAAAGGAGGAACACATGAAACAAAAACATGTGCTTCCTAATGATATTTAGGTTAAGGTCAATCTCATGACCTCGAAGGGCAAAGATAAGAAGGGAAAGTGACCTAATAATAATAAAATGAAACCACATGGCAAGATCCAGAAAAAGGTAAAGAATAAACCCTCCTTGCACTGTAATAAGGTTGGCCATTGGAAGAAAAACTTTCCATCCTTGAAGGCTCAACTTAAGGTTGCAGACAGGAGTCTATAAATGAATATGATCACTATGGGACTCGGGGCTAGCAAGGGGCATGTCTCTGTAAAAACTAAACTATACCATATACATGATCCAAATGCGTGGCTCGTGGATACGGGAGCCAATGTAAATATCTGTTCTAACAGAACTTTGTTTTCTTATTATCATACATGCAGTGGTGGGATTGTGAAGATGGGGAACGATTCTGCAGGCAGGGTGCTAGGGTCAGGACAAGTCAACTTGAGGTTCTCCTCTGGACGTGTCTGGACGTTGCACAGGGTGCTGCATGTTCCTGACATTAAGAAGAATGTTTTATCTGGCTCTGTCTTAGTTAGAAATGATTTTGAATTAAACTTTAAATGTAATAAAGTTGTCATTCTAAGACATGGTATTTTATATGAAAAGGATATTTGGTAGATTTTGATTTGTTATTTAGAATTAGATGTGATTCAGTAAACATCAATGAAATGAATGTTTTGAATTCTGAATGTTCTAATTTTGTGTCTCATGTTGTGAATAAACTAGAATCTTGTGATCTATGGCATGGTAGATTGGGACATGTAAACTTAAATATAATTAAAAGAATAATGAATTTAGAGTTGATCCCTAAACACACTATTGATAAAACTCAAAAATGTGAAATCTGTGTGCAAGAGAAGACACCTATGAAGTCTTTTCAGTCTATCTCTAGAGATAGTGAGATCTTGGATCTAGTGCACACGGATATCTGTGAGTTTAATGTTGTGTTGACCCGAGACAAGATGGCAGTAGATACTGCTATGCATATCTAATGAAAAGCAAGGATGAAACCTTAGAGAAATTTCTTATATTTAAGAATGAGGCTGAGACACAAACAGGATAAGTGCTTAAACGCCTTAGGTTAGATAGAGGATGTGAATATACCTTTAACTTATTTGATGAACAATGGAAATCGTTTGGCATAGTTCATGAAGTTACGGCCTCATATTCACCAAAATCAAATGTGATAGCAGAACAGAAAAATAGAATCTTAACGGACAAGATCAATACTCTCCTATAGAGTTCTGGACTTCCAATCTATATGTGGGGAGAAGCCTTGAATTCGGCTTGCCATATTCTGAATAGGGTTCCTCCAAGACATGAAAAAGTGTCCTTTTGAACTTTGGAGAAATAGGAATCCGAGTTTAAAATATCTCAAAGTGTGGGGATGTCTCGCTAAAGTTTTTAGTCCCAGAACACAAGAGACAGAAACTTGGTGCTAAAACTGTTGATGCAGTCTTCTTAGGTTATTTGGAAAATAACTATGCATATAGGTTCTTGCTAATTCGGTCCGAGATACCAGGCATAGAAGTCAACACCATTGTTGAACTCCGTAATGCTACCTTCTTTGAGGATGTTTTTCCGCTGAAGACTGGGATTCCTCAGAATTTGACCATTGAGGGTGCCTCCACATCAGGATCTATTCAGATCAAGTGGAAAAGATAACGACTGTGGGGGTTGAGACTCAACCTAAACCCAATGATCTTTCTGAAGAGATTGAGCCAAGAAGGAGTAAAAGACCTCAGATAGTCAAGGATCTGGGTAGCGAATTTGTTGTCTACCATATCGAAGGTGATCCACCAAGTTATAATGAAGTCATGGCTTCATCCGAAGCGAAACAATGGAAGGAAGCCATCAAATCTGAGATGGATTCCATTATGGATAATGGAACTTGAGAGTTGGTCGATTTACCCAAAGGGTGCTCTACCATTGGGTGCAAGTGGGTGTTTAAGAGAAATCTTAGACCTGACGGATCAATTGAAAAGTACAAAGCCAGATTAGTTGCCAAGGGCTTTAGGCAAAAGGAAGGTATCGATTATTTTGATATCTATTCCCCTATGACTAGGACGACCACAATCCAGATGCTCCTAGCATTGGCACATGTATATGATCTCTCCATCTATCAGATGGATGTGAAGACCGTGTTCTTGCATGACGATCTTGAGGAAGAGATCTATATGGATCAACCTGATGGGCTTGTGACTCCTGTAAATGAGGGAAATGTTTGCAAGCTTGTCAAATCCTTTTACGGATTGAAATAAGCACCAAAGCAGCGACATAATAAATATGACAAAACTATTTTGTCATGTGGCTTTAAGGTTCATGAATCTGATAAGTGTGTCTATTCCAAGGTAAAAGGTGATGAGTGTATTATATTGTGTCTATATATTGATGACATATTGTTGTTCGGATCACATATGAGGATTATTAATGAGACTAAAACATTTTTAAGTAGCAAGTTTGAGATGAAGGATATGGATGTTGCTGATGTGATCTTGGGTCTCAAACTGACAAGGTCAGTTGATGGGATTGTAGTTTCTCAATCTCACTATGTTGAGAAGGTACTTGAGAAATTTAGATATCAAGATTGCAAAGTTGTAAGCACTCCTTTTGATCATCAAAACGTTGTTTAAGAATAAAAGTGGAATACTTGTAACTCAGCTAAGGTATTCACAAGTGATAGGAAGTTTAATTCTTACAAATTGCACGAGACCCGACACTTTATTCTCGGTTGAGAAGCTGAGTAGATACACTAACTGTCCTGACCGTACTCACTGGGAGGCTCTGGATCGAGTACTGAAGTACTTGAAGGGAATTATTTTCCTTAGTTTGCATTATGGTAGACATCCATCTGTACTAAAAGGATACAGTGATGCAAGCTGGATAGGGAAAATAGAGGAGTCTGAGAGTAATGGTGTTACAGGGTATGTATTTACCCTTGGAGGCGGTGCAGTCTCCTGGAGGACTGTGAAGCAGATCATTCTAGCTCGATCCACTTTTGAGGCAGATCTGTATGCTTTGGACGAGGTTGAATGGCTAAGGGAACTTCTGTCTGAAATTTTCATGGTAGGTCAGCCTGTTCTTACGATCTCAGTATATTGTGACAATATGACCACAATTACCTAGATCAAGAGTTCAAAGTTCAATCAGAAATCAAGGAGACACATACAAATCAGACTTAAGACTTTAATGGATTTGGTGTCTCGAGGAGTGTTGGTTGTGGATTTTGTAGGATCCAAAGATATCACGACAGATCCGTTGACTAAGGGACTTGATAGATCTTTAGTCCAAAAGTCTAGGCTTGGGATGGAATTGAGATCCATTGGAAATTCCTCTACAGTAGCAACCCAACCTATCTAAGTGGAGATCCCACAAAGTAGGTTCAATATGGTAATAGCAAGCTATTTGGAGAACTGGTTGGCATTCTAATCTTAATGCGTTAGCATGAGTGTCGTTTAAGCTGCAAGTTTAGGAAGAGTGTAGGATTTGAATGTGTTCAAGCCTTTGGGCAGGATGTTAGCAGTGCATCCTTGGAGAATGCCACTTATGTGAGTGTTACTGTGGGCCGTAGTTAAAAAAAGAGGATCTGTCCTTAACACACCCATGAAACAGGATAAGGGTGCATGGCCTTTAAGAGCATCAACCCTGAAGATTGTAGCAAGAACAACGCTTTGTTGTTTCTACCGTATACTTGAACACAAAGGTCTGAAATTCAAGACGTAATTCACTTCGTCATGTTAAAGTGAAAATAATAAACTCAGATTGAGGTTCAAATCGAAAGGTACATTTACTGAAAGCAAAGTGCGGCAGCCAAAAGTTGGGTTTTAACCCTTTTTGAATCTCTTTTCTAAATTGATGAATTCGTGGGGGATTGTTGTATTAAAAATTGTATTTAGATTTTAACTGAAAAATCTATAAAATTACAATTGGAGTTGATTTGGTTTCAATTGGGAAACCAAATGGCTTGGAGGAAAAGTTAGGAATTCCCAAATTTGAAGCATGGTAAAGTTTGGGTGGAGGTTTAGTACTATAACCTGGAGCTCTAAACTTTTGGTGGACCTATATGTGAGTTCACACTCCAAGCTCTTGTAGCAATAGTAGAGAGGAGGAATGGAGGATCACACGCGCGCGCTCTCTGCTATGTCTCCAGCTCTGGCTCCGGCTCGGTACTCAATTCGGATCTCGGATCTCGATACTTTTGCTGCGGGTTTCATTTGGTAAGTCGATTAAATTAATCACATAATTAATTTGATAATTCGACTAAAATGGGAATCCAACTCGCCATTACGGACGCGTTTATGGTCGCGATTTCGGTATCCAAAATAGCGCCCGTCAAGGGGCGTTTTTGGAAATCGAAATTGTAACGCGCGCTAGGGCACACGACCGTCTTTATATATCCCTTCCCCCACGTCGTATTTTCTACACTCGCAAGAAAACTCCTCACGTCGTCTGGATCTGTTTCTTTTGTTCGTTCTCTCACGGACGAACATCTCTCTCTCTCTCTCTCTCTCTCTCGGCTGCAGTTCTCTGAGCTACAACCGAGTGCGCCGACGAAGATCGTGTGTCCTCGTATCCTGGGAGCGGATCGTCAGTACCCTACGCACCGATATTGTAGGGGCGATATCCTCTCTAAGGACAGTCTATTTCATGGACGCTTCGGTGACTTCTAATCTAATCTCTCTTTTATTTTGTTTGCCGTAATTTGTTTATTGCTTTATCCTTTCTGGATCATGCCCTAATTTATGTCTCTGTTTTATTAATCGGTTCATGTTTGCATTATGTAATCGGATGATGAACTGGAAATGAATGACGCTAATGTTGTTAATCCGTAATGCTTTTATTTCCATTCATTTGGATCCGTGTAATTACCGAATTTTATATGCTTGATTGATCCTGTTAACAACACTTTCTTAGGATTAATCCTGTTGGTATTTGGACCATATTGTATAAGCCTTGAATCCATCTTTATATATCCTAATGTTGGATTTGCATCCTCTTTGTAATAGATTAGGGTGATCGTTTCAAAAGCGGGTACTATATAAACTGTCCCAAAGCAAGAGTTTTTGATCGAGCAAGGTTGTCATCTTATCAAGATACATTGTCTTTCCGTGGAGGTAGTATAGCTACGATAACTCTCTTATAATGCTTTATTCTTTCCATCATAGCGCGGTTATCTTTAATTTGATTGTATTGTTTTCCCAGTACACCGATGAGGTTTTTTCACGTAAATTGTTGTCCTCCCGTGCGATTACTTAAGGATGGGTGGTTGGCTTAGGCAATTTCTTTACATGTTGGTATTAATGAGACTAAAACATTTTTAAGTAGCGAGTTTGAGATGAAGGATATGGATGTTACTGATGTGATCTTGGGTCTCAAACTGACAAGGTCAGTTGATGGGATTGTAGTTTCTCAATCTCACTATGTTAAGAAGGTACTTGAGAAATTTAGATATCAAGATTGTAAAGTTGTAAGCACTTCTTTTGATTCATCCAAAACGTTGTTTAAGAATAAAAGTGGAATACTTGTAACTCAGCTAAGGTATTCACAAGTGATAGGAAGTTTAATTCTTACAAATTGCACGAGACCCGATACTTCATTCTCGGTTAAGAAGCTGAGTAGATACACTAACTGTCCTGACCGTACTCACTGGGAGGCTCTGGATCGAGTACTGAAGTACTTGAAGGGAACTATTTTCCTTAGTTTGCATTATGGTAGACATCCATCTGTACTAAAAGGATACAGTGATGCAAGCTGGATAGGGAAAATAGAGGAGTCTGAGAGTAATGGTGTTACAGGGTATGTATTTACCATTGGAGGCGGTGCAATTTATCATTCTAGCTCGATCCACTTTTGAGGCCGATCTGTGTGCTTTGGACACCACTGAAATTGAGGTTGAATAGCTAAGGGAACTTCTGTCTGAAATTCTCATGGTAGGCCAGCATGTTCTTACGATCTCAGTACATTGTGACAATATGACCACAATTACCTAGATCAAGAGTTCAAAGTTCAATCAAAAATCAAGGAGACACATACAAATCAGATTTAAGACGTTAATGGATTTGGTGTCTCGAGGAGTGTTGGTTGTGGATTTTATTGGATCCAAAGACAACACGACAGATCCGTTGACTAAGGGACTTGATAGATCTTTAGTCCAAAAGTCTAGGCTTGGGATGGAATTGAGATCCATTGAAAGTTCCTCTTCAGTAGCAACCCAACCTATCTAAGTGGAGATCCCACAAAGTAGGTTTAATGTGGTAATAGCAAGCTATTTGGAGAACTGGTTGGCATTCTAATCTTAATGCGTTAGCATGAGTGTCTTATCCCTGGAAGCATGAGTGTCGTTTAAGATGCAAGTTTAGGAAGAGTGTAGGATTTGAATGTGTTCAAGCCTTTGGGCAGGATGTTAGCAGTGCATCCTTGGAGAATGCCACTTATGTGAGTGTTACTGTGGGCCGCAGTTAAAGAAAGAGGATCTGTCCTTAACACACCCATGAAACAGGATAAGGGTGCATGGCCTTTAAGAGCATCAACCCTGAAGATTGTACCAAGAACAACGCTTTGTTGTTTCTACCGTATACTTTAACACAAAGGTCTGAAGTTCAAGACGTAGTTCACTTCGTCATGTTAAAGTGAAAATAGTAAACTCAGGTAGAGGTTCAAATCGGAAGGTACATTTACTGAAAGCAAAGTGTGGCAGCCAAAAGTTGTGTTTTAACCCTTTTTGAATCTCTTTTCCAAATTGATGAATTCGTGGGGGATTGTTGTATTAAAAATTGTATTTAGATTTTAACTGGAAAATCTATAAAATTACAATTGGAGTTAATTTGGTTTCAATTGGGAAACCAAATGGCTTGGAGGAAAAGTTGGGAATTCCCAAATTTGAAGCATGGTAAAGTTTGGGTGGAGGTTTAGTACTATACCTTGGAGCTCTAAACTTTTGGTGGACCTATATGTGAGTTCACACCCCAAGCTCTTGTAGCAATAATAGAGAGGAGGAATGGAGGATCACACGTGCGCGTGCTTTGCTACGTCTCCGGCTCTGGCTCCGGCTCGGGAGTCAATTCGGATCTCGGATTCAATACTTTTGCTGCGGGTTTCATTTGGTAAGTCAAATAAATTAATCACATAATTAATTTGATAATTCGACTAAAATGGGAATCCAACTCGCCATTACAGACGCATTTATGGTCGCGATTTCGGTATCCGAAATGGCGCCTGTCAAGGGGCGTTTTTGGAAATCGAAATGGTAACGCGCGCTAGGGCACACGACCGTCTTTATATATCCCTTCCCCCACGTCGTATTTTCTACACTTGCAAGAAAACTCCTCACGTCGTTTGGCTCTGTTTCTTTTGTTCTTTCTCTCACGGATGAACATCTCTCTCTCTCTCTCTCTCTCTCTCTCTCTCGGCTGCAGTTCTCTGAGGTACAACCGAGGACGATCCCGTTGGTGTGCGCCGACGAAATTGTGTGTCGTCGTATTCTGGGAGCGGATCGTCAGTACCCTACGCACCGATATTGTAGTGGCGATATCCTCTCTAAGGACAGTCTATTTCATGGACGCTTCGGTGACTTCTAATCTAATCTCTCTTTTATTTTGTTTGCCGTAATTTGTTTATTACTTTATCCTTTCTGTATCATGCCCTAATTTATGTCTCTGTTTTATTAATTGGTTCATATTTGCATTATGTAATCGGATGATGAACTGGAAATGAATGACGCTAATGTTGTTAATCCGTAATGCGTTTATTTCCATTCATTTGGATCCGTGTAATTACTGGTTTTTATATGCTTGATTGATCCTGTTAACAACACTTTCTTAGGATTAATCTTGTTGGTATTTGGACCATATTGTATAAGCCTTGAATCCATCTATATATATCCTAATGTTGGATTTGCATCCTCTTTGTAATAGATTAGGGTGATCGTTTCAAAAGCGGGTACTATATAAACCGTCCCAAAGCAAGAGTTTTTGATCGAGCAAGGTTGTCATCTTATCAAGATACATTGTCTTTCCGTGGAGGTAGTATAGCTACGATAACTCTCTTATAATGTGTTATTCTTTCCATCATAGCGCGGTTATCTTTAATTTGATTGTGTTGTTTTCCCAGTACACCGATGAGGTTTTTTCACGTAAATTGTTGTCCTCTCCGTGCGATTACTTAAGGATGGGTGGTTGGCTTAGGCAATTTCTTTACATGTTGGTATTAGAGTCATTGAGTTCCTGCGAAAGATTAATATAGCATTCGACGATAAAAATAATTGAACCTACAGTATTCACCATCAACATACGAACATCATTGCACATCATCGCCAACATGCATCTTTTTGGCATCCATGAATGAAGAACAATCATACTAATGTTGCAATGAAAATGAGCAACATATTGTTCCAAGTGGAGGACCTATATGCAACCCACAAACAATTCATATGTACTTGCAAAGATGTATTACGATTCTACATATCCATGTATACTTGTAAAGATATCAACGATTAACAAAATAAGAGACCCATCCACAGACCTTAATATGACAAGATAAATGAAGAAAATTGGCATAGTTGCTAACTTGATATATTATAATACTAATGCTAGTTCTAACAAAAAGTTAACTTTTACATAACAAAGGTTACAGCAACAATTATCGTAAAACAAAAATAACTTCTTCCCTTCACTACCTTTTACTTCCCATCCTCTTGTCAAGATATTGTTCTTTTCCTTTGCCGTTGTCTTGATCCTTGTGAATTCTCCAATCTTTCTTTTGACTGTACATGCCTTTTGAGATTGTGATCCCCTTATTTTTTGGTTGAAATCCTCCTCAGTGTTATTGCCCTCTTCCACATCTTCTTAGTCGATCTTTGCATCATTTCTTCTTGGTTTTTTATTTCAAAGAAAAAAATAAATGATAAAACAAGAAGAAATAAAAAAAATAATTCAATAGAATATAACATTAAATAATACTAAGAAGATAAGGAAGCTTCACCCCAACTATTAATGTTATCCCTCAATGATTGCAATCCAAATTGAAAATAAGAAGCCATTAATGCCCCTGACTGTAGTTAATTACCAGCTCTCTCGTGAGAATTGCCTAAATTTGGTTTTGAATACATCATACCAAGATGGTGGTGGGTGGTGTGATGGGTGGTGATGAATTCATGATTCAACATCTGTATTCTTTATTTTAACTTAAATTCTATGGCAAAACACATGTAAATAACAATAATTCTCATCTTTTATCATCTATCATTCATTAGTTAATATTGTATATTTATCATCTTTTTACATCAAAATAAAAGAATAAAGAAGAAAATAAAAAGAACAGAAAGAAAATGTTGTATATATGAAATAAAAACAAACTGATCCGAACCTCGAGACCATGCCAAACATTGGGATGGTCGACAAGGAATAAAGTAGGATGACATAGGGTCCATAACTTGTAACAATTCCAGAAAACCAATTTCATTGTACATATACATCACTTTTCATCCTATACATATGTTCACCTATTTTATTCATCAATAAAACAACCCCAATAACATTATTTCATTCATCAAAGTTGTTTGTAATAATATTTATTAATTTATAAAAATATCATAAAAATATTTAATGTGTAAATTAATAATTAAAATGTATCGAAAAAATCACAAAAGCCAACTTTCAAGGTTCGTAACTATTTACACAAAATTTCAAATTGACCAAATCCACTTCTAAACTACATTTTGTAACTAATACTATTTATTAAAAATATCAAAAAAATCGTAGAATAATCTTGTGAGTGTTGATGTTTGGACCACTCTGTATATATGTACTACATGTATATAAATCTTCTTTTTTTATTTAATTAGTATTAGTTTCGATTAACTTAATTCTTTTTTAAAGTGTTTATAAATCATTAGAAAAATAAAAAAATACAACTTGTAAATAATTATAAATAAATACTGATAAATCTCAAAAGTAAATGTCGTAAAGCTAAACTTCGGAACCTCATAACTCGGTCATATGAAGTCTGAATTGGGTGTACTCACTTCTAGAGTTTGTTTCATAAAATTATCTATCAAATAAAATTGATTTCGCTAAAATCAGAGCTAAAATGCAAAAAGGAGGTATTGAGACCCTATTAATATTTTTTGTATAATTGTATATATTATTTATTTATTTGTATTTTTACACATATTGTATTTTTATTATTTTTTATATATTTATATTAATTACATAAACATAAATAAAAATATTAAAAAAATAATCAAAAATTAAATAAAGTATTTATTATATAGGTATAATATATCTATATTATTTATATTTATTTATTTAACTAATTAAATAATATTATTTATTTAACTAAGATTTCATAATTATTTCTTTATTAAATTATTTATAATCTAATTAATTAACTAATTAATTTTTTATTATTTCCTCATGTTCCGTTAACAACTTGGTGGTCCGAGGTTGTTCCTCAACCTCCTGCCCATTCTGTTTCGTCAACCTTACCTCCAACTCCGTGTACCTCCTCTCCTATAAAAAAACTCCATCATTCCCAATTCCAAATCATTTGCCATTTGGTTTCATCTCCTCCACCGAGTTCAGGCAGAGAAAGAGCAGTGGGTGACATACCTCCACTCCATGCCATCGAGTGAATAGAGAGAGAGAGAGAGGAGGTGACGAGATCACCTATGGCATGCAGCTCAGCTCCGTCGTGAGAACAACCTCTGCGTAGGGATGAAAACGGATACGGATATGTGCGGATATCCGCTTAACATATTCGAAAAATCATCAGATACGGATATCCGTATCCGGCTTATGATCGAATCCGAATACGGATACGAAATTTTAATAATACTCGGATATGAAAATGGATATGGTTTTAGTCAAAAATATCGGATCCGGATCCGGATATCCGATATTTCTTTTAGGGATCATTCTTAATTTCCAGGATTCTCATATTACAATACACACCTATAAGAGTTTCCTATTGTGTTCCATTCACACCATTTATTATTAATTCAAACTTTTCCAATTCAAAAGCGTAGGAGACGTTTCCTATTCCATTCACAGCTTTTATTACTAATTAATTCTAATAGCATTCACAACATTCCAACTTCCAAAAAAAAATAATTTCCAAGCGGTTAAAGCTTCTCCTCCATCCGAGAAGTTCATATGGGCTACGACTGCATGCTGCAGCCTGCAATTTAAAAAACATGCAAATCCAAGTCTTTAAGCATGTCGTTTACATTACTCTTTCAATTGTTAGTATAAAAACATATATTAATGGCATAGAGTCTATTGATTGAGTCTTTAATCATGTTTGTATTGGATCTTTATTTTATATTCGTATTCACTCTATATTCGATCCATATTCGTATTCGCTCTTTATCCGAACCATATCCGGATTTGTTGAATATCCGATCCGAATTCGTATCTGAATGTTAACCGGATATGATTTTCAAAATTTATATCCGATAGGTATCCGTATCCGGATTAGTATTCGATACAGATGAAGCGGATATAGATATGAAAATAGCTATATCCGAATCATATCCGATCCGGTTTCATCCCTACCCACCGTCGTCATGTCGAGGCAAGGACCCAATAGATCCTTCGTAGCTCCATCTATAGGCGACAACTCATACATTTCTCTTCTAGGTCAGTTCCTTCAATATTATTCTCTTCTATTTCCTCTTCATTTCTGATATAATCATCTCCTACATCTCTTCTTCTCTGATTCTCCTCCTCCTCCTTAGTATCTGTTTCATTCTCCCTACAAATCGACCCAAATTCATCTCGATTCATACAATCAACTTCTGATTCCATCCCCCGTCGTAACCTGTCGCTTCACATTCTCTCCCACAGACCCTTTTATCTCATATCACGCACGTTGATCCGAGTTTGAGCAATGATCTATCCCTGCCGGTAGTGTTCTACACTCACCTTCTTCTGTTTGAGTTTTGGATAAAGGCTCCATCCTCGAGTCGAGTGTTATTTGAATATATAGATCTTGAGTCCTGCGTAGCAGCTATAGTTGATCAGAACGAGCAATCAAGCGGTTGACACATCTCCTGAAGCATCGCCTTGAATCCTCGTTCGAACGCAAACACGAGTGTCTGAAGATGAAATCACCAGAGGTAAACCAGCACTTTACCTGAAGCACAATAATCTCAAGGCGATACGAAGCATCGACCTGAAGGAGTTTGAACAATCGAGTAGATCGTCGAGGAACAACCGAAGATCAGCGCTGAACTTTCACCTCAAAGCATCACCGCCCATCGGCCGCGAATCCACCTTGAAGCTTTGCCTCCACCGCCTACAGCAAATTGGGGAAGATCCGAGAACCACCGCCGATCTTATCAGAGCCTGTAGCCGGAGGTCAGACTAAGTCCAAGCATCTCAACTCCGAGAATCACCGTCGCCTGGAACACACGATTCGTATTTTGGGGAAGAACGAAGAGCACAGTAGCAGTCTAATTGCTTCCAATCGAGATCCATCCACAGCCACATGAGCGAGTCGATTCGACGCTCCAGGCCGAACCACAATGCCGCCGACTAAACCGCTGAAGAGCACTCACATGCGAGGCACGTGCCATCTGATATATTTTGGTGAATTTACAAACAATACCCTGAACATGTTCTTATTCTCAAAACGATTCTTAGCAGGTTGGAACACGTGCAAGGGTACATGCTTGCTGGTTATTTTACGCACGACTACCTCCTTTTTCTGATTATTATCAACGCTCCTGCAATTTCCAGATAATTACACATGCACCCCTTCCGGTATATTATTATTATTACCCTATATACAATATATTCAATAAATACATATTAATTAGGCATTCAATAATATACTCATAATAAAAATAGATAAAACTACATACTATTATACTATTTACAGCATAAAATATCTTTTTAAACTTCATTTTTTTACTATTTTTAATAATTCAAAAAATACAAAAATACCATTGAGGAATCAATAAAAATTACATATAGTATATTTTACTATATTTTACACAAAAAACAAAAATAAAATAAAATTGAATATTAAAATCTATAAAAAAATACTCAAAACTTCAAACATTCATAACTAATTCCACAAAAATCATAAAAAATGCACAATCCCTTATTTTAAAGGTATTTTTACCTATATTACAGTAAAAATAAGATCAAAATAGTTTTCCTCTGATATTATTTTAAAATAAAAAATAATTCCCTATTTAGTATAAAAACCTTATTTTCAACCTTTAAAATATTTCAAACTCCATAAAAATTCTAAAAATCACTTAAAAATCATAAAATAATAAAACAAATTAAAAACATAAAATATAAAAAATAAATAAATAATATAATACCATACATGTATTACTTTACTTATAGGTATATAAAATCATAAATAACAATACAAAACTCATAAAATCATCTAAAAGATCATAAAAATCCCATAAAAATAAATAAAAATCAGGAAACCCTTCACCTTAGACGCTCTATTATTTCCCTTAGTTTCCACAGTTTGCCTCCTTGAGTTCAGCATTCCCGTACTATCACTGTACACATTAGTTTAGGAGTATAAATAGAAAATAATAATTTTTTTGATAATTTCATATATCTGATTCAACGATGACAGTTTCTACTTTTAGAAATATCAGGTCGGGTGAATTTTCAGATGGTGTCGTTGTCGGGGAGGAAACGCTTGGTAGATAGATTAGAGCCCTAGGTTTTAGGGTTTCCTTTTCTCTCTTTTTCATCATCTCATTTCTCCCTCTCCCTCTCCCTCTTATTTTTTTTGTGTTCTTTTTACGACTTTTGTGTTTGTTTTGTGTTGCAGGGCCTAGGTATCGAAGTCGGTTTCTTCAAAAGTCGAGCAACTGAGTTACTTAGAAACTGGTGTTCTTTGCGAGCCAGTTGTAGAGGAGCAGCGCAAGGCAGATGCGGGAGCTATGTAGTTGTGTGTACTTCTTTCTTTTTTCTTTGGTGAGAGAGGAAGGGGAATTTGCCCATTTTTACTCTATAGAATGGACCCCTTAAGGGCATCCTGGCTTGTACCCGGCCTATACTCATTATTCAGTATCTGTTTCGCCAAGTGCCGGTGCACTTGGGGGATCTCTCTGTGGTTTTGATTTTCATCATCTTTTTCTTTGTTTTCCATGATTTTCTGTGAGTGGCTTGGTGCTTGATTAGGTTTTATTCCCTTACTTGTGCATATAATAGGTTAATTAGACATGAGATTGTATAACATAGTCACATAAAATTGGTTCTTCCCCGTGTGAACTATTCACTTTTTCTAGATTACACATTTTCTTTTCCGATTTTCATGCATTTTGATTAGCTTAAATTCCTTGTGTGGATCACTCTGCATGTAGAGTGCAAGCGACAGGTACGCATCTTCTATCCCAACATGCATTCATAGTTTTTTGTGCATTGCATTTTCGTCCTCTCTCCCTATTTTCATTAACTACGGATTGAAAGAAAAATAAAAAATAGTTAGACATTTCTTTTCTCAAATCAAAAAGATAAAAAAGTGATAACTAAAAATAAAATCAGGACTATTAATTTCACTTGATCATAAAATCAAATGTAACATAAATCATTCATTTATTTGGGAGATCAATTCCCTCATTTGACGCAGGTACTCTCCAGACTGAGCGAGGCGCATACACATGAGGAGTAGAGCTCAAAGCCTTGGACTTGTGCCCTAAGAACTTGGACTTCGACTCTCGGGTCTTGTTATTGTTGTAAGCACTTACCTCAGACGTTAGCGAAAAATAGAATTAGAGTACTGTTTACATATACAAGTTCTGCCGGATCGGTCGCTCAAGATCTTTGGTCTCCACTCGGACCCGATGAAAAAAATGGGATCAGTATTTTCTGAGTCCTTATGTAAGGAATTACAAAAGAAATTTTTTCAACAAAGATGTGAATTAGGAAGGATTGGTCGAGGAAATATGAATCGAAGACTCAATCTTGATATACCTCAGAACAATACATTTTTGTTACCGCGAGATGTATTGGCTGTTGCCGATCATTTGATCGGAATGAAATTTGGAATGGGTACACTTGACGATATGTATTGAGAAGTAATTTGTATGGAGTTCGAGACGCATTCATTTGCATCAAAGGTCCAAAATGCGTAACTGCTCAAGATATCATCTCACCGCCGTCTGTGGAAATAGTTGACACTACACAACATATAGCTAACCTCACAGAACCCGTTGAGTTGCGTATTGAATTACAAATCAAGAGAGATCGTGGATATCGTATAAAATCCATAAATCACTTGGCTACCCAGCGTTTACCGTGGGCACGATAGCTGGTACACCAGAGGTGCGTCCTTCCCGGTCCTCTCGTACTAGGGAAAGGTCCTCTCAATGCTCTAACGCCCACACCAGATATGGACCGAACTGTCTCACGACGTTCTGAACCCAGCTCACGTACCGCTTTAATGGGCGAACAACCAATTCCGCCAAGATCTCTTCGTTAGCTGGGGGAAGAATCAGCACGAATCGGATTTTTTGAGGAACGTATCGAGAGAGAATTGGATTTGGTTAGACAATGTGTGGTTGGTAAACAAGGATCCGTTTTTTAGCAAGGTACGGAATGTATCGTCAAATATTCAATATGATTCCACAAGATCCATTTTCGTTCAAGTAACGGATTCTAGCCAATTGAAAGGATCTTCTGATCAATCCAGAGATCATTTCGATTCCATTAGAAATGAGGATTTAGAATATCACAAATTGATCGATCAAACAGAGATTCAGCAACTAAAAGAAGGATCGATTCTTTGGGATTCTTCCTTTCTTCAAACGGAACGAACAGAAATAGAATCAGATCGATTCCCGAAATGCCTTTTTGGATCTTCCTCAATGTCTCGGCTATTCAAATCCTCATACCACTAGGGGAATTGTAATAATAGCATACGTCCAATATTCTTAACTATTATTAAGAAAGGCAATTTAATGTATTTTCTCAAAAAGGATTGGATTACTAACATCAAACCCCTTATTGCTTGAGCAAATATAATGGTATCGTCGAATATTCATGTGGTACCTTCTCAAATTTTGCATGTGTGATACATGTACCCTCTATTTCTCCAAGTAAAACCCTTCGCATCGCAATACCTATTGTATCGGCTTGGCCTTTCATAAGTGGGGACATAATTAAACGTCCATAATTTTTTTCCACCAAGAACGTTTTATGAAACTCTTTGACCCCCGAATTTTAAGTATCCTACTTTCCCGCGTTCTTCTGTTCAGAAACGAAATGTTCCAAATGCTCCTGGAAATTCTTGCTCCCATTGGACCATTTGTATCTATATGCATCAGGATCCCGATTCATGGATCTCTCGGTTCGAGAAATAAGAGGATCAAACCATTTCTTCTGACTCTTTTTCAAATTCGATAAATGTCGGTTGATCGTATATTTCATTAAGGCCATTCCATTTCGACAAAAGACCCATACCCAAGTTTGCGCCCGCGACCCCGATCATGATTTTTCTACCCCCAGAGGTAAAGGTCCTTCCCTTTTGGACCGGTTGTGGGCGAGGAGGGATTCTAACCCCCGACACCGTGGTTCGTAGCCACGTGCTCTAATCCTCTGAGCTACAGGCCCCACCCCGTCTCCACCGGATCTGTTCCCGGGAGTACCCTCAAAACAAAAGGGAACCTTTCCTCTCCTCAGCCATTTCGGGTTAAGAAGATGTGAAAGCGCGTTTCCACTCTTTATTTTCTATTTTCTATAATAAAATTAACATTTTATAGAATTCCATTTGAATATTATTATACTATTTACATCTTATAATTATAATACTATTTACATCTTATACTACTTAGTAACTTATACTACTATATAAATAATATATACAATTATCCTATCCAATTACGATTCAACCAATTGGGATTGGGAGAGAATCAATAGATTCTTTTTCGGGAGCGATTCATCCTTCCCGAACGCAGCATACAACTCTCCGCTGTTTCCTCAGTAGCTCAGTGGTAGAGCGGTCGGCTGTTAACTGATTGGTCGTAGGTTCGAATCCTACTTGGGGAGATTTAATTAATTCTTAATTCAAAAAAGAAGAATGAAAGGGCTCGCTCTGGCCATTAGGAGTTAGGAGTGGGTAATCCGTTCCCTGTCTTTCTTTGTTTCTATTGCATTCTATTCCGTCGTATTTCTTTTTCTATATTTCTTTTAGATTCAAAGACTAAATAATTACGTTATCATCGACTATGATTATCTAATAGTTCAAGTACAGTTGATATAGTTGAGGCCCAGTCCAAATATGGTTTTTGGGGGTGGAATATTTGGCGCCAACCTATTGGGTTTATAATTTTTCTAATTTCTTCTCTAGCAGAATGTGAAAGATTACCCTTCAGGATCAGTCGTGGTCTTATAGACTCTACCAAAAGTCTAGACGAATTCGTTGCTTCATCTAAATGTGTAAAAAATCACAGCCGCACTTAAAAGCCGAGTACTCTACCGTTGAGTTAGCAACCCGGATAAATATGTAGATACAATTAGATATATATGATCAAAATAAAAATAATAATAAATTGATTGAATTGCACGATCCGGCAAAAGATATAGAAATGGAACTAGAATTCAAGAATTTTTTTTCTTTTCATTCTAGTAAATCTATCACTTGAGTGAAATAAAAAAGTTATCCGCTCCGCACTTGGCTACCCAGCGTTTACCGTGGGCACGATAACTGGTACACCAGAGGTGCGTCCTTCCCGGTCCTCTCGTACTAGGGAAAGGTGCTCTCAATGCTCTAACGCTAGTGACGATATCGATATTGATGATAGTAACATATCCATATTGATGATGACCTTGATACGAAGCTGCTAACTATGACGAATGCGCTAACTATGTATATGACGCCGAAAATAGACCGATTTGATATCACCCTTCAATTCGAATTAGCAAAAGCAATGTCTCCTTGCATAATATGGATTCCAAACATTCATGATCTGTATGTGAATGAGTCGAATTATTTATCCCTCGGTCTAGAGCTGTTGTACCAGGTGCTAAAGCATGAGTGTTTTGTATCCATTGAGCAAAGATGGGTTGCAATTGGGGTCGGTCCATGGATTTTCTTTCCTTTTGCCACATTTCGCTCAAAGGGTTGAAGGGAGATATTGTTCCATGGAGCTAAGGTCCAAAATATGGAATAAACAAGTATTTCCACGACTCTACCACCCGGTCAATTCTGTTCCACATATCTTTCTAAGGAATGGGAAATCTTTCTCCTGTTACATGAATCAAATGTTTCATTTCATCCGGGAAAAGCCATTACCTATTTTTGATCGGTACCGCAGTAGCACTTTGGTTAGGTATTGGGGCAACATTACCTATTGATAAATCTTTGACTTTAGGTCTTTTTTAAATTGATTCAATTGTAACATCATATGGGTATCTAGGGAATAGTTCCTTTAAAGTGAATTTTCCCTAGATACATTCCATTTTTGATTTTATTATGAATATATTATGCAAATATATTGTATGGATCGTATTGAAAATCAAAAAACGATTTTTTCTTTTTTTTCTTTATCTTTAGAAAAAAGAGGAAATAATTGCAATGAATTTAAAATGAAAATTTAGTTATTTTTAGGTAAATGAATTGTGAAACGCTTTTGTAGAATACTCAATATTTCTTTTACATCTTCTGGGCGAAAATATTCAATTTTCATAAGATCTTCTTGACTGTTACTCAAAAGGTCCAATAATGTATGTATATTGGACCTTTTGAGACAATTATAGGTTCTGGAAGGCAATTCTAATTGATCAATAAAAATATATTTCAATGCAATTCCTTTTTTATTTTTCTTTAGATTAGATAATCTATCATGAAAGGGAAAAAGGGGTAAAATAAATTTGTTTTTATTTTCCTCCAAATTAGTATTTTCCTCCTCTGCATGTAGAAAAGGAATAAATAAATCAATCAAATTACGAGAAGCCTCATAAAGTGCTTCTTTTGGAGTTAAACTTCCATTTGTCCATATTTCGAGAAAAAGGATCTCTTGTTTTTCATTCCCATTCCCATAGGAATAAATACTATGATTCACATTTCGAACAGGCATGGATACAACATCTATCTGTCCCAAAAATATGAAAAAATAAAAATCCGGAATCTTTTCTTTGCGATGATAATGCCAATATCAAGTCGGCCTACGCCGGCCCATTAGGAATTCTTCAAGCTCTAGCAGATGGAACAAAACTACTTTTTAAAGAGGATATCCTCCCTTATAGAGGAGATATTCGATTATTTAGTGTAGGACCGGCTATAGCAGTCATATCAACCCTACTAAGTTATTTAGTAATTCCTTTTGGATATAATCTTGTTTTATCCGATCTCAGTATAGGTGTTTTTTTATGGATCGCCATTTCTAGTATTGCTCCGATTGCGCTTCTTATGTCAGGGTATGGGTCGAATAATAAATATTCTTTCTCAGGTGGTCTACGAGCTGCTGCTCAATCCATTAGTTATGAAATACCATTAACTCTATGTGTGTTATCAATATCTCTACGTGTGATTCGTTAAAAAATGGGCTTTCCCCCTTTCCTTTATTTCTAATATTTCTAATATAGGAAAAAGATTGAATGTATTGAATAAGTATCTTTATTTTTTTATTCATCATTCGAGTGGATAAGTTAAACCAGATAGTTATATGAGTGAAACAAAACAGCTTAGAAATTCGCAGTAAGATGATTAAATCTCATTCCCTATGTACAAGAGTAAAGTGGAAGTAAATATAAACAGCATAAAATAAACTGTTTACCCCAAGACTGAGATTGTTTCATTAGTTATCATGTCTTGAAGCGGGTGCAAAAGATCAAGTGTATGGAGTTTATACTACTGTCTTGTATGTATTACCATACCGGGATCAATCAAAAATTAGTGGACGGGTAGAAACACCAAGATACGCAAAAGATTAGTGATACAGATAATGTAAAATATCAAAAGAAGTTAGTTAAGGTATTTATACATAAATAAAACGAATCATAATAAGGACTTTAAATTAGTAGAAATGATCAAGCAGTACTTATCCACGATTCCGATCTAGAGTATGTTCCTATCCACTGATTAAAGAAATGACTATCAAGAACGAATTAATCCCTTTTTCCTTTTTATTCATTTTAAATATACTCCTTCGTATACGTCAGGAGTCCATTGATGAAAAGGGACTGGGAAAGCTTGAACCCAATTCCTACAGTGATGGATATAAGCGCAATTGAAATTCCCGGGGAGTTATACATTTGTGTATTGATAAGACCTTCTCAATTCCATCTCTACTGCAGAACTGGACATGAGAGTTTCTTCTCATCCAGCTCCTCGCGAATAAAATAATGTAATAATATTACTATTACATATATATATATATTTATATATATTTTTAATATATTTTATATTTTAATAAATCAAAATAATGAAAAAAATGTTAAAATCATGGTATTTATAAGAAGAAGTTATATTTATATTGTATATATATAATAACTAGTTAGACTATAGTTAGATGTCTATTTATAAATTTTTATTGTAATGAATTCTTCTTTATTTTCATTTTTTTCTTTATTTATTATTGAATCACGCAAAATTTTGTAATCTAGTAAATAAATAAGAGTTTCGCAGGCGAATATTGACTCTTTTCTGCTTCATTCGTAGAGGTCAACTCATACTATGACCACTCAGAATAAATTGGTTCCTGGTTCATTCCGCCGTCCTTGCCAATGAATTATTAGGATTCGTTTTCAATAGAATCTGTTCCGCCCAAAATGGGAATGGGCTGGGGTTATGAACTTATAATCATGGAATCGATTCGATCATCAGATTATAAGTTCATTCCATACCGGACCAGACCGGAATAGGGTTATGTACATTGTCATTATGAGAAGGAGTCATTCGAGCGTATGTAAATAGATACTATGTTTACATATGGATCCCTACGTTTCTGTTCAATCTATTTTTTTATTTCCCCATGAATCGTATGCTTGTAACAATAACGACAAAATTTTCTCAATTCCCTCTTCCCGCTGAGCCCACAGAGACAAAATGTAGGACTGATGCCAACAGTTCATCACGGAAGAAAGGACTCACCGAGCCGGTATCACTAACTAATACTAATATAACTAAAGCTAATACTAATTACTAATATAATAGAAAAGAACTGTCTTTTCTGTATACTTTCCCCGGTTCCGTTGCTACCGCGGGCCTTACGCAATCGATCGGATCATATAGATATTAGATATCCCTTCTTCAACACAACATAGGTCATCGAAAGGATCTCAGACGACTCACCAAAGCACGAAAGCCAGGATATTTCAGAAAATGGATTCCTATTTGAAGAGTGCATAACCGCATGGATAAGCTCACACCAACCCGTTCATTTTGGATCCAATTCGGGATTTTCCTTGGGAGGTATCGGGAAGAAATTGGAATGTAATAATAGCGATTCATACAGAGGAAAAGGTTCTCTATTGATTCAAACGCTATACCTATGAGATAGGGGCGGCAAGTTCAGGGCTCCATTTGGCTGCTTCACGGATAATTTCATTACCTTCGCTAGCTAGATCGCGCCCTTCATTACGAGCTTGTACACACGCTTCTAAAGCCACCCTGTTAGCTACTGCACCAGGTGCATTTCCCCAAGGGAATATTTCTTGGTTTCAATAGGACTCCTTACGAGCGTTGTTTCTATCTACTATTATCTAAAAATAATCAAGTTATTAATGACTGGACGAAACCAAGAAATAACCCCTCACGTGCGAAATTATAGAAGATCCACTTTAAGATCAAACAATTCCATCGAATTGAGTATGACTGTATGTGTGATAGCATCTACTATACCAGGAATATGGGGGATGAAACTATTAATGCATATCCATACCCATGGAATATAAAAGGATATTCTCATATAAAAAAAGCTATTTATTACATCCATCTTTGACACTTAATTACGTTTGTGATAAACCAAACGAAAGAAAGGATATAATTTTTGAGAAGAATTATAACAGTTCAGAACAAAAGATTGTTTTCTTTAAGATTTTCTTTTATTTTCATGTGGGATACAATGTGACCCAATCTTTCGATTTCATTAGAATCGATCTGGGACGGAAGGATTCGAACCTCCGAATAACAGGACCAAAACCCGTTGCCTTACCGCTTGGCCACGCCCCTTTTATATTCAAAAATGAGCAAATAAACACTAATCTAATTTTAGTAATTATGGGCCATTCGTCAATTACGAGCTTAATAATCCCATATAAAAAAATTTAAAATGAAATAAGACTAATAAACCACTTCTTATTTCTTATCTTACTTCTTATTATATATATATTTAATAATATGTTTGTTAATAATATATACTAAC